>OY720442.1:34885858-35337174 GCA_963082915.1 Dolichopus griseipennis | reverse complement strand
CACAATTGTTAGAACTTGTCATAGAAAAATATTTACAATAAACATCAAAGGTTGACTAAATTTATTTGTTTAATTATGAAGAAGCCTTGAATCTTAAAAATATTTGAATTTATTGAATGCCCATCATTATTCAGATTTAAGAATGAGTAATGAAATTGTTAACGTCATAATATTTCTAGTGTTTTAATCAATAAAACTATTGTTAGAATAAGCTGATCATGAATAATGACTAAAAATTATAATTTGAATATTTAAATTTTGAATTGTTTTTTTAACAAATAACTTGAACTATTCTTAACTATTTTATAAAAATTTAAATTCTATTCTTAACTATTTTATAAAAATTTAAAAATTCAACGAACTGAATTTAAGGATCTTAGAAACTATTTGTTAGTTTGATTTTAAGTTCGTATATTAATTAACCATTTATTTATTTAAAATTATCTTTTATAAATATCTTTTAATCAATTGACTGGACAGGTTGACAGAATAAAGATAAACAGTTATTAATTTTTTTTTAATAAAAATTGGTGTTTATGTGCCAGTTATGCATATATGACTATTTTAACTTAGTTCACCTTTTTTAAATAACTTTATTTTCAATGTATATAAATATTATATACCTATTAATATAGTTTGTGAACTGTGTACCTTTAAATTTTGAAATTTTGAATTCCAATTAACATATGCGCGTTAAATTATATTTAAATAAAATTTAAACATTCAAAAAAAAGCTTAAATTTAATAAAAAATTCAAAAACAAACAAAAATATGACACAAATTTAAATTCAATTTTCATATATGTATTCATCTAGCAATATCACATTTAAATTCATATTGCATTTTAAAAATTATTAAATATTTTTTTTTTTTCAAAAGAAAAATTTAATTTATCACAAACAATTTATACGAGTATATATATAAATTATTTATATCAATTATTAATTGACACAACATGTTATGGTGTGACATTTAAACTGCGTTCTTTATTATTAACAAAGTTGATTATCATATGAAATATAATATTATTTGAATTTATTGTATATATAATATGACTCCAAAACAATTATGAATAATAAAAAAAAATAATTAAAAATATAGTTGTAGTAATTTGCAATTGCAAAACAATTAATTAAAATTTAAAAGCAAATTGACAAATGATATCTATGCCATTTTTGACACTTTTGACATATTTCAAATAAAAATTTTTTTGTTGTTGTTGTTGTAACTTTAAAGTTTAATTAATGATGTGGTTTTGTTGAAATTGATTAATTTATATTAAAAACGTTCTGATAAGTTTTAAATATATAAAAAGTTATGAATATATTAAAAAAATTTTTCAATTAGATTAAAAAAAAAAAAAGAAAATTCTGATCGAAAGTCGTTGATCTTAGCTTTAGTTTGCTGAATTATTATAGTTGTAATAAGCCCTTTATTACTAGGTTGCTTTTTGCCAAGTACTAAAAGTAATTTGAGTATTGTATCTCTGGTGTGATCAAGTTTTGAACAAATAATAATATTATATATTTTTTTAGGAATATTTTGAGAAATTTTGCCATGCGGCAGAAATTGTAAAAGTTTAGTCAGATAGAATCTAGCTCTCTAGTTTTTTTGTATCTAGAACTCTTATATTGTAAAAAAATCTTTATTTTAAATAATTTTAGTCTTGTATTTAGTATTAATTCTCAATATATTAAAAATTACTTATTTAGAAGAAATTATTTAATATATTTTCTACAGGGTGACGCAAAACGACCGATATGGTTTAAATGTTTGTTTAATTGTTTAATCATTATTATTATTTTTTTGTTATAGAGTATATTAATGGAAATTTTTAAAATTAAAAATATTTAAAAGAATTCAGTTTGCAACAGTATGTATGTGTAATATTTTTAGCTTAAGTAGAAAAATTATATCCCGCAAGTGGTGACCATTTTCGGCTTCGCACATTCGTGCTCTTTCCAGTACATTTTCCATAACTTTTCGTAATATTTTATCGCTGTTTTGTTGGGTACTGTTCCATTTCCAATTCCCCAAGTTTTCTTCGCAAAATTCTGAAATAAAAATAAAAAATATAAATAAATTTAAAAAGTTATTAAACATTCAAACCATATAGGTCGATTTGGGCCACCATGAATAACTTATAGAAACGTCTTAGATTTTTTATATTTTTCATAACTTTTCGCAATTTTTGATCGCTGTTCCACTCTGTATTTTGTATCTTCAAAATAAATTATTATTTAATATTTGAAATCACATTAATTTATTATAAACAATAAAAAAAAATAAAACATATTTCCTTCCCTTTTCAATTATAACTATAAAGATCTTCAAATTGTTTATATTTATAATAAATTCACCGACACTCTTCATATATATAATGAAAGTGATAGCTTGCTTCACAATTTCAAAAAATATACTACCATTCTTTTATTAATATAATTTTGTTTACAATTCCTTTTTAAACAAATATACTCTTAAATATCCTTGAACTCTTAAGGGTGTTTGCTATGGGTATTTAATATAATATAGGAATTAGAAATTATTATTACTTGTGTTCAAGTGGTTTCAGATACCACAGCGATTTATGTGTTTGCATATACTGTTGCAAACTGAATCCTTTAAAATATTTTTAATTTTAAAAATTTCCATATTAGGTGCTAATAAAGTATATTTGGACTATTCCATATGTTCGTATATACAGTATCGGTTAAAATAAAATGATCTAGTTTATAATTATTATTTTGATTTTTAGATGACGTTGCAGCGATAACTACGTTATAAAAACTTTTAAGTGAATAGGTGAAAGTAATTGATGAATATTATGATCTCTAATGTTACATAAACAGAAATTATAATTTTCAGATCTCAGAAAAAGAATTGGAAAGAAAAGATAAGTATATAAATAGGAAAGGTATAATTTGAAAAATATTTCTAAAAATGTCAGTCAATGACTGGATGTCACAGTTTTTATAGCACTTATAGCCTCTCTAATTTTTATCTTATTTTGGCATGATTCAGTTTCCATTTGTCATTAGGTACAAATTAATGATAAATAAATACTTAGTTCTGTTTTATCAACAATACTAAAAAATAATAAATTTTATATTTATAACTCACAGATACACAAACAAAAGTCTATATGAATAATAAAAGCATGTACTAGAAACGTTAAATGATTGTAACATATACATATAACAAAGTATAGATTAGAATTTAAGACTTTCTAAAGCCTTTTAATTATTTGCGAAGTTCAATAGATCAATTCCAATAATAAAAAAAAACTTTAAATTTCCAGCACATTGCCTCATTGTTTCAACATGTACCTCTGTTACAGACTGGTTAACCTCACAGTTCAACAAGAAAGTTAAAAAATTAATAATGATCAATAAATACAGTTAATTCTTCATTTCAATATTCTTGCTCAATACTACAAACTTACATACATTTTAGCTGTAAACAATGACATCATCAATATAAAATGACAGGAAAACAAGAAGTTGAAAAAATACAAGATAAATTCATACGTAATTCATTGAACTTATAACAAAAAGTTCTAGTAATTATTTTTAACAAAGGAATCTATTTACCTTTAAGCAAAACTATTCTATTACCTTAGACATGATATTATCTTCAATATTATATCTAAATATATGTATAATATCAAATTATGTAATATATGTATTGATTCTGAGGGAAGACCTTCTAAAATTAAACGATTGTGCAACTTTGTACAATAAAGAAAGCATTAAAAATGCGCCAATTATTGTTAAACATTTTTAAAAAAAAACAAAAAAAAAAAAAACAGCTAAATATACCTAAAAATACTTTTACTAACAACATTAAAAAAACGAACTAACAAAATTGTTTCTGATCCCATGGAAATGTTTATTTAACATGTCATATACCCGTGTGTGTATATGTTTTTTCTGTAATGACAGCAACATGCTGAGAGCTTAACTAAAATCTATTTTTAAAGAACAAAGAAAGAAAAAACGAAAAACTTTTAAATCCAAAAAGGATGAAGATGAAGATATATTCTCATCGGTCTTTGGCGTCTTTTGTAATTTTATTATAGAACCTTAAAAAAAGCAAATCAGAATAAAAAATAAAAGACTCAATTGCAAAATAAGTTAATGTATCGACTTTGTTGAATGTTAACATATAAAATTTAAATGTACAAAATAAGTTATGAATATTGAATTTAAAAAAAAAAAACTAAAATAAAATATTATATAACAGGAAGGGATTAAGGATTAAAAAAAAATTTTACCATAATAACCTAACCATTCAATTCAATAATAATTCAATAACATAATTATAATTCTTAACAACGAGTTTTGTAAATTTTAAATACTTTAAATACTCTATTTTCGTAAAATATTAAACTTTCATTGCACAATCATTTTGTTTGAAACTCAAATTGAAGCACACAACAACCGCTCTTCAAGCTCTGGATAAGAAACAAAGAAGAGCTGTTTATATTATTAATGATAATAAGGTCACAAAAGACTTAATGTCTTAAGTCATCGCTGAAATTTGAAGGAGCTGTTCGTCTGTTCTATAAATATCTACTATACTTAAGAAGAAATTAAAAATATTATGCAAAAAATTCAACACTCCCGACGCAATAAACGCTTATTAGCTCTATCTCATTTAAATAATGAAGAGCTTTTTCGAACTAGAACTCTGAAACCACTTTTATAAGTCTTAAATTACCCCTATATTTGTTTCCACACACTTATGATTTAGGAAAATTCAAGAAACGAGTAAATTTCTCCCTTCTGAGCTTCCCATTGAAGCCTTGATGGGCACTTATGTCTCATCGTTACTCTTCAGCCATTATACTGCGCAAGCAGGTTGTCTGCTTATCTCACAATTTTAGCTACGAAGAGTGCGGATCTAGGTTTTGTATTCCAGATGCCTTTTAAAGATTTTCTCCTTCCTTACGGGGAAAAAAAATTACAAAATTAGTATAATTACAATTTCGGTGCAAATTTTACTTTCCGACATCTAGTTTCAATGATACGAATGTTTCTTCGAAAAATTTCTCCGTTTTTTAGTTGATTTGAGTAAAATTTCACTCATCTAACCAATTGAAGTACAATCTCTCAAAACAATTTCTCAAAATTTGTGTTGAGTGGTTAGTTGAGTGGGACCCCTTAAATTTCTCCATCTTTTACAACCCCTTAAATATCTCCACCCTATATATTTTCGATTTATCGTATATATTTTGATTTTTCTATTATTACTATAAGCTTTTTTCGTAATTTATTTTATTGAACTGTGGCACAATACTTATTGAAATATTACATTCGCTTTAAACTTAACCAAGTCTGAATTTGATTCTCTTGTAATACAGACTCCTACCCTGACCAATCTGTTTTTTTATCCCAAAGCAAAAGGATCATTGCATGTAAAAACTTAGGACCATTAAAATAAAAAATAAAATGTAAAAATTATAGGAATATATGGTGTTCTTAAATCCATTGAAATAATTAGCATAAAACTTCACGCAATTTCAATTTACTCAGAAAATTTCTCGCAGTTCTGCAATTTTGCAAATTTTGAATTTCTTTTTTGCTTTATTACCATTTTATATTGTTATTTCTACTCTATTAGTAGAATTTGTACATAATATGAAGTAGAATGTAATAAATTTTCTTTTTTTTTTGTAATTCATTCATAAAAATTCAACATGTTGAAAAAAAAAAATATAAATTTAAACGATTCGATTCAATTCTATTTGATATATATTAATAAATTATATTAATTGTAAAAAAAAAACAAATTGTAGAAAAAAAGCATAAACCAATAAAATGTGGTTTTGAAAAGTGGTTCAATCTCATGATTGATTGAAAATATTATATATATGTCTATTCAAAAGATTTATTTTAATTTTCTTTTAATACTTATAAAATTTATATAGATTGAATCGCGTTTTTAAGTACTTGTAGAAATGAACTAAAGAAAAAGAAATGTATATTGTGACTGAAAAGTGTTTTAGTTTTTTTTTTATTGGTACATATACAAAATCATTTAAATCTGTTTAACTTAAAAAATAATTAAAATAAATACTTTACAGCTGTTTTTTAATTATAAGTTAAAAACCAACATTAAATTAAATGCAACATTAATTATATCTATTGAATAATTACATACTTTTATAGTTGATTTGGGATTGCACTACCAGCTTGGGATTTTATAAACTATTTGACACAACAAAAGTTATCCCAGTATTGCTAATATTGTTAGAGTTTGGCGGACACAACTCAATTAAATGAATCCCATTTGATTTGAACCAAACTTATTTAACATATTAGAATTTCTTTGACCAATTGGCCAAATTTGAGGCTCTACTATTTTATACATCTCATTAAAAATTGAAGAGACGTTTTGACTGAAAATTTATAAAATTTAATATAAATATTCATGCGATTTTTAATATAACAATGAAAGAAAGGGTAGCAGGTACTTATTAATGGAGCTATTCAAGAAAAATTTTCTTTTGAAATAAATTATTACTGAAAATAAGTTGCTATGCGTAAGTTAAACTACGTTATAGATAACTCTTAAGCGGAGTTTAAAAGAAGAAAAATTGTATATACAGGGTGTTTATAATTGTACATACTTCGAGCTCAGTGGTAACGAAGATCGGAGAAGATAGAGAAGTTCATAACGAACAAAAAATTGTTCTGAATAAGGTATCTATTTCTAAAGGTTTCCGAAATAACCGACCTTCAAAATAATTTCGTTAAGTTTTTGAAGAAATAACAATATCTTCTGCCCTGCTCAATAAACAATCCTCTTTAAGGTGTCACTAGGTAGCTGAAATTTTGGCATTTCATAATCATTCCTAAACTTAATATTATCATTCATAGTTGAAGAGTAACGAGATTTATCTTTAATCTACTGTAATTTTTAGCATAAATTTTACCGTTATTAATATCCCAATTTCATTTAATTTTTAAAATCAGCTTTCCCTCAGCTTTAGTTTAAGCCCCCACATTTTTCTCATATATGTTTTAAAATCTTTGTGACTTAGAAGTTTCCCTGTATATATAAATAGTATATTACAATTTAAAATACATACATATTTTCATTCAATTCAATTTTCATCTTATTCCTTCTACATTCCTTTTTCTATATATATATATATATATACGTTAATTCAAACCAGATTTTCATCTTGAATCTTAAGTATTTCCTTTTTGTCTAGATTGTAGCCTCCTTCTAAACTAAAATAAAAAATGTATTAAAGCAATTCATCAAAATCTTGACACTACAAATATGTCAACTTATAAAACATATATAAAAATCTTAAATATTTTTACTATTTATTTATTTGTTTTTCTGTTTCATATTTTTTTTTTTTAATTAATTTAATTACTTAATTCATGATTTGGTAAGGAATTTAAAAAAAAAAAATTTAAAATCAAAATAATTTAATTTCAATTATAACATTTCAAAATATATTATCAGCCAAAAAACAAAAACAAAAGAAAATGCCAATTTCCTCCTCAATATACGAAAAAATGAAATGAAAACCAAATGACCCCACTTGATACTGGAAAATATTTATACAAAAACCCAAAGCAAAGCAACAAATTACAAACAAAAAAATAACAAATCACCCAAAATAAAAAGATCAAGTGATAGTGATCTAATTAATTAAAAGTAGATATTTTACTTTTGCCAGAGCATCATACATGTACACAATGCATCACTTCACTCCACTCTACCATCAATACTTAAATTTTCCATCTGTTCAAAAATATAACAAGTTAGTTTAGTAGCTCTGTTGCTCTGTTGTTGGTTACTTATCACATCAATGGATAAAAATTTTAAAAATTGAAATAAAAAACTGGAAATTTCATTATAGTTATTATATTTTTTGTGAGTTCAATTTTTTATATATATTTATCTTCTTTCTCTTTCTGGTTTTGTTTTTTTTTTTTTTTTAATCATTTATACAATTCATTTATTGATGATCTCTCCATATCTGATCCATCATTTGGAAATAAGAAAAAAGACAGCAAAAAAAAAATAAATTTAAATTAAATAAAAAACCGAAAAAATGTCACTTTGTGGTGGCACATCACTTCAACGACTCATTACATGATTTGATGGTGATCCAATAATTGAAGGTTCAAATGATAAAAAAAAAATTAAATACACATGATATTTTATATATATAAATATATATACATAAAGTATATATAGTTGTATAAATAATTATTGAAGTCAAAAATTGAATCATTTAATCAATTTCTGGTTCTGGATATAATTTATGAACCAAATTGAGAAGAGTTGGGAAAAGGACAAATGATACAAATTAAAAAAAAAAAACATTGAATGACATTTTATAATTTTTATTTGTTATTTTTGTTTTTTTTTTTGACAGAAAATTTTATTTACTTTATATAAACATTCATACACGTATACACTTGTATACCGACAAATGAACATGTGCAGAATTCTACAAATATTTGACGAAAAAAAAATAATAAAAATAATTCAAATAATTTTTTTTTTATTTTTTATTAAATTTAAAATAATTTATAACTTGAATATTTGCAATTCAATGTGCAATAAAATAAAATCACTTTTTTAAATGTATATTAAAATTTAAAAGTCAAAAAATATATTTAATAACAAAAACAAAAAAAACCACTGATTTTTTGGTTAATTTTTATCTCTTCTTTGTTTTTTTTTGCAATGTCAGATTTATTTTTTAGCTTATTTTATGGCAATATTAATTTGACAATATTACCTTAATTAAATTAAACTGTCGTTGTTCGTTGATTCACAAAACAATATTTAAAGCATAAGATTAATCGTAGTTTGTCAGTGAATTCTGAAAAAGAGCTCCAATATAGTTCAAAATTAAGACTTTATTTGAATTGTATCCTTAATTTATTTATTTATTTATTTGTAATACGAGACAATAGTAAATGTTGCCTGATAATATTAATCCTTTTTATTAATTTGATTGACATTTGGATTTGACATTTGGACTTATGATTAAATAATTTTAATATACACTATATTTGTTTTATTAGATATGATCCGACAAGGATTTGAACCCGAAACTTTTCGATTGAAAAGTTACCACTGTACCACTAAGCTATCGGTCAGATGTGTAATTAATTCAATTTAATTTTTAAATTTTTAAGTTTTTTTCGTATGATTACTGAATATTAACCCTTTCCGGCAAATTATCATTTCTAGAATCATTTCAAGCTAATAATAATAAAAAAATTGGTTTCAGTCTATAACGGGATTAAAAGTATATTAAATAATTTCGATTTTTATACAATTGTTGTCATTATTCAAATAATTGTATTGTAGGGGAGAAATAAATAAAATTGACTATTAAAGGGTTAAAATAATTTATTTTTGAAATATTTCAAGTATATTTCTTTATTACTGGCAATTTCTCTAACGACAATTATTTCTTCGTAATTTTTATAATTTATATGCAACCGCCGCCGCCACCAAGAGTTTAAATCGTTAAAGCATAAATAAAAAAAAATATGAGTATTAAAAAAAAAAATCAAAAGAGGACTTCACAACTTACAACCACAAAGCACGGCCAAATTCAACCATATGGAAGGAAAATTATTTAACATTTTATAACAGTTTTATTTTGTATAAATTTAATAAAAAACAAAAAAAATTGCGTTGTTTGATTTATTTTCCAAATAACTGTATATATAAATTAAAATTAAATTTTTTATAAATTTATTTTTATTTTTTAACATGAAAAGGGAAAATATTATCAAGTCAGTCTCGATATTTTTTTGTATTTTCTGTGGTTTTATTTTGATTTTAATTGATTTATATTGTTATGATAACCATTTTTTTTTTATTTTTGACTAAGTAAATAACATATGGAAGAATAAATTTTAATTGACTTATTTAAAAAAAAATTATTTTAATATATGACGTATATAATACTTGTATATATATAAATAAATTTATCATTACCTTTTTGAAAGGATTTAAAAAATCAATTTATTAGTATACGAAACATTCTCGTGTTTAAAATTTTTCAAATATTCAATTAGAGGATTACACTGGATAACCGAATAGAAATATGTACTTAGTATCATAACGTGACAAATTGATCCCGACAGATATTAATCCTAAAAAAAAACACCGACGTTAGACTAGAAAAAATCAATGGTAGTTGAAAGAATTTCTAAACTAGACATTATAACACAGACTACAATTAGAAAATCTAAGTAATACTTTAAAAATAGATAAACCAGTGATGTCTTTTCATCATATCATTTTTTTGTTTTTTTTTTTCCTTTCGACTCCTTTAAGGGCATTCACCGAGTCTATTTAGATTAGGCTTCAGTTTCTTTAATCGTTATATTCACTAATCCGTTGATTATTCGGCTGTAGCTATTGTATAAGATTATAAATACACAAATGTTATTTTTATGCGCCATCTATTATCATACACAAGAGTTATTATTGTACATATATATATATTTACGATATTTTTTTATTAGATACGATATGACTGGGGTTTGAACCCGAAACCTTCCACATAAAAGGTCGACGTGTTAATCTATACGTCATTGGTCAGATCATTTTAAGTACTGCTCTGAAAAATAAAATTCAAAACGCTTACATAAAATTTAAACATGGCTTTCTCTTCCTAAAAAACCAATAGGGCTTTTCAAATGTTATTTATTACTCATTTTCAGTTATCTTGAACTTAAACTTAAGTTTATTTTTAATTATTTTATTAATATATTAATTCCATTATTAATTATCTTACCAACATTTTGTCTACCATTGTAAATCTAAAACTTTAATAATAAATGCGTCAAACATTAATGTCAACTTTGAAATTTAGTGAATTTTTAATTACCTTTTCGTTTTTATATGTTTTATATAGTAGTAAGCAGAACTATTGATTAAGATTATAATTAACACAATGTCGATGTGTTATAAAATTTTTATTATAACTTGAATCCAACAGGGTTCCTAATTAATTAAACCAATTAAAAATCCACAGAGTACAATATACCACTGCTCTGACAAAGATTTGATATAATTCCGAGTAAATTCCAATATAAAGGACATAAAAATTTATTATCTTTAACAACTCGTTAAATTATAACTTATCAAGAAATGACTTCTTTCGAATATATATTTATATATAGATATATATATATATTTACGTTTAAAATTTAATTTGAAATTACCAAAAAAAAATCAAAATATAAAAAACAAACACACAAAAACATATTGATATGATGAATGTTGTTAACCACATTTGAAATTTTGACTGTCAGTTTTGTCATATTTATGATGGCATTTATTTTTTATACCTATAGAAAATATATATATAAATATATATTTATATAAAGAATTTTAAATGAAAAAAGATCCCCAACTTAAAAAAAAATTAATATTGCATTTTTTAGTCTCATAAATTTAATGCCAAATGGTGCATTTTATAAATTAGATAAAAACAGCTATAGGGGCGCCAAACTTTTGGTTATCCAAAAAATTGTGCATATCAACACATCCATATATATATAAATTATTATTTGCCTTTAATTTATTTATAAAATTTAATTTAAGTTTTGTTATTCGTTTTTTGCAAATTAAATTGAGTTTTTATTGTTAATGCATTTTAAGGTCAATATAACGTTTAAAAATCATTTGGCTTTATTAATAACAATTCCAAGAAATTAAATTAATTTTATTATTTGGATGGGTTTTGTAATCCTTAATTCAGTTCTAAGAATCGACTTTCTGTAATTAACAAAACAAGAGTGTATCTTATTTTTATATGACAACTTAAATTGGACTTTATGTGAATTGGTTGTAAAGGAAGAGATAAGGGGGGAAGTAAAAATTAAGCATATACATATACAAGAAAAATTTTTTAATTTGACTTTAAGAAATTTGTTAATAAATTATGTATAACCATTATGTATTTTGGCAGTAAAATCACAAATTGACAATGCGAAAAAATGCCATTTATAAACACTTGATTAACTTTTTTATATTTTTAAATTAAATTTTTTATAAATTAAAATTCTACTTTTTTAAAGTTACTTTAATGTAAAATTAAATTTAATAAAGAATTAGTAAACTAAGAATTAAAAGTGGAATCCATGTGGCAGATTATATTTAGGATTTTTTAATTTTATGACCAATATTATTTTTTTTTGTTTATATCATATATTTTATATTTTACTATACATACTTTCCGGGTTCGATCCCTGGCTGGGTTAACTCAATAAATAGGATATAACAATATAAAATTATATTAAAATAACTTATAATTAAATATCTATCAGCTGACCCACATGTCTATTTGGCACGTCCACGTAAAAAATAAATATACTATACATACTTAAATATTTGGTCACCATGGAGATTTGTGAAGAAAATTAATTTTTCAATATTTGTTTTTTGTTCAATTAAACATTTCATGACTTATTGTACGGGAATTGAACTCCCATCCCCTCGGCTAATAAGCCAAATGCTTACCCACTGGGTTAAGTAAAGTACAAAGAAGCTGAACCTAAACCAACATTTCTATTTTAAGATGAAAGCTAAAAATATTTAAGCATCTCAACAACTAGAATACAAAAATTTGAAAGATATTACACAATTACACTCCAGGATTTTCAATTTGATATACATATATATAGTATTAAAAATTTTATACATCTTGGGAGGTCAATTATGTTAAATTTAATTTTTATTATATTATGTATTTTTTAATATTTTATAATTTAATTATAATAAAACTACATATTTTCTCTTTTCCTTTTTTTATAATTCTTACTTTTCTACTCCTTTCGGTTGTTTTTTCCAATTACGTTATCCCCACATAAATTTTCAATAATTTCACCTCGTTTTAATCATTTTTCCAAAGTGTTAATGTCCTCTGATTTTATTCATACTTAAAATTCAAACTTAAACAATTTAAATACGTTTTCTTATGTCATCTTATATAGTCATATATATGTGACGTCTATTAAATCACTTTTTTATTCGATAACATAACATAACACAACTCTTTTAAATTTTACTAGACATAAAATAATCGATATAATTACAATATACATATACTCACAGAATCAAATAGAACATATACTATTTCGTCACTATAAATCTAAAATGAAACCTTTAAAATTCCGTTTATATTATATTTATTTTTTCTTGTATATTTTTAATAGAAACTGTAATAAACGACCTAATTTTAGGCTTAAAAACTAATAAATGTCTCCATCTACACAAAATAATAAAAAAAAAAAAAAAAAAAAAAAAAAATTCCTACAATTTAAAAAACCAATTTTAAAATCGTAAAATTATTTATTTGATTATTGTGAATAGATTTGTTCTTTATTTACAATATAACAATTTTAAATCGATATTGATTCGATTTGAATCGATTTTTAATTTGATTCTTTTATTTTCATTTATTTTATTTAAAAAATTTTTTAAATAAAATTTATAGTCATTTATATTATCTTAACTTTATTGAATAAATTAAAATGTCATAAAATAAAAGTAATAACAAATTAAAATCGAATGAATTAAATAGAGATAGATAGAGAGAGAGAGAGAGATAAAGAGAAATTAAAGTCTTAAAAATTCATCATAAAAATTTTAAATGAAAATGTCTTAATAAAAATATATAAAAAAAACATTTTTTTTTAATTTATATACCTATTTATTATTTTTTATATTGTATTTAAAGATTTATTATCTTGTGATTTTCTTTCTTTTTCTTTACATAATATATTTTATTTTATTTAGTAACGATTTATTACAATAACTTAATTTGTTAAATTTACTCTTAATATTGAAATGTCTAGGACTAGATGAATCCAGAGATAACCAAATGAATATTGTGGTTAAAAAAGATAAAAACTAGTTGAAAATGTGTTACTTAAAGTTGTAATAATGCATTAAATGTGCATTACATCAACAGGTTTATTTAAAAAATTAAAAAATAAAGAAGGTGATCAAACATTAATCACAATTTAAATTGAACAATGACAACTTTTAAAGAGACTTCATTTCTTAAGTTATTAAGTTAATTTTAATTATTTTTAAGATATTTTAAAAATTTTATAATAAATTTCATCTTATACGGAGCATATACGACACTTTCAATAAAATATTTTTTAGTCAGTAATATTTCAACCAGCTCTATTAGAAGAATTTGAAACAACTTAATGGATTTGTCTGATATATTAATAAAATTCACAATAACATTGATTTAAAAGTGCTTAATCGAAGATCACAAAGAAAAAAAATGGGTTCATTTACAGAGACAAATATAGTAAAATCTATTACAGATAGTTTCTAAAAAATAGTAAAATCTATTGCAGAAATTACTCTGTTAGAGTTAGACAAAATGTATTTTAAGTTGCGACAAGGGATTGAAAACTGTTTATCATAACTATTTGGTCGTTTCTTTTGTTCTACTTGCTGGTAAGATTAGACTTAGTCTATTGATGCATTCTTTTTAACTAAGTTCTATTTTTTTCAAGTTTTTTAAATAAGATACATCTTCCAAATAATTAAAGAAAATGTTACATAAATATCTCTAGAAATGTTTTAAAAACTAAATTACATACATACAAAAAACTATATAAATTAAATATAAAATGGTTTTTTTCACTTCGACCTTCGACTAAATATAGTCTTGAAAAGTGTCTAATTTCAAATCCGAACTATTTAAAATGTAGGGATGCAATATATATAACATTACCACCAAAATTTTAGTGAACCCTTTCCGTTAAATATTTAAAAGGTGTAGTGTTACTGTAGTATCAGCTTGAAATATTACTTTCAAAAAGCCCCCGACAAATTTAAATATCATACTTAAAAATTACAAAATAAATTTCACTCGTTCATGAAATTCAAATCTTTTAAGGTAAACTTATCTACCAAATTTATATTCTGTTATCATCAAAAAGGCAGACCATTGAAAAATCATCCAATGACCATTCTATAATTTTTAATTCCGTTGATAACACCAAAAAACCATTATTATAAAACACTTTCATCTGCTTAAGCAACTCCAAGTTATTTATACAATTTGAAGATATATCATTATATTAAAAATACATATCCGATTTTTTTTTTAAAGATTGATATTGAAATCACACCTGATTTCTGGTTCCAAATGATGATAAAAAAAAAAACAGAAAAAAATAAAATGATATAAAATAAAGATGTAAGATTTAGTTTTGCCCACATAAATTATTCTGTGTATAAAGTTTTCAATTTTTATTCTTGAATTTTTTATAACTTTCGTTATCATTCTTTTTTATTCTGATGTCTGTGTTACATCTTAGACCAGACATAATACAGGTACATTATACATATTATTACATTATACAATATATTATACATATACATATAATTCTAAAATCATTCTTAAATTGTACATTTAAAATTAATGCCTAAGGTGGAAAGTCGAATATTGTTAGCACAAATATTATCTTGTAACTTGTACTTATTGTATAAGAGTTGCTTTAAAATTTTAAACATTGTCTATATAAAAATGTGTACATTTTATTTAAAGATATGTTTACTTTGGCTCCACAAGAAAACTCCATGTGAAAAAAGAATTTGTAATAAAGTCCCGAAAATAGGATATCAAACTATCAGGGAACTGTTTGTGATAAAGATTCCCAAAGTTTCATAAAAATTTATAACTTTTGCGGAGAAATCTAAAAAATTGGCATACTATATAAGTATTGATTTTAAAGTAAATTTGGTCTCAAATTCAGAACTACCTCTTTTCTGGAGTATTTATTTATATATATATAAGTATGATTTGAAGCACCGGTGATTTAGAGTTGTATAATCAAGATATTCGCCTTTACGAGATATTTAAGTACAATATGTTAAAAGATTTTTGGGAACTTTTTATTTCCTACGTCTAAAATAGGTATTATAGAAGTATATTAACTTTGGTACGGTGATTGTAACCACTAAAAGGGGGCAAGTCATGTCTAGCTTATAAAAGTGTATATATTTTTGATCAGCGCCATCTCATAGTCGATTTACTGTAGGTATCCTGTAGGTGAAATGTACATCTTTAATCGATTTAGCCGTCCATCCGAAACACAATAACACAAAAAATAATGATACTATCATACATAATATTTAATGTAGGTTAATGTAGGTGAAATGGACGAAAGTAGACCATGGGTTCGGATCCTGGAAGCTTTTGATCGAACGAAGGGCAAATTAACATATCTGCGAAACCAATAAAAGAAGAACCTTTAAATTTGGTACAAGGTATTTGATACTTATAAAAATCCCCAAAATGTTATACAAGTCTTGGGAAATTTTCCATTTTTGGTTTTTGGGCTTTTTTCATTGAGCCAATTTTTAAAACTTGGTTCTTAAGAACTTAAATTTAGAACACAAAAAAAAAATTCACATTTAGAACCAAATCTATACATGAAATTTATTATTTTTCCTAATAATAGGGGTGTGATGAAGTTTCCAATTACCAGATAAACTTTTAACAAGTATTATTATATGTATTTTAGTATATAAATATAAAGAATTAACAATAAAATCTAAAATTCATGACATTAATTAAAATTTTGTTGAACATTGAATAACATGTCATACAACAATATATAAATAATAATAAAAAATTTTTCAAAATAATTTACGATTTATTTTTTCTTTTATTTCAATTTTATCAAGATTTTAAAAACAATAAAATAAAAAAGTTCCCGAAAAAATAGATAAAAGAAAGTTTAGATGTTAAGTTCCTGATTGGAAGTTCATATTTAACACTTTTTTTTTGGTAATTATTTTTCAATGGAATTAAAAAAACCTTCTGAATTCAATCAAAATCTCCAAAAAATTTTTCACTGTTTACAACCGTAAAACATAAAAATTTTTTTACAACCAATAAAAAATTTTATGGGTTCATAGAACAAATTTCATATAGCTATATATAATTTAATATTATATTGTTATTAAAATTTTTAATCATTTCCACAAAATCAATTTATAATAATGTAAAATCGAATAAAATTATTTGAAAATGATATCCTATTTCCTTAAACATTAGGTTAGGTGGTGTTATACCTAAAATTCAAAAAAAGAACAAAAGATTGGATATTTAAAAAAAAAAACCTAGAGAATAACCTGCAAGATATATTTAAATTCTAGAATTAACAACCTAATTACAATGAATTTGATACAAGAGTCAAGAATGTTAATGTAAAATGAGAATGAGGGCGTGAAAACAAGTACATGAATTTAAAAAGTCATAAGACTTTCCAAAAAAATTACAAATTTTTTTTAAATAATTTTTAAAGTTATTATGGAATAAATACCAGAACTATGTAAAATGCATCTGAGAAATGGCGTTGTGGTTTAGAAGAGTGCCTTTCTTTCGACTGTGCAAGGTCTCGGGATTTAAACCTCGGTCAGTTCATATTTAAAAAAAGCGATAAAAAGTATAATAAAAAAACATATCGTAAAATTGTATAGTCATATCGTAATAGTTTATAATTTATAATTAATATCGTAAGAGTTTATACCATAATATAAAATAAATTTAACTGCCACACCTGAAAAGGAAAGGCAGATTCACACACTTGTCACATTGTATTTGGGAGGGGACTGTACATAAATAAATAAATACCCTCTTTTGTAGGATAATAGATGGCGCACAAAACTTAAAATTTGTATATTCATAATCTTATACAAAAACTCCAGCCAAGTAATCAACACTTAGTGAATATAACGATTAAAGCAACTGAAGTCTTACCTACTCTAAATGACTTAGTGAATGCCCTATTCTCCTACTCCTTAAAGAAGTGGCAAAAGCATTTAAAAAAATATTTTAATTACTCCTTTAAATAATGGAAATATAACTACAAATGTAAGGTTATACAATAAAATTAAATTTAACACTTGAAGAAGCTACGATTTATTGTTATAATATTCTTTAGAATATTTCATGAAAAAAGCATTTCATTAGGAAGTTTTTGAACATTTCCCAAATCACTACTAAGACAAATCCCGTTTCGATTTTGTGATTTTCATAAATAATTGAAATATAGCATTAATCTAATTCATGCTAGGACTTGTGCAAGATTTGAATCAGTATTGTCTGCATTAATATCCAATACTTCATATCACTCGATAATAAACTTGATAATTTGAAAACTATACTTTTAAATGAATCAATGGGGACTTGGTGATGCAGTGGTTAAGCATATGACTATTAACCGAAAGAGCAAGAGTTCAAAGCATCTACATTCCTTAATGAATATTACATTTACAATATATTTGCGCTCAAATACAAAATACACATAATTTTATCAAAATATTTAATAATACTACTGTTTTAATTAATAGTATATATTTTTGTATTAATTAATAGTATTCAATCTACAATAACCTTGGTAGAATATGATATCAATAATACTGCAAAATTCTATATGTAACTTGTAATATTAAATAAAAGCAAATAAATAAGTATTTAAAATTTGTTACAAAAATAATTAAATTACTTATTATTTAAATAAATATAAAACTTAAATAATTGATTTAAAGATGTCACAATTGCAAACATTTAAAATTGTGACCTACATTTAAATAAATATATTTATTTTGTAAATAAACAAAATTATAGTTTATTAGCAACTGGCCATATTAATCTTAATTTATTAATTAACTGGATTTTGTTTAGATAATTGGTCATTCATAAATTTATAAAAATATTTGATTTGAATTACAAATAAAAATAAATATTTGTGTAAAAATTTTGTACCAATACTTAAATCAATATACAATTTGCAGAGGTAAATAAAACCTAGATTAATAAAGCCTAATAAACCATATTTCTCACTCCAATGTGAAATTAGGCCTAATAATTTTTTTAAAAAGTGAATAAAGATATAGACGCAATTACGGCGCTGTGGGAACGCGTAGCGAGGCGTGTAGCAGCAATTCTAATTTCTTCAAGGGTAGTGTGAAAGGAGCTATGAAGAGAAACACTGGGGCAGGGGCGAATTGTAGCTCGAAGAGGAGGCTGTGAGGTTACAGCCCTGACTACAATATAGAAAGTTGTTTGAAACATGTTGCAAATATTTGAAATTTTACAGCCTGCTAAAAATTTGGAATTGGAATATTATAATATAATATTCCTATAATGAAATAAAGGCTATCTTTAGAATAAAAAAATAAAACCTATGGCAAAATTCCTTAAATCAGGCACTATTTTTCAAAATATATTGTAAATTTCTCTAGGCTTTATTTATTGCCCAAAATATAAATATTATTTTGTTTTTCTGACGTACTGGGTGAGCCAAAAGTCACCATATGGGGGTTTTTTTAATTTTACATTACAATTGCTTGTTACATGCAAAATTCCACCAGCGAGCAACGGACCAAAATATACTTTCCCAATGGCCATACAATTTTACTGACTTTTTTTTTAGAAAATTACTGAACAATTAAATTATGAGTAATGAAGCATATTTCCATCTTAATGAATGTGAATAAGCAAAGTTATTTAGATAATTTTACTACATTTCAATTCATTTAAACTGCCTAGAAGTGTTTAAACTGCCTGAAATTTCTGTTTTAAATTATACTTTATTTTAAATCAAATATATAATTAGATTTTTTTAAGTTTTATCAATTTTTAACAACATCTTCCTTACTTTGACTTGAGGTATTCAATTTAGAAACTTTTTTTTAGATCAAGTCCTTTCCGTTTACCTAAAGTTATTATAACTTTCTGTAGGAGTATTTAAAAAAATCAATTTTGTTTAATTAATTGATTTCGTAATATTAAGACTTTAAAATATATTAAATAATAATTTAAAAAATTTAATTAGATATATTTACAAGTTTATTAGTAGTAAAAACTTTTCCTCCTCTAATAATATTTAATCTAAATAATAAAAAACTTAATTTCATTATTAAAAAAGTACTCAATTCAACTATACTCCATCTAATTATGATTTAATTAAAACTTTAGACCTTAGCACAATATATTTTCATTATGTCACTTTTTTAATTAAATTTTTTTTTTTTTAATATTTGCTTTCAGTGCTTAATACACTTCAAACACCAATTGTTGCACTCAAATGTTATATATGTGGTGAACCAGATAATGTTTTACTTAATATAAATACAACACCATATTTAAATCCAGCCACATGTGATGAATTTAATCATATTAAAAATGGTACAACAACAACAACAGCAACACAAACATCATCAGAACAAACAAAATTATTGGAAAAATTTATAATGAATTGCCCTGAAGATTATCAAGGTTGTATAACACAAATACAAGGTAATTTTTATGTAATATATTTTATATAAAACTTAATGCATATAATATATATATTTATATATATGTAATTGTAAATATATATACATAAACAGGTGTAAATCAAATATACTTATTTAAAGTACAAGTTATTTTTCTTATCAAATATTTTAAATATGATAAAGATAAATATAAATTGAACTTATTATTGAGTTTGATTTACAGGGTGTACTTTTATCGTTTCCAAATGTTTTTTTTTATTCAAAATTACTGTTATTTAATAAAAACAGTGAAATATATCAATATTTTTGGGTCAAAGTCTTTGTAATAAGTAGAGATAATATGACAATTTTAGATATTAGTATAAATGATTCATAACCGCTTTAAAAAGTTTAAGAAATTATTTTAAAGGCCGTTATCTCGGAAATTGTTAGAAATGAATCTTCCCCTCCTCCTCTCACCCATTTCTATTTTGAAATATACTAATGGAACACCCTAAATAGGCGGAAAATAATTGAAAAATTTTACGAAATTACTTTGAAGGCCATTATCCCGAAAACCCTTAGAAATAATTTCCTCACCCCTCCCTCTCACCCATTTGAATTTGGAAATATACTAATAGGACAGCCTAAAAAGTCGGAAAGTAATTGCAATAGTAGATTAAGTTTAAAATTTACTAAAATAAATAAAAAATTTAGTAAATTAAATTTGAAAAGCTAAATAACTTATAACTTTCACGTCTGTTCATCGAATTTAAAAGGTTTTAAACATTTTCGAAATCTCTAATCAAGGGGTGTAAACTCACAATTACATATTTTAATAAGTTAAACAATTTTTACATATTTTACATTTTTAAATAAAATTTTTCTATATCACTTGTACGACTTTTATTAATAAACCCAAGTAATATGGTACCTATGGTCCTAGCTATAATTTTTACTTTTTTTTGCTACTACAAATATTTATTTGAATAGTGACCAAATCACCGAATATTTATAATTGTGAGATTCGGACTTTCGCATTGTACTATTTCGAATCCTTTTTTCGTTTCTTCCAAATTTTTTTAATATATTCATAAGTTTCTTTCTTATATTTTATCATATTGATCAATGGGAAAATTATGTCACGGGTCCTAAATATTTTAAAAACTAATTGCATTAAGAGCTATAACTTATTTCCGTTGACAACGACCGAAGCAGTTGATTAAAATTCTCAAAATTTAATATAACTTAATATACTATGGTATCCGGAGCTCAATTACCCATAAACCCTTACCTGGCAGAGGGATCGTAGACGAACATCAAAATATTACTAAGCGAGAACTTCATTACCACCAACTAAAGTTATAAAGCTTCAAACCCGGGAAATGCTGGTGCAATTAAAAAGTACATAATTTTATACTGGTCAGCTCTGCCCACAAGTTATATGGTTCATTTAAGAGCTCTGGTCCATCTATTATTAGAAAAAAATCAATTGAATGAGTGATGAACTTTTCTAACAAGTAGAGTAGCTTATCGTACCAGAAATTTCATTAAATTTATTTAGTCCCCCTGTACAATTTAAAATATAGTATTTATAGAATTCCAATTACAATTATACGTCATGGTATTTTATATTTTTCTTACTCTATTATTTTGCGATAAAAGAATGGGAGTGTATAATAAAAAATAAAAATCTGTTCTTAATTTATTTTTACTTCTAATTATCAATATTAAACTCTCTATATATAAATTATATATTATTTCTTAATTACAATGCAATTAAATTAAAGATTGATTATCAATTGGAATAGAAAATACACCATTTTATATACAACAGGTGTTTCTCTTTCATTTCCCACAATTTGATAAATAAAATTCCTTCTTTGGTTTTAGAAAAACAAAAACATTTAAAAATTGAAGTAAATACTAGTAGTATATAGTAATTAATGAAGTTCTTAATATTTAAGTAAAATCTGAGAAAAATATATCAGAGAATTGAGACTGAAAAGGAATAAAAACAAGGCGTTATCCTTCATAGCATTTAAACCCTGTGAACTGATCATAGTATAGTACAGTCATAACATGTCTAAGTTACAACAATCAGGAAAATATTATTTTAAGTTAGATAAATGATTAAGATGAGTAGTATCTTTTAAACACGACACAGTACAGCGCTTTCAAATTTTTAGTTTATGGCGAACCCTTAGAAACTTACATATTAGAAGATTATTTTAGGAACGCGGTTTCAGAAACTTTAACCCAATACTGTGTATATAGGATAGTTACTCAATTTTATTAAGCATTGTCCAAAAAATGTGCAACTTTTAAAGCCTCGCAAAAGCTGCTATACTTCTGCAACCTTACACTGAATGACATATACAAAATATCTAATCTAATCAGCTAACACTATTCTAATTTGTGTTTGTGCAGTTTACGCAACTTCTAATATTAAACAAAGGTGAAGTCATATGGCAGAGATGATAGTCGATATTTCCAATGTATATAATAAGAAATTTCCTGTAAGAGCTATTTATATTCGAAAATATTTTATTTGTCCAAATCTACAGCTTAATTTATTCCTGTGCCATAATTTGTTGATTTGTTATTAAGTTCCTAAAAGGTAGGAAAATTTATATCATATAGGTATCATTTAAGATATAGCACATATATATAGGTTCTAGAATACTGATAGAATGGAGCCGTCAAACTAACAGGCTAAGTTCATGGCTTATTAAACTAAAGAAGTTCCGGTTTAAAATCCTTATAGAGTAAAGTCATAAGAGCTCTTAATCGAAAGAAAAGTTACTTCTAAAACAAATTTTCTTGACAAAACCTATCCTTTTTTTAAATGCGTACCAACTGTTAGCTACCACTGATTTATAAACAAATCAAACTAATAAATTATTATTTAATAATTTTATTTAAGATTTTTATTCTTCTTTTTATACTTTTAGAAATTTTCTTCATTTTTTATATTAAACACATATATATATATTATATATTTATATATATATATATAAAAGTATATATTTCTAGGGAGTGTTATTTAGAAAAAGAGACAAGTTTCCTTAAGAAACCTTAAAAGAAAATATCATTAATTAAAAAATTGATTATTTCTTAAAGGAAATATGTATTTTGTATTACAACTTCATCTTGTATAAAATACAAGTAGAAAAAAAAAAGATAAAAACTAATTAAAACATAGTAATTTTAAAATAATTTACAAGTATAAATTTTTTAAAATTGGTGCAAAATTACACTATGTAAAAAAATAAATTACAAAAAAAGGAGGAAGAGAGTAGTAGAGTAGACTTGTTCAACTCTAGGATACCTGTATGACCGTAATATCAACATTATTTCATCCGGTTAATTACTTTTGGCAAAATTTCAAACATTCCAGCTTTATTAGGTGTAGTGCAATGCTCATGTAAAAGAAGCAGTTGTTTGGCAGCTACTCGAACCCTCGGCAGTAGACCAACCAAATTTTGCACAATCATTGGCAATAAAACTAAACTATTTTTGGCAAAATTTTAGACACTTAGTTTTAGTAAATATAGAGTAATGCTCATATAAAAGAAGAAGTTGTATGGCAAGTCCTCGAACCCGTGCACCAAAATGGCTGCATTTCAATAGCGATGACGGCTATTGCAAAAAAAAAACGAATTTGTGAAAATTTCAAAATTCTAGCTCCTTTATTTTTTGAGTTATCGTGGGAACGGACGGACAGACCGACGGGCGGACATACATAGCTAAATCGTTTTATTTTTCGATTATGATCCGATCCATACACTTGAGTCTATATCTACCCCCTCTTTCTCTACGTCATAAACGTAATGGCAAATTTAGTATACCCTTTGGACTTATTGGCATACGGGTATAAAAATAATAAATTATTGTCGAATTAAAAATTTGTCGAATTACACTAAGAAGTTATAAATTGTAATATAAAATTTGTATTAAAAGTTGTTAATGAAGTTTTTCACTCAAAGATATGTTGTAAATCATTTGTTGAATTGTTTTAATTGAGATATCAGAAAAATTTTTATTTTATAAGTTTTGGTGTTTTTAATTTATACTTTAAGGGCAGGTTAATTTTAGTATTTTTTTTTTTTGTTTTTATTATTATAAAACAGATTAAGTCATTAAATAATTAAAATACAATATTTATCACCTTTTGTATACTAGTTACAAATTTTATATTAATTCTTCACTTTATTCACAATTATTTTTAAATTATATTCGTTTTAAGAAAAACTGCCAAGATGGCAGGCGCGTACGCAGGATGAATCCATGGGGGGGGGGGTTTCAGAAAACATATTTTGTATATGTATTTTTATTTTTTCACGTAATAGCTAGCACTATTTACCAAATTATATTCAAAAATTATATTTCACTTTATTTCAATATAAAAACAATTACCTATAGGTATATTTTTCTCTCAACTTTTTTATAGAAAATTGTAAAGAAAACTAAATAAAAATTTATTAAGAAATATGAATAATAATTATACATTATAAGAAAAATTATAAAAGTTTTATTAGAAAAAAAGTAATATACTATATACATATTAAAAATTATATAAGAAAAATTAATATATTAAAAATTATATAAGAAAAATTAATAAAAAATTATATAAGAAAAATTAATAAAAAATTAAGCAAGAAATTTCCACCTGCTAAACCAGCTGTATTGAAACTTTAAATTACGTTTTCCACTAAGTGGGAATACAAATTTGTCGTCAGGATACCAAACGTTTTTCAACAAAAATAATCTTTTTCCATCGTCGTATTGGTCTTTTCCAATAAAATTACTAATATCATTAATAATTACATTTGAATCTGATCCTGATGGAGACTCACATTCAAATCCACTTACCGAAGCTGTGGGAACAGGAACAGGAGCAACCTGAGGAGCAACCTGATCAGCTGTTCTTTCTAAATCACTTGTTTTAGATTTTTTAACAAAATAATTTGTTGAAGTAGAATTTTTTAATTTTATTTTCTCATTATTCATCTTCACAAAATATTATTTAGAATTAACAAATTTTAAAATTAACATTAAACAGGAATTAGACTTTCTCAACAGAAAACAAATTTTAAAATGAACAGTAAGAACAAAAATTAGACTTTCAAGTTCAAGAGAAAACAAAAAACAAAGTAAATTAAACAAAGCAAAACTACTCGTGTGAACTTTTTTTATACACGTTTAAATACACGTTTGAAAATTTAAAAACGCGACTGCTGGGTCCTGCAATTATTATTATTAGTAATAGAAAGTACATTATTACTATTTTATTTTTATATATATATCGGCATTCGGAATATTTCTTAAATTGTTTTAAGTTTATATATTTATTAATTATAGTTTTTTATATTGTTGTTGGAATCATGGGGGGGCGTACGCGTATGCAAGATGGTAATTAATTAATATATATAAATTTAACAAGATTCTAAAAATCTGAGAGATTGACAAATACTTCAATAGAGATTGTGAGTTCCATAAATAAAAAAAAAAGAAGGAAGACTGTAGAGTAGATTCTCACAACTCTAGTATATCTGCATGAATGTAATATAAACATTATATCATCCAGTTTATTACTTTTGGCCAAACTTCAAATACTCAGCTTTATTAAGTATAGAAATTTTTTTAATATAAAAAAAGAAGTTGTATGGAAGCTACTTCTTATCTGACCAATGGCGTAGTGGTAAGGAAGCCGCCTTTCATGTGGAAGGTCTCCGGTTCAAACCCCGGTCAGATCATATCTAATAAAAAAATATCGTAAAATTGTATAATTATATCGTAATAGTTAATATCGTAATATAACATAAGATTTAATAAAAATATATAAATAATTATTGTGTAAGATTATAGATGGCGCACAAAGTTAACATTTGTGCATTCATATTTCATAACCTTATACAATAGCTACAGCCGAGTAATCAACGGCTTAGTGAATATTATGTTATATACTCCTTAAAGGAGTGGAAAAGAGATAAAAAAAAAATGGAAGCTACTCAAACCAATTGAGCAAATTTGTTGGATTTCAATGGTGATAACGGCCCTTCAGTAAAAAGGATTTTGTGAAAATTTAAGAATCCTTAGCTTCTTTAGTTTTTGAGTTATCGTGTGGATAGATGGACGTATGGTCACACATATCTAAATCGATTTATTTTTCGATTTTGCTCCGATCAATACCTTTGAGTCTATTGGTACTCTCTCTTCTTTACAGTGTCACAAATGGTATGGCAAATTAAATATACCCTTTGAACATACTTTCATAAGCGTATAATGAACAGACATTTATAATTTTAAACACCTCTGATGCGTTTAAAATTTTTTGGCAACCGGTTCGGTTCGGCACTGACAAACATACGGTTACATTACGTATCCCTAGTTAATTTATCATGAGATTAACACAATATAGATTTTGAATATAGATCTAACACAAAAACCAATATAACAAATATATAAGTCGCTTATGGATTTTTACAAATTGCAGATGATGCTAACGCCATACTAGGATTTCTTACTTAGATAATATACATTTTTCTTTAGTCTTAGGATTTTAATAAATCAAAACCATTAGAGCACCCTAGATTCTATATTAAATTATTAAATTTAATTTAATTTATAACTTTAAGATCCAAAACCAATAAATAATTTATTATATTTTACTTTGAAATAATTATATAAATCTTTATTAATTTTCACAAAACCTCTCTTGTTTTTTTTTAGATGGTAGATACACAAGATCATGTGATGTTATGCCAATTGATGATTGTCAAACTGCAAATGGTATTACATATTGTTATTGTTCCTATGATTTATGTAATATCGAAGATGAAACAAAATCAATTTCAACACGAACTCAAACATCTTTTAAAAGTTTAATTGCTGAAAAATCACCATATATGGTTCAATCGGATGATGAAGATTATTTTGAAATGTCTGGTGATAGAAATCCTGATATTAAAGAATATGATATAGAAGAAGAACATCCACCATCACAATCATCATCAGGGTCAGCATCAGCATCGGCATCAGCATCATCATCAAATGAAAATTCAAATGCAAATGATTTAAATGAAATTGCCAGAGAACATAACGACAGAGTATCAACAATATTAAAGATATTATCAACAGGTCAACCAATTACAACACCATCAACTACAACAACTACCATAAATATTCCAAAAGTAACATCCAATTCTACAATTGCTACTGTTACAATAGAACAAACTACAAACACAAAATATATCGAACCATCAACACATACAACAAGTCCAACAAATACTAAAGTAAATTCATGGACTTTCCGAAATTATAATTATGATGATTCAAGAATATTCAATTCACAGCCATCAACGACCAAAAGAACGACTGATTTATTATTCCCAACAACTAGCATTTATAATAGAAATACAAATTCAAATCAAAATCATTCAAATTTAATACAATTTACAATTCATTTAATATTAATTCCATTAGTTTTAGTATTAATTTTTTAAAAATAATTTAAAAAAAAACTGTTCCATTTGCATATATTTAGGCGGATTTTATGTTTTATTTTTCATTATCTATTTTGTTTTTCATTTTATGTTTTTTTAATTTTTTATTTAAATTATTGGATCGTATCAATGCATATTAAATTAGTATTAAGTACTAAAATTTTACAAAATTATGACAATTTATTGTAAAAAATATAAGAAATTTTTAAGAAAAGTATTTTAGAATGTTTTCTGTGATACTAGAATTGTTAAAAAAAAAAAAGTAATTAAAAATTTAGAAATAATAAGTAATTAAAAAAAAAATAATGCAAATTTAATTTAGTCGTAGTTAATATAATATTAATAATAAAATAAAAGAAATGTAAAAAAATATTGAAATTAATCTTGCGTTTAATTTTATTTATGTAAACCAAGTTTTATATTCTTACAGCATCTAATATTCCAATCATATTATAACATGATACAAGCTAGAGTTTAAGCAAAAACTTTTTATATATTAAAAATTGCTGAAAGTAAAAATTTTTTGATATTTAAGTAAAACCTGTTAACATGTGTTGAAATTTTTTATAGACAGGAAGTTTTATACACAGGAAATATATACACAGGTGTTTAAGTTACTGATTTTTAAATTGTTAGATCCTAATAGTCCTTGAATGGGAAAGAATTGTTTTTGAACAAACTTGTTCTTATTTTAAATGATCTAACTTCCTCTCTCTCCCATTCAAACATTTCAGGTTCAAGCAATTTAATTGGGACTTGCATTTAAATTTAGAATTTTTTTTAGAATTTTATTATCAATAAGCAAAAATGGTTAAAACTAAGAGACACTTTCTTAAAATTTTAAAGAAACTCTTTAAGATTAAGAAAACTCTTTAACACATATGTTAAAATTAATGCCTTTATGTTTTGTATATAACCTATTACTTAAAAAAAATTGGACAGGTACTCAAATTACAGTTCCTTAACATTAACAGTCACAAAAAAATTCGATTCATACTAAGATACTTAATACTTAAATAACTCATACTAATTCCGAAGGACATAACTTCTTGCAAAATTCTGATTTCTAACTTAGGCCGTCAACAAGATATGAAATGTCAAAAATTTTACAAAAATTAGTTTTGATTATTGGTATATTGAAACACCGTACGGCAGCCCTATATATAGCTTCTAAAATCAGTTGTCTTTTACCGTTTCTATATTAAAAATATACCTAATAAAAAGATTATTATAATAGTTTATAAATATTGGTTTTTCCGGACTTTGAAATTGCTGCAAATTTGCCTTTACCTCCACAAGAGTGACAAATTAAATTAATTTGTAGATTGATTAATTTATTTTAATTTCTCACTCTAATTCATTTTAAACAGACAAAGTAAATCCTCACTATTAATTTATAAAGGCTTTATAATACTAGTCACTCTAACTTATAATTGCCATTGTTTAAAAAGCAGCCATTTTGATTCATAAATAAGTTTAAAAAAACTCATTTGTAATGGAATTTATAAATGAAATTTTAAATTTTTATATTTTAAAAATTATTTTGCATAAATTTAGGCCGATTAAATTTTTTCAAATATAGTTCAGAGTCATCTATTACGAAATTTAGTTTTAGTACTAAAAATTAATTTTATTAAAAATTGTAGCGGCATCTACTGAATATTTTAGAACTAAATTAAGCCAAGACTTTTTTTTTAAGAAAATAAAAAATTATAACTGTTTATAAATTTCAGTTATGGTTAAAATTGATTTAAGAAATGTAGGTACTAATTTAGGATAAGAGGAGAGTATACATATTAAAAGATATTTTTTTTTTAAATCAGACATTTAAAAAAAATAAACAAACAACTTTTTTTAAAAATCAGACATTTAAAAAAAATAAACATTTTCAATAATTTAACAAATAAATTAATTAGTTATTTTATTATTATATGAATTGAAGAAGTTCACTTAATTTTTTTATATCAATACATTGGACTAGAAATAGATATGATTTCTTATTACATTTTCTTCAATATCTTTACTTGTCTTATTAAGAATTCACTCATTATTTTAATTCGGGCTAATTAGAGCAGTATAAAAAGAATTTTAAAGAATTTATGAATAGTGAAAGTTAATTGTATTATTTATTACTACCTTTGTCCTTTAATAATATAAAAAATCTAAGTACTATTAACCAGTCGATCTGAAATCTTAACGAACTTCAAAGTCCGGTAATTGTAACTTTGACTATAGTTTTCTAAATATTAGATCTCTGTTGCATTTTTTCAAAATGTGGTCGGATCATATCTATCTAATTAAAAAAATGTAATTTATAATTTATATCATAGCCCGCACCTGAAAAGGAAAGACAGCCTGATCCACTCGTTTATCACATTGTATGTAGTAGGGGATTGTAATAAATAAATAAATATAAAAAAAAAACGAAATAATTAGATTTTTTAATTTTTATTTATCATTTTATTTAATTTATATATTAATTATTAATTAAATTAATTTCACTTTTAATTCTAAATTATATATTTATGCAGTTTTTCTTTTAGTTTTTTCGTATTTTGTTTTTTTTTCCATTTATTTATTTTTCAATTTTAATTTTTAATTTTTATTTCTAGCAATATAAAAAAATCAAGTTTTTTTTTTTTTTAATAAAATTTATTTTAAGCCTATTATTTTAAAAATTATTTTAATTTTACACACATAATTTCTTTTTTTTATTGAAATTAAAATAAAATGTTTATTATTTAAATTTTTAATTATAGTAAATAAATAATTTTATGTAAGTTTGCATTTCAATTAAAAAAAATTAAAAACTAATTTTAGGGTTTTTCTATAAATTTAACTTAATTGTAAATATTACATAAAATGATAATTATCTAATAATTTATTCTAAAATATTTTAAAAATTTAAATGGTATTTTAAATAAAATATGTTGTAAAAACTTATATTGATTTATTGATTCAATTGAATTTATTTAATTGGATTGTAAATTAAATTTGCGTAAAAAGTTTGGAATACATTAAATTAGTCTGTGTAGGGGTACTCGTAATCGATGCAAACTAGTTTTAGAGACTCTAAATTAGAGGAGTACGCAAGTTCAAATTTTTTGAAAAAGGTTGGTAGCTTTTTATTAAATGATAGGAAATAGAACTGTTTTTCTAAGATTTAAAATATTGAACTTTGACTCGTGAATATCGCAAAAAAGTGAAACTTCTAAATTTTTTTAAAGTTTACGATACCAACGAAAATTGATTTACGAAACCCTTTCAATTGATTTAATCCAATATAAGGGAAAGTATTGCAAAGTTAAGGTCTTGCAATATAACCTATAGACAAATAATCAATACCAACACTGATAATTTAATAAGAGTCTGTGAACGGAAAATATTTAAAATGTGAAATATTAAAATATTCTGGTATAAAGCCTTAGATATATCCAGAACAGAAGTCTGCAAATTATTAATTGAACTATAATATCATTTAATATTTTTCAAGGAAAGAATGATCTCTAAGAATTAATCTTCGTCCACCATAGAAATATGTACTTATACAATATATAAACTTTTACGGAAACGGATTTAGATTGAAGAGGTAAAATTAATACAAGTTTTTAAATTTCCAAAAGTAATGAAAACCATTAATATTAATCTATAAGAATTTTAATTTCAAAAAAATATTATTTACTTATCAGATAAACTTAAATTTATTTATTGAAAACTTATAATATTTCTAAATTATTTTAAATTGAAATTATAATATATTGCACAAATTATATATATATATATAAATGTACATAATATATAAGTATGTATTTGGAATTAATTTTGCATAAAAAAAAAAAAAGGAAATATAATTATAATAGAATTACATATTTTATTTTATTTAATACATATATGTATTATATTTATTTTAACTACAAATTATTAATTTTAATTATTGTACAGATTTTTTTTTTTATTTCGTGCTTAAAATATACATTTAAATAATATGTTATATAATATATTTGTATATAATTAATTATGTATAATACAAGGTTTATTGTACAATAGGATTTTTCTGTTTTTTTTTAAATTTTTTATAAATAATTATTAATTTATTTATTTATTTATATTTATATTTATTTTATATATTATATCGTAGTTATTTCCAAAAATTAAAAAATAAAAGGGCTTTTTAATATGAGAGTGATTTTTTGTTCCTATCAAGTTGTTGTTTCAACTACTAAATTTGTCTCTATATTTCAAAGTAAAACAACAGGATATAAACCTATCAATTATGCAACATTCTGGGATTTAAATTCCATTAAACAGATCTAAACTACTTCTAATAGTATCTACCCAAGGTATTAAATTCTAGATTCTCAAAGAAAAATGTAAATGTAAAGTCGTTGCAAGTTTGATATTTTTATGTGGTAGATCAATGTGATGTATTTCAAAATTATAAATTTTTTAAGTTTTAATATTTAAATATTTTTGATTTTACATTTGATGTAATAGAACCATTAAATATTTTTTTTCATTTTAATTTCTTTTACTAATTATTTCGTAAAGTTTTCACCTATCATCGAATTTTTCTAATCAAAATTATTAAAATAAGTTCAGAATATAAATTTAAAGAATAATTTATCAATTGAAATATATATTTCGATTTTAAATTGAATAATTACAACTTTTAAACTGTATTGGACTTTAATTACCGATGTAAAATAAAAAAAGCAAAAGATTCTGTGTATATAGAAATCTTAGACGCAAGTACTGTATTTAATATCTTACTTAAGTTGAGCACAAATCTATTCATTTCTTTAGAGAGTTGCTTTTGTGTTACAAAATAAAATTTAAAAAATAAAATATTCTACAGATTAGTTTCTAGATAGTTTCCCAAACACAATTTCGATTTTAAAATTTAATATTTGGGTAATTGTATCATTCTAAATGACTTATCCAAATTAAAGAATATAAACCCAAATTTTAAGAACACAATAAATCCAAACTTTTCTCTAGATCATATTATTTATTTAATTAAATCATACCTATTGCTGTATAAGAGAGATTCCTAAAATTCCTAAATATTCATTTTAAAAAACTGTTTTTTTTTTAAATGTAACAATCACGGATTTAAGTTCACTTAATTTTTTTGAGGACAAAAAAAAAATGTTTATAAAATTGGAAAACATTATATTAAAATTGTGCAACTTGAATTTATAATTTTTTTAACTAGTTTTTATTATTTTGGTTTTTATTTCTATATAGTATATTCTAAATATCTTGTTTTGCTTTTTTTCTAATTTTTTTTTTGCAAATATTTAATTTTTTTTTTAATTTTCCATTAAATTTAAATTAAAATGTAATATAATTTTTTTTTTCAATTTTAAATGTTTTTATTTTAAATGTTCTCCCAAATATCTAATCAGTCAATTTAAATTCTACATATATTGCAATTCAATGAGAAGAAAATATCTTAAATTTATTAATTTTTTTTACAATTTTTATTTTTATTTATTTAATTTTTTTTTAAAAAATGGCTTATTTTTTTGCCTATTTTTATTTCTACTATTTAAATATGAATACGACAAGTAATCATAATATTTAATTATGATAATTTTGGCAGAAAACTATAATAACACTTTATAACACGCATTCACTATCCATTTTTTTAATCCGGTCCATATTAACATATACATATGAATGTATAATTAGGGTCGATTCCTAGGTTCTACGACATCAGAACGTGAACAATAGAGTGAAAAGTAACGTGGTCGTACCAACATCACACCAGGATTTTAAATAATAATATTTAAAGTTATTTTCATTCATTTAAATCATGAAACCGTCTATGAGAAAAATTAGTTTAAATTTTTAATAGAAACCTTTACATATCTTAATTTAAATATGATTACTTGTTCGTGTTCACAAGCTACAAAACATTGTTCCTGGTCTTCTACAAAGAAATTTTACTTTTGAACAAATACATTTGGAAATATATTTTTTGATGTTCATTTTTTTTACAATTAAATTTTCAATATCTAATCAAAATGGAACTTAAGCAAATCTCTCCGTTTACTTTCTGTATATTATTGCATTTTATAAGTTAAAAGAATTATAATATCAGTTCTATTAAATTTTAAATGTTATTTAACTTTAGATTTTAAACGCCCATGTGTAATATTTTACAGATATTGACAACATTTTTTTTACTAAAGCCTTTGATCACAATTAACTTTAGTAAATTGTAGTTTTTACAATTTTTCATCTTTAAACTGTTTTAGATATTTTAAAATTTTTAATTTCCTTATATATAAAGTTTCCCAATATTAGCGATTTAATCTCTGTTCTGTCAAAGTTAATGTATGAATTAAGATCTTATAATGTTTATCATGTTAAATACTGATTTTTAGTTCATTTGTACAGATGATAATTTTTATATTTAATTATTTTTTAATTTTACATTTAATATTCCTACTACATTTTTATACGCATACATAAATATAATTTAAATTATTTATATTTTTTTCTAGTAAATATTATTTAATATCTCTTTAAATTTTTTAAATTAATTTCACAATAGATATTTTGATTTATATAATTTTATTTAATTAGTTTTAATATTGGTTATGATGAAAGTTGTTCTTTTGTTCAATTTAATGTAATTGTTTGGTTTATTTTACAATATTTTTTAAAAATGAATTTTAAAAATGGGAAATTTCGATTTAATTATTAAAAATAATAAAAAACAATATTCTTCTAATAAAATTCAGTTTACAACATTAAGCACAAAATAATGATTTGTTCATCTTTCCTAGAAATCAATGCCATAAAATTCATCTTAAAGACTTATACTCTTATTAAGAGCTATATCTATGGCAGCTACCCAGGTTGATTAAAAATGGCATGTTGATTAAAATAAACTCATATACAGACATAAGAAGTTTTCATGAGTTTAAAATTTATATTTATATAATTTTATTAGGAAGTAGAACAAAATTGATTGAAGTAAATGTTTACCAATCTTTAAAGTAAATAACATTTGCACATGTTTACCCCCTAAAACGTCTTACAATGGCAGAAATGATAAGTCCGGTGCAACTTAGTAAGCCATTCAACAGCATTTCAACAATCTTTAATTGTTTTAATTTTTCTTTCTTTTTTATAAACACTGACACAATTTTGTAGATTGTTATAAAAGTTTTAGCATTGAAAATTAATCATTAATATTATTACCATTAAAAATCAATAAACTTGAAAAATGTTGTATAATTCAGAATTAAACATTTTAAAGGGTATTTATTTAAAATGAATTTAAAAAAAAAACTAATTATATAATGAATTACTATAAAAACTAACTTTAAAAATGTAAGGATATTTAGTTTCAGTAGACAATGAAATCAAAATTTAGTTATGTAGCGTTAAAAATTGTATTTCCCATTTTTATTTTAATATTATTTTCATTTGATTTCTTTTTTTTTTAATTATTTTTAATTTTTCTAAAAATATCAATATCACAAAATTATTCACAATTGGTTGTTACTATAAAAATGTGTTACAAATTTGAACCAAATTATATTCAAATATAGAAATAGAGATTAAACATTAAAAAAATAATAATGCCAAATTTAATTTAGAACTGAAGAAATTTATTTACTAAAGGATTTACCAATTGTTCTATTTTGCTATCTTAATAATATGAGATATTTGTGTAATAATTTACTATCTAATAAATATGTTAGTTAGTTATATCACATATGTATTTTCCATAACTTAAGAGGCTTAATCTCAAAATTATTTCCTTTTTGAAAACTAATGAAAAAAAAAATAGTACTAAAGTGAGATACGATATAAAATTTTCTAAAAATTGAAAAAAGCCTAAAACTTAAGATAAATAAAATCTTCTAATTATTTGTTTAATTTAACCTTCCGCCTTAATGATTCAAAATTCATTTTTAATTATGAAAAACAATATAGCTATCATTTTTAAAACCTCTTGAATCTTATTGAACAGAATCTAGTTAAAATATATTTTGTTCAAATCTGCAACGAATTTTAAATAAACCCCCTTTTTTTCTTTAATTTAAACATGGTTCTTTACTTTTTTCTTATATTTTCTTTTTTAAAGTGCTATTTTAATTTTTTTTTTTGCAATTCTTTTGCAGAAATTAACATTTACTACATTTACAAGAAATTTCAGTTTTTTTATCGATTTAAGATTAATTTTTCATACACTTAAAAACTGTTTTGTTTTTTCTTATTATTTTATATTTTATTTTGCCTTTTAATTTTTGCTTTTAAATTTTTAAAATTAAATTATAAAAGTAATTTAACTTAGAATTAAAATTAATTGTTACATTTTGTTAGTTATTCATATTTTTGCATTTGCATTTCCAATCATTGTTGCACAACAGAACACAAGTTGTTGCCTTAATAAAAATAAAATCAATTAATTTTGATTTTTCTTATTTTTGTCATTTTTTATAATCATTCCTAAATTAATTTTTGAAAAGGGACGTTTTTATTATATATTTTAAATTAAAATTTACATAATTGTACGGTAAATTTTTGATTTTTATTATTAATTTCATTCAAACTCTTATCACTTTTTAAATGTTAACTCCGAGTATATAAAATTTTTTTAAATAAAAAAAAAATTAAATTTGGTTTAAAATTAAATTGAAATTTAATAATTTTTGTTTTAATAAGTGTTTAATATGGACTAATGAATTAAAAAGAAAAATGAATTTTTTTTTGTAATACACTGCAGTCATTTCGCTTAATAAATAAAGTTTTATAAAAAATTATATTTTTAAAACCAACATTCTAACTTTTTTTAATTAATATCGTATATAAGTTAATATAAATATCAAAATTAAAATATTTTGATACTCTGTACTTTTGCAGTGTTTTAATAAGTTTAGAAAACCTGTAATTAAAATTAATTTAAAAAACAAATTACTTCTATTAAAAGATTAATAATTATGAATATATTTAATTATTTAGTAAATATTACATTATTTAAATCATACTAAATCATACTATATAATTATGTTCACAAAGTTCTGCCACACCTTTTAAATTTAATACAGCGAACGGTATACTTATGCTATAAGTATTAACTTTTACGTCTTCTAGTAACTACTTGTAATTAACGATTACATCGGTCAATAAAAGTAAATAGTTTTTTATGAAATTTGTTGTGTTCTATGATATAATTAATTTATTTTAAAATAAGCGAAATGTACTGTATAAAGTACTCTAGAATGTTTACTCCATTAAAATGCATTTGAATTTTTTAAGTTCAATACAAAATTAACGAATAATTTTGTGTAAAATTTTATAATTTGTGATAAAAAGAAAGAAATTAATTTTGATATTTTTATTTTTCGATTATTTAGAAAATTTAAACGAATTTTAGTTTAATAAATTCTTTTTTAGTTTAACTTAAGTTTAGAAAATAAAAATATATGAATATTATACAAAATATATTGCACCATATAATATTTACGATGTTTTTTTTATTTTTATTTAAAAAAAAAAAAAGGTGTTTTGTTTTATTTTAATAGTAGTACATATATGTATATTAAATTCAAAATTTTTTGTGTTAAAAATATATGAAGAGAATTTAATTATTTTATATAATTTTTATATATTTATATTTATTATGTGTATCACATGTACAATTGCATAAATGTATACAAATATACATATTATTAATATATAAATTTATACTATTTATATTCAATGCTGTTTTATTTATGTATTTTGCAAATTTTATATTTTTTTTTTTTTTTTTTGGCTTGTAATATACAAAATTACCAAATTTTTTTTTATTTAAGTTTTTTATTATATTAATTACATGATTTTAAAGCAAAAAAAGAAGGTTTTAAAAAAATAATATACTGTCAAAATAAATTAAAACATTTTGATGTAAAAATCAAAATAAAATATAATTAAAAGATTTTTTTTTCTAAAAACCGATGACAGACAAACTTACTTATACCAGTAAATTATATTATTTCTTAAACCTAACTTTTTCAACAACTCTAATGTGATCCATTGTTTTTATATTTATATTTAATATAATTATTGTTTTTCATTATCTTGAAACATTCAATTTTGGCTTTTATGCAATGCAAAATTTTTTTCATTCATTTACTAAATTAAATTCTTAAACTAATTTTAGCTTTTACAGATTCTTTCAGAATTCAAATAATTTTCGGTACTACATATAATATTCAAAAAAAAAAGCCAATTATGTTTTCACATTTAAATAACACTATCTAAATTTAAATTAATTATATAAAATATTAAAACTAAAATTAAAATTATTCATTAATTTATTATCTAAAAACAATAAAAAAGAAACCTTATAAATCTATTTAATATACTGTATGACAATTTTGTACATTTTAAAATACAAATTAAAAGCTATTTCTTGAGACTAATGATAAATAAATTAATATGAAAAAAAAGAAATTAAAATTAAATAAAATTATTTAAAAAATTCATGTCTTGCATTATTATAATAACAAAAAAGAAAATTATAGTAAAAAAACTAAACAAGTTAATAAAAAAAATTATTTATTATTGGATTTTTCATATCCATTTTATATATTGTTTTTTAAATCTCCTAGCCTTTTAAAGGAGCAAATGATGATTTAATTGATTTAGCAGTACCATCTTTTTGAATAATTGTTTTTTTAACAGTCTTACTTAATTTGCCACTTAGCCCTTCAATTTCCATTTTATTGCGAATAATTTTATTTTTTAAACTTGATAATGTTTTATTATCATCATCGTTATCATTATCATCACTATCATCATCGTTATTATTTAAATTATTATTATATCGATAATTATTTTGATTTAATAAACCAACTGATGATGAATTTTCACTAATATCATCACAACTAATATTCATACGACTTCTTGTATTTCTAGTACGATTTGCAACAGGTTCAATTGGAAAAACTTCTAATTCTAATTGCATTTGTAATTTAAGTGCAAACTCATAATCTGATTTTAATAAATCAGTTTTTTCTTTCAATTGTTTTTGTTTACGTGTTATTCGTTGTTTCTTTTCGTGCTCATCAATTATTCCATCAGAAATTATGCTATCATTTGTGTCATCAATTGAATCATTATTAATTTTATCAATTTTTAATTTTTTATTATTAATTTCTTCAGTTATATTTACATAACTTCGCTTTCTTGTTACTCTTTGATTTGTTGCTATGTGAGATTGATATAAAGATTCATTTAAATTTGTATCTGTAACAATTTGTTTAACAGCTGCCTTTGTTTTAACTTTTGTTGGTGATGCTAAAATTTCAGTGAAAGAAAAATGATTTTCCTGCACTGACAAAGATTTTCTACTATTTCTTCGAGTAATTCTATTATTTTCCTGAAACTTTGTGTCACTTAATTGATTATTTGATGATCTTGTATTCCTTCTTGATGAATTTTTTTGTTCTATAACATCATCCACATCTTCATCACATATTTCTAGACCAGCAGAATCAACTTTTCTGGAATTAATTTGTCTAAGTTTCTTCGCATCATTAGGTAAAATCAAATTTATGTCAACATGTTTTCTGGTTCTTGAGAAATTTTTATTTTCAATTGATTGTTCTAAATTTTCAATAATACTAGAATTTCTATTACTTCTTCTATTTAAAGATTGAACAAAATTTTTGTTTGAAAAATTAATATTACTTTCATTTAGTACTATATCTTTTTCATTGACAGGCTCTTCTATTAATTTTCGATTATTAACACTATTGTTTTTATTTTTTCGATTTGAATTTTTGTTTTTATTTGCTTGTTGTGTTACATTTTTTATAACTCGATTTGACCTTAATTGAACATTATTTGTATTATTTTTATTTCTGGTGATCTTGACAGGGTCTTTTTTTTGTTGATTATTTTTCTTTGTTTTTCCTTTAGTTTTGGTTTTAAAGCAAATTCCTAAATTACTACGTTCTAAGATCACATAACATTTTTTTAAGTAAAATTTATTGTTGGATTTTTCATTAACTTCTCGTGACAAATTATTAAATATTTGGTTGCCTTTAATCAGATTTTTGTTTATTTCGATAATTCCAGGGAGAGGACAAGGTAAATTTAAATCAGGAATTTCAGTTGGAGTTTTCAATGCGGTTGTTTCGTTATTTGAATAAAATGCTGAACATCGTTTAAATGGTGTTACTGTTGAAAAAAGAATGGGCATTTGCCTAAAAAAAAAAAAAAGATTTTAATTATTAATTCTCAGAATTAATATTTATATATAGTTATATTATATTGAAAAGTCAAAGTTAATTACCCTTTTTTAGGACCTATAAATACATCACATTTTCTTCTCTTAGACTTAATACGTTTTGGTAATGGTCTTTTAATAACAATGCTTCCCCTAAAATATATTTAAAATAAAATTGAAATGAAATTAATGGGCAAAGCAAATTAATTACTTTTTTGGTGGAGTAATTGGCACCGGTTTGATTGGCTTAAAATAACACATTTCTAAGTTTAAACTGTCATTTGAAGTTGAATCACTATTTGGAATACGGTGAGATGTTGTTGGTGGTATGGTGTTTGGTTGAGCTAATCTTCTTAATAATTCATTTGATGATTGTTTATTTATTGAAGATGTCGAACCAATTTGATGATGTTGATGTGGAGGTTGTTGATGCTGATGACTACGAAATGTTGGAATTATTAATGTTGTAGTTTTATTTGTTGGAACTTTATTTAGAGGTGTTACTGGATTACTAAATTCAGTAGGTTTTGATGATAATTTATATGAGGGTGATAATATGGGTTGTGTAGTTGTTGTTTTTGTTGTTATTGATGTTGTTGTTGATGAAGTTAATGGTTTGGTTGTTGTGGATTGTGAACTATTAATTGATAATAAAGCTTCTTTCTCTAATAAATTTTTGTTAAAAAACGATGATATGGGTGGTAATTTTTTTAATGAATTATTTAATGAAATTGTTGCTGTCTTTTTTGCTGCTGTTGCTAATAATGTTGTTTGTGTTTGTGACGATGATGCTGATCTTATATTTGATGAGGAACATTTTTTTGCTTTAATTTCTATTGGTTGATATGATGTTGGTTTTGTATGATGACCAGAGTCAGCGACTAGCATAGTTTTCTCACAATACTCTAAATAATTGAATGATGATTCAAAAGAGTTTCCTAAAATTCAGAAATTAAATAATTAACGTTATAATTTACGACTTTTATTTTATTTTAAAAGTTTTATTTATATATTATGTATAGATATACTTTGACTTCTTTCAATTTTTATGTCATTAATTCCATTCCGAGACCTATTATTACTATTTTTTATATAATTTTTTCCTAGTGAATTGTCTTTTATATTTTTTCTATCACAATTAGATTGTTGTGTTTTAACTGGAGCTAAAAAATAATTAAAAAGTGTTAGAAAAAAAAATAACAAATTTCGGTGAAAGAAACTTTTACAATGTTTATTAAAAGTCTTATTAAAAATAAATTACTTTTTTTACTACAACAACTAGTTAGCCAATTTGTAATTAAGTTTTTCGTATGCTGAAACATTATTTAAATACTAAAAGTTTTTCTTTATAAAAAAGAAAAAAAATATGTAATTCAAAAATCTGGCAGAACCAGTTAGAACAAAATGTGAATTAAATCTAAAAAATAAATAACAATTCAAAACTTCTAAAGAATTACATATATTTCAATAGAACTACTGAATAATGATACTCTAGAAGTACAAATGGTTGTTAATTTTATGTAAGTACACTGTTCTACAATTTTATAAAGTACATAGTTCATTTATTAAACGCTTTCTTAAGAGTATGAAGTAACAAAAAGAATTCAAAATATTGGAAATTACATGATCTTAAACAACTCGAAGATAATTATTTTATACCTGTGTGTAGAGTACCTGAGTTACGGTTAGTCAGAATTTCAAAAGTTATAAGATCGGTTCTATTATTTTACTAAATTCCCGTAGTTATATTATATAGTAGTTGTATACTGTATATTATAAAAGAAGTATAAAGTTGCATACCTTGTATACACCTGCAATATGAAAAAAATATCTTAAAGCAAGCATTTTTTTACGCTTTTTAATTTTTTTTTTTTTTGTCCGATTAAATTTCATTTTTATAATTGCACAGGTATTTAAAATCTTAAAATTTGACGTCATTTAGGAGACAAAAAGAATTTAAAATAAGATAATATTGAAATAAATGTAATATAATTTAATATCAAAGCATTTTCAAAGAAGATAATTTTACCAGATAAACAAATTAGGTATGCATTTTCTCTAATTCATTTGTATCAAAAATGTGCTATTAAATTTTTATAACTATTATTTACTAGTTATATAAAATTAAAATTATTTTGAAGATAATTTTGATTAAATTTAATTAGTGTAATTAAGACCTAGTTAGACAAGACAACAAATTTTAAATAATTTAAGTATATTTTCTAAAATTAATAAATTATTTTTTTTTATCTAAACTTGCTTATCTTACGCCTCACCATTCCTTACGCTTATCCTGATTATCAACATTTTAAGTGAATTATAATTTCAACTTATCGAATATGTAAACAATGATAAATACACTTATTATAACAACAATATTACCTAGTAAATTTCAGCCCAAAAATATAAAAATATAGTTCTAGCTGATTAGGGAATATGAAAACAGATTGTTTTTTTTTTGTGTAAGTAAATACAATTTTTTTGGTAAAAAAAAAAACGACAATTTTATTTTAAAGAATTTGGATTGACTGGATTAATTATATTTTTATTAACATGGCATTTAACAGAGAATATAATTTCAATGGAAAAAAATAAATTAACAGAATAATATACATCAAAATTTTTATTCAACGGATGTCTACGAACATTAAGGCTTTTCGAATCATAAAATAATGTATTTGAATATTTTTCTTAACACTAAAATAATACCTTATTTTAAGCTTATTTAATACAAATTTGAAGAAAAAATTAGTAATTAAACAAATACTTTTTACACATTACACACATTATTTCTAATTATTTTGATGTGTTTCAAATAATAGTTAAATTTTATAGTCATTTATCATTACTGTCATATATTGATATATTAATTTCAAATAAGTATTTAAGAAAATTATTTCACTAATCATTTTATTTAATTTTCAGATACCTAACATGAAATAAAATTTATTTCAAAAATTAAATTATCTTATTTCACATTTCTATTCCAATTTTCCCTTAATATTTCAAATTAATCTTTTGAAATATAAATATATACAGATAAATATGCGTATATATATATATTATATATATTCTTAATCTATAATTACAAATATAAAAGCAAGATTTAGGTACGTATATATATGTTTTCTCATATAGAATATGTAAATAAAATGAATTACATCTAATCTATTGTATGTCTAGTAGTATTAAATGCACTAAAAATTTTAGGTTTTACCCCCCTTGGTTAGCAAAGTAAAGTAAATCACAAAAGAAAAAAAATAAGCACCAAATCTATACTAAAAGGCATTTTAAAAAGCTACAAATTTATACTAATTTTTTTTCACTTTTCTGTAAATTATTAAGTTTTTTATTTTTACTATAAATAACTAAAACTGCAAAATATGTAATTAAATAATATGTCTTATCCAATTTCTTTCCAATAAAAAAATATTCGTTTACAATAACAATATCAAAAAATTTATTATAATTTTATTCATTTGGTTTTCTTTTATGTTTTAATATCGTACAAAATGCCGGTGCTCAAGTCATACAAGTTTTTTTTTTTTGCTTTATTTGTTGGTTAAATAAATTTCAAAATTTTTTTTTAATATTCTATATTGAATTTTAACTAGTTTTTTTTTATAGATTTTAGATTTAAAATACTTTATATTACTTTGTTATTTAATGTTTACATGAAATAAACTTTAATTAGAATTGAAAAACTGGAAGAAAATTATCTGAAAGATATCTAACAGAAAGTCAGCAACTACAGTGAAAAGTTTTAAATGAAGATAAAATTCTACTTTAAAAGAAATAATACATAATAAAAATATTACTTTTCATAATATTTGTTTGTTTGTAAAATAACTAAAAAAAAATTTACCATTAAAAATATTTTGAAAATAGTTAATCATAAACATTTGAATTCAATTTCTTAGTTTTTTTTTCTTTTTTGATACTAAATTTTCTTCCTAATATCGTAAATTTGAATTTTATAGAATTTTTTTGTAAAATAAAAATTTCTTTTTCTTGTTTTCTTCCTAAAATGAAAATAAAATAAATTGGATTTCTTTTTAGGTAAAAGCGTCTTTTAATTTTAAAATTTATGGTCTGGTAAAGTTTCGGTCGGTATTTTAATATAAATTTAAAAAAAAAAAAAATAACAAAATGTTATAAGATAAAATATATTATAATCGAAAAATAAGTATAATATATGTGTATATGTTGTAAAATACAAACCAAAATTTTCTTCCAAATATTGAATTTCTTTCAATTTCTATTTTTCTTTATTTGTTATTGTTGTTTTTTTTTTTTTTATTAAATGGATCAATTTTTTTATTTAGAAACTATAATGTAGTATGTAATAATAAAATTGTAAAGAATTTGATTCTCCAAATGTAAAAAGTTCGATTTTATTTACTTTTCTTTTTTCTTGACTTTATTTTTTTTTCTAAAAAAAAATTAAATATCCAGTTTTTTGATACGACGACGTACAAACGTATGTACTCACAAAGTCAAGAACAAAATAAAATGCAATACGAGCACTACTGAGCAGCAATAAAAAAACAAAAATAACAATAAAAATATATTGAATGAAGATTGAAAAAACACTTTTAGTTTTTGTTTTTTTATTTTTTTTATTTTTTTTTTAACTCATTCAATTTGTATTTTGTACACTTTTCAATGCTTTTTTTTTTGTTTTTTCTTTTTTTTTTTATTTTTTACACACTTTTTTTTTTCAAGTATTTTATATTAATTATCACAAATTTTATATTACATCCATTTTTTATTTTAAATAATTAATTTATTCGTTTTAATATTTATTTATTTTAATATTTTCTAATTTAAAATAGAAAAATCATTACTTAATTAATTCTGTATAGAGTTTTTTTTTTTTTATTAATATATTTTGACTTTTAAGAAAAAAAAATATTGAAATGAATATTATTTTACGACTTTACGTACTTTTCAAAAAAAAATTATGAGAGAGAAGACAAGAAATTATGAAGAAAATACACACACTAGGTATATAATATGCACATAAATTTTTTTTCATACCTTAATTTTTGACATTTTGATTTTACGTTTTTTTGTTTTTTTATTTTTTGTTTTCTTTTCATAGTAAATGTGAGAACATGTGGTGAAATTTGTATTAGTATTTGAATATACATTTTGAATTAATTTGATTGTATTGAATTTGTGTGTGGAATGTAGTAAAAAAAAAGTGATAAAAAAATGTGTAATAAAATTTTGGGACAAACATTTGTCAGCTGTTAACGATAAGTTTGTTAATAATCTATGATGACATCTGGTGGTTGAATTTGGAATGTTTTAAGTTGTGAAGATAGTAAGTAGAACAATTTTATTTAAAAAGAAATTGAAATGACATACATGACTATTCACTAATTCAAAAATAAATGAAGATAGAAAAAAACTCTTTTAATGAAAGCCATCAAGTCGGTCTACAGATATGATCGTTTAACCAGCTCCGTGAGAATTTACAGGGAGACGGGGTTCTGCTGTATTAATGATTTGATATCACTAGACAAGGCTACTTTTATATTCAAGACGGTCAATAACCTATCCAAACATAATATACAGCTGACCTAGGGCATAAATTAGGGCACAGGTAGATCTTCCAGGAATAGCCAAAATCTAAACGTTCCAATTAGCAGAACACAAAAACATAACAAAAGTCTTCTACCTTCAGCTACAAGAACCTTCAATGTGTTGCCTTCACATATAAGAAACGCTCAAAAACTGAATAGATTCAAAAAACTTGTGCTAAAACATATTAAAAACAATAAATAACATCTAATGCAGTAAAAAAATTGTCATGATGTAATAGATAAAACACCTCGTCGTCAACACTACATTAAATAAACTGTCAAAACCATAGAATTACTAGTTCTAGAATGGCAAAAGAATGTTCCCGACTCTTTTCTTCTAATGTGATTTCCTATCCTGAGGTATTCAGACAAAAAAATACATATGCAATTTCGTATGCGTATACAAATGGTACGGCTACTTCATCTGTCATTGCTTAAATTTGAGTAAATGAGAATGTTTATTAGGCAGTTTCTCATTAGTTTTTTTATTTACATTTTTACATAGAAATACATTTGGATTGGGAAGTTTGTATATTGTAAGTTATTTCGAATAAAGATATTTACTATTTGATTTAATTTACTTTTACTTTAAATATTTACTTTTAATATTAAATATATAAATGAACAAAACATCAAGAAAAAAATTTTAATAATATTAGAAGAAATTGCAGTCAATTATTTTTAAAAATAATGGAATCTCCAACAAGTATATTTTTAGTTTAATTTTAATTAACTTACATATCTATTTTGATTTATCTTAAGGTTTATCGTAGGTTTATTTATTCATCGTGAAAATGAATATAAGTAAATCAAAAACAAATCATAATTTTTTGAACAAAACAAAAAGTATTTATAATCTTGTGAATATATAAACATTTTTAGCCATTTTTAAATATGAACGAACCTTTTGCAAATATGAAATCTACATTTATGTTAACCGTAAGGAGGGTTTTGATTTCTGTTTCAAATAACTTAACGTTTCCGAATAAAGAATTAAAAGGTTTTTTCTTTACCCTTTTTTTATTCAATCAAAATTTTACTTATTATTTAAAAAATTTAGCATTACAATATGATTTTCAAATTGATTCTATTCGAAAATATACTATGTTTTGGTAAATTTACAGAACGGTCACTTAATAATAATGAAAAATGGAAAGCAAAAACCATGGGAAAATACCTTTAAAGTAATTTTAAAAAAATCGGCTGATATTTGTAAAATCTCAAGAAATAAAAAAAAATAATAATAACAATACTTTCTTCCCATCTTAATAATCCTTTATTTTATTTAATGTTTTTTAAAAAACTTCAAAAAGCACAACAACACACAAATTTTTTGAATATAATATTTTCTAATTTATTTTCATTTACTTTTAACTTTGAAATCTTACTTAAATCGTACTTAAAAGTTTCTTTTATATTTCACTTTCAAAATGAAATGAATCGGGGAGAAACTAGTAAATACATACAAACGGTACACGTACCAAATTTTGAAATTTGTCTGAAAATTTTTCTCTATTGCCATTCTAGTACTAGTAATTCTATGGTCAAAACTGATAATTAAATAGCAATCAACAAATCTACAAAGCGCAAAATTATCTCCTCAACAAAAGTAATACAAATTACAAAATACTACTGAAAGAGTGCCGTCAGATATTGTTTTGAAAACATTTTTATTGTAATATATTCTATTCATAAACTGTTTTATTAAATTAAGTATAATAATAAATAAATAAATAAATAAATAAACATTGTTTTAATACAGCAAATAATATAATATAAATTGAAATTTTTAAATTTTTTTAAAGTAATTATCTTTTTAAATTGATTACAACAAGTCATAACCAATTACAACGGAAAGTACTGCATTTGTCAATTTAAAAAATGATTTTATTCCTTACTGTATTCACAAAAATTTTACGTTTTTTAAAATTTAATTTATTTTAAAACTGTTTGATATTTTGAGTCTAGTCGAATTGACATAATTTAAAAATCACCTTTGTCCTGTCAATTCTGTAATGGAAACATAAAAAATTAATTTATAAAATCGGTGAGTACTATGTTTATATCATATCACGTTTAGACGGTTTATCCAGAATTATCGCAATAGCATTTCACTAAATTTTAACTTAATTAACTATTTCCGGACTAAAATTTATCACAGTATATGTTTTTCGGAGTAGAAAAAGTATTACCTTAATGCATATTTTTATAGTCAAATTTAATTTGACAATATTAAAAGTACACTTCATTTTAGCGAAGTACAGAGAAATTTATGATTGTTCTGGCAATGTTGCATGTATTTTTATTTTATTTATAAACACCTTTATTTACTTTATTTTGCTTTAAAAAAAAAAACATTCAATTGATTCAATAATATTAAGTTGTCAATTTTAGTGCAAAGTACGATCATCTAGGGTACACTAAACATTTGACAGATAATTTAGTATTAGTGCCGTTAATTCCGATTAACACTTGATACTATTCGAAGTTTTTTTTTCGAAATAAGTTTAGTTTGACAAACTTTCGTTTTTAGTGCGAAGTGCAATAGTTTCGGACACAACCATAATATGCTAAATATATGAAAAATTTCAATCTTAATATAATAAAAAATTGAAATAAACTAAAAATCTAATTTTATTTGTAATGTACATCAATTTAATGAATACTTAGAAAAATTTAAATAAAGAATATAAATCTTTATTTGTAAACAATCTGAATTGGATAAAATTGCGATTATCTTTTTTAATACAATTAAATTATTTTAAAATTTAGATTCTCAATGAAATTTAAAACACGGTAACTCTTTGTTTAATGAAACGTCCGTTCTACAAGGAAACGTTATTTTTTGCTACAATTTATCGTTTTTATCTATGTATGCAATATGCATATAAAAAAAAGTTTAAACACATACAGATACAAATAAAAAAAATTTATTAAATACAAATTTTCTAAAAAAAAGAAAAACTATGAATTGGAAAACGTTATATAGAAATCAGAAAAAAAATAAAGAAAAATTAAATATCGTAAGAATGCGCATGATAAATAAATACTATCCAAAAGACTTAAGGTTCCATTCCATATATAAATAGATATTACGTATACGTTTTTTCCAAAAATATTTTCCACACCCCCTACAGTTTTTTTTTTTTTTTATATTTTTGTGTGTATTTTGTTTAATAAAAAAAAAAAACTATATTTCCCATTTTTTTCCACTGTCATGAACTATAATTCAATTTATAACAAAAAAAAAAACAAAATATGAAAATAATATTTTTGTCGTAAACGTAAAATCGTAAAATAATCGTAATTGTATTGTATTCCTTAAATAATCGTGCAGACTGCAGACATCGTTTGTATGTAAATTGTAACCTCTGTAATCTGGATATGTACGGTATTTAGAAAATGTATTATTATACATATGTATATTTATTTTAATTTTGTATTCTGCTGTATTTCATTTAAATTTACCTACATATACCTAATTATAATTTATGAATTATCACTCATTCATTACCTATAAATTTAAAATAAATAATTTTTTTAATAAAAAACGATTAACCAAAGTCAAAATCTCCTGCGTTAATCGAATAACGGCAGTAAAAGAAATTATAAATTATCACTAAACCTACTATATTTTACTGCAAATGTCATTTTTATTTTTTTTTTTTCAAAGAAATTACGGCCGAAACTAAACAAAAACGAACCAAGTTACACGTACAGAATTGAAAATTTCTTACACATACAGAAATGATGTTTGCTATAATTATAAATATTCACAAAAATATCTTATCTGATTTCTGAACATAGCCTTAATTGAATTACAATATTATTTTTATGGATGTATGGCATTTAATGAAATTTGTAAGATTTAAACAAAAGAAATTTTTAGATTGTTCGAAGTATTTGATTTTTTAAATAAATTTTTAGTTAAAATTACAGAAAATATTAAAATTTTATTAATTTTTTTATTCAAAACTTTTAATTAGTTACATATATTTTTAGTAAATGAGGTTATGGATAAAAATTTGTAACTGTCATAATATTGCTATAAATTTTTTTATACATCAAATATTTTTTCTCCCTCTTTCTTATTATGCGTATTGTGTATACGATTTCTAAGGATTTATTATTAAATATATGTAATTAACTTTATAAGCGGAATATCCCGGAAATTTCATGAAAACGTCAGTTGGGCTGGAGTTGGAATTGATAAAAAATTGTTTATTGATGAAAATAACAACTAGCGCCAAAAGCTAAATTTTAAAAATATGTTTTGATAATATGTCAGTATTAATTTGTATTTATTATATATGCCTTTAACGTGTCTGTGGTTTCCTATAATATACCTTATTTATCTTAAAATTAAAAATTTGTTCCACCGTAGACTGTACTGTAGAAATAGAATAGCACATCGCATATATGTATGTAATGTATGTACTATTGAAAGTGTTCAAAATCAAATGGGTTGAAATAATACTAGATAGATAATAAAATTAAGGAATATACAAATAGCAAATAAATAATACCTATTTAGCGAGTTTAGGAATTTATTAATATTAACCATATTAATTATATTAAATTTATTCAAATTGAATTGACATTTGACAATCATTAATGACATTGAGCTATGATTAATCGTAAAAAAGCTCTAACAACCGTTCTAAAATATTCAGAATACTAAAGTGTCAAAATATAAAATATGGTAGAAAACAAACAAAACCTATAATAATAATTTAAAAATATTTTTTTCTGGTATGTTAACATTGTTAAATTTTTCTTTCAGTTTTCTTAAAATTTTCAAATAATAACTAGTTTTGTTTTTGTATTTTACAGTAAACTTACTGCAAAACTACATTTTACTAAAAAAAGAATAAATGGTCACTTTATTTTTTATAAAATAATAAATTTGACAGTTGTATATAAATTTTCATTCAATTTGAGATTTCTCAAATATATTTGCGAATTTTCTAAAATAAATTTAGATTAAAAAAACGAGAATAATTTTTAAAAACTATTCAAATATATTTCCAGTAATTTTTAGTTGTAATGGAAAGTGAACAGATTTTTATTAAAAGTGAATGCTTAATTGAAGATGAATTCATTGTGGAAGATGCTTCTTCGTTAATCTCTAAAGAAGATGAACAATCAAATATTAGTGAAAATAATCAAAATCGTAAAAAATATGCTACAATATCAATTCCTCAAAAGGAGTTACTTATAAAATTACATTCAGAAGGTGATACAATTATAAATGCAGCACGAATTGCAGGGATTAATCCAAAAACTGCTTTTCATATTATAAAACGGTAATTAATTATGCATAAACATACACACACGTATTTTATATGTACTCATTATCATTAATTTTAGTTTAAATTTTTTTTAAGATATGAAAAAGATGATTACCAATTTAAAGTCAAAAAAAGAAAATGTAACGTTGAAAAAAAATTAACACAAAATGTTTTAGAGCTAATTGAAAAAGAAATTGAAAATAATCCAGAAATTAAAGTTTCACATATAAACGAAAGACTTACATCACAAAATATTAATATGAGTTCAACAACAGTTGATAACGGACTTAAAGAATTAAAAATAACATTAAAATCAAATAATATATTAGAATCGACGATTGATGTAAACTCTAAGGAAATTATAGAAGAACGTAAAGAGTATGCCATAAATTTTTGTCAATATGTACCTAGTGATGGAAGAAAAATAGTATTTGTCGATGAATGCGAGTTTAACTTACATATGAGAAAATCAAAAGTTAAATATCCTAGATATATAACAATAGTAGCTGCTATGAATAATGAAGGAATTCTACATTTTAAATTAATCTTAGGAGGTATAAAAAAAAATTGTTTTTATTTTTCAAATATTAAATATGTACATTTTTAATTTTAGGTAAATGTAATTCTAATGAATTCCAGAATTTTTTAGTAGAATTAAAAAGAAAAATATCAGATTTAAATGATTGTTGGTTAATATTGGATAATAATAGAAAACTTACAACAGATCAAATTACTAATTTAAATTTTAATTCAGAATTACAATTAAAATTTTTACCATCTTATTCAACTATATTAAATCCTATGAAAAAAGGATTCGTTCACATTAAAACAAATATACGAAATCTTTTATCAGAATCAGAAGAAACAGATTTACATATTATAGTAAATAAAGCAATAACTAAAATAAATAAATCAGATTGTTCTGATTGGTTATTCATAGTGATGAGAAAAATGTGTTTAGCTGCTGCTGGAATGGAATTAATTTGAAAATTAAATGTTGAAGGAAATGATTTGAATTCACTTAAAAATATGAATGAAATTTGTATAGAATATTACGAATACAATTTTAGTGGAATTTCTTTAAAATAAAATTTTTTAAATTGTTTTCTCATTGTTTTGCTTTTCTGGTGAAAATGAGAAAAAATATGAAAATGGAATTCATAAATAATAGAAAAACCTAATTATTATACAAATCTAATGTATTTTGAGGAACACCTTTAGAACAAAAATATTTTGTAAAAGATTATCGTGATGGTAAATAATGGTTATATTATAAAAAAAGTAAAAACAATATAAAATATTTTAAATATATTATAAATGTAATTTATTTCTGTGTTATCTATTTTGAATACAAGATTTTAAGTTAAAATGAAGGAAAAAATAATTTAGTGTTTTTATTTTTGTCATTCAAAACAAAAAATAATTTTAAGTATACAAGCAATTACAAAGCAAGTATAGAGTGTATTGTACTTCATCTTTGGTTAGAACCGCAACTCGCAACTATTAAAGTTATGAATATTTCTTCTTCGACTTTTTCTCTAACATTTTGTGGAAGTTGCTTCAATTCATCACGAACAAATTTAAGGAATACCTTTTCATTTTTTTTAGTAAATTTTAATTTTCTTATAACAGTTGCCGTAATTGAATTCATTCGGTTTATAAAATTACTTTTCTTTTTTTTTTTTTTGCATTTTCCTTTATTAACGAATGTTCTAAAAATTTTATAAAACAATCACTACAATTTAAAAAAGAGTTTTTTAATAGTTTATATAAAATTTTAGCCAAAAAATATTTCAAATTACAAAGGCAAAATGTTACGGTCCATTTTAAATACACAGTGAACACCAATAGAACATATCCTACACCTTAATTAAAATACTTGGGTTTTAAATGTTTAAAAATATTTTTTTGACATAAACTTAAAAATGCTTTCTTATAAACCGTCATAATAAATAGGTAAATACCCTTTTTAGTAAAAACTCAACAATTTTATAATGTAGTGGATGATAACTTTAATTTGTATCAACTATTAAGTATCAACAAGTAACGGACGGAGCATTTTTCAAAACAATTTAAAAATAACACTGACTTTATAAAATTCAAGACATAAACCACAATATTAAAATTTTTTTTTTTTTTTACTATTGTGAATTGTGTCATGGGGTTTATGAATAAGGTAAATATGACAATTTACGATAAAACTTTTCTTTTTGTTAAATACGATAATAAATAACTTGATAATTAAAAAGTTTAAATTTTTGGTTTAAATTTAGTAAAATTTATTCGTATTATTATTATTCCAGTTTAATTATATCTTTATTTAATTGGTAGTATAGATGATAGAAATCTAGATAATATGTATTACATATTATTAAAAATATAAATTAAATGCAATAAAAAAAAACTTATAATTAAGTACTTTAAACAATATCGTAATTTGAATATAAGAGGAAATCATTACAAACTTTTAAAATACTTACAATTTTTGTTCCTAATATTTAGAATGAAAAATAAAACAAAATAATAATAAAGTATAATATTAATAGAAAAGATAACACATATTATTTTTAAAGCGTTACAAAAAATAAAATTTAATAAAAGGAACTTTAATATCATTAGGGAGACCTAACTTAATTTTAAATGACCTGACCTGATATCTTTTATGTTACTTCTTAATAAGAACAAATGATTCTTTTAACTTAATTTATATTTCAATTACCCACACAATGGATTTGTTTAAAGATTTCATCATTTTGTTTATTTTTTGAAGGGTCTTAAAATGTTAAAGCCCAACAGATTAGAATAATTTTTACAAAATCTGATTTACAAAAAACTTATCAGGACTATTTTTAAAAACCCATTTTTTTTCGCACAGCTTCAGCGAAAAAAAGTCTTAAATTTTAAAAATGTTTAAAGTGTAATAATCCGCTCAAAATTTATTTGTTATATTAAATTTGTTTATTTTTTTATTAATTTTTTAAAGATTAAACACAATATTCAATATAGTATTAAATTTTAAAGTGACCATATTGATGTTTTCACTTATTTTGCGATTTCATATTTTAGTTCATATTTTATCAATTTTGTACATTAAATAAACTTCTGACATATTTCCCAACTTATAAGTTTATATGGTTGTGTATGAACTATAATTTGGCAACTTGTTAAATATTAATTTTACCTTATTCATTGATCAATTTGTTTAAAGATAATTAATTCAGTATATAAGAATCTGATAATTTATTTATTATTCCCACAGATTTGAAACTGTAGAAGATAGAAAATTAAATAAATACTCGTTTTAAAGAAAAGACTTCCTAAGCTTTTCTATGAATTTTTGCAGAATTTTCGCTTTCAGACCAAAAGCGGTGTAAAATGGTAATTTCCAAAAAATTAAATGAAGTTTGAAAATTCCTTTAAGTCTCTATATCTTGAAAAGTAGAAGATTTAGCTTCCATTCACAAAATTTATCGAACTTGTATACAGCTGTGCACTTAATTATAAGACACCCGGTATTTGTGTTATGAATCTCGTTAATAAAATATTTAGCTATTAAAAATGAGAAACTCTTATAAGGATATCCTTTTAAAAACATATGTTTATAATCGTAAGATTTGAGATTGAAAAATATACTTTAATGTTATATTCATATATATTAATAATTCATATGTAGAAATAACTTATTGATAACTCCCTGGCAAAATTGATTAAAAATCCTTGTCAAAAACTCTTACTTACATATCGTATTTTCATTATGGACATAAAAAAAACCATTCTACTTTTTAAAAACCTAATCCTTATTAGTTAGCCTAGTTAACACAATTGGTAATTAAATTACAATTTTTATTTATAAATATATAGACATTTTATTTTTAAACTAAGTTGCAAAAAAATTGAACTAAATCTTCTACACAAACCTCTCTCTCATCGAAAAAATAAAATACTCGAAGACTGTCCGTTCACTAGAAAGAGTTAAGCTATAGACAAATTTATCATCCTAAAAATTTCTCAATACAATAGCAATAAAACGGATAAAATATTGTATAATAATAATTTTACTTATATTAAAATATATAAATACCGTTATTATTACCGTTATACAATCCAAAAAAATTCAAAAATTTAAAAAAGTAAAACCAAATAGAATATATTGAATAAATTTCATTGTCCCGAAATATTTTTACATAAAAATGGTCACTTTATTATATTCTAATAATAAAACAAAATTATATGCATTAAATTTGGCGACGTTTATATTAATAAATAACATATAAAAAATTTATCGTTTCTTTTCAATATAATCTTTCTAATAAAATTACACGTTTAATATGACGTTGATATTTCTGTAAGATAGAAAAGGACAGTTATATATTAAAACATTAATGAGCTAATTTAGACGGTGTCAACGTTGTAGTATTCACATCTTGTTGTTATATCTGCTTAAAAGCTCTTTCCGTTTGCACGTTGATGTCATGTATACATAGAGTGCTGCCGCAACTTTATATGTGTGAGTTAATATTATCAGATTTTTTTCCAATAGTATATCACTCTTTAATGTTTAATATAAGAATGATGTGTAGTATATCATAAAAAAATTTTTGACCTGAAAAATTTTTTATTGCTTTTTTAGATGTATTGGTGACTGTCAACACGTAAGGCACCTAAATTTTGGTTAACAAAAATGTACAAAAATGTATACAAGATTTTCGGGTGTTAAGCGTGTTTTCGTCGTTTTTTTTCGTGTTAAAGCTTTTTTGTAAAAGAAATGAGTAAGTGGGAAAGAGAAAGAAGATTATGTTGACAACAACTGCTGCCCCGTCTAAACGCATGGTATAAAAAACAAAAAAAAAAAAAAAATGTAAGTTTATTAGCAAAAATATTTTTATTCTTTTTATTTTTTTTGTAGTTATTTTTAATGTTAATACTGCATTTCACCACAGGTGGCATCTAATAATATTAAATAATATGAACAAACAAAATAAAATCCTTTTTATTCGTCCTTTAAATATGTCTCGTATCCTTTACAGAAAAAAAAAAAAAAAACAAAATTTATATTAAAATTTAAGTAAAAAAACTTGATGAGCAACTATGCGAAACGCTTACAATTATTTGTAATTTTTTTTTTTAAACTTGTAAGTAGCCAACTAATTATGATAGTTTCTAAAAAAATTGAAAATATCACGATGATTTTGAATTTCGAAGCGAAGCGAAATAAATTTACAATGCGAAAAATATGCTGAATCATATTTAAGGTTAGGTTTTTTTTTTGGATTTTAATTTTGGTTGTCTGTCGTCGGTTTACTATTCACTAACAAATCAGGAGACTTTCTATGGGACCATATTATAAATTTTTAGGGCGTAGCAAATATCTTAGAATAGAAATTCTTGGGAACCAAGTAGATATTTAGAAGTTTCATCCTTTTTTTTTTTAATTTCGTGATATAAAAACCTGTATTTGGGAAATAGAATAAAAAAAATTGCATTGTAATTAGAAAGTCATTGTAATGAAGCAAAAAACAAAAAAAATGGATTTAGCGCCATCTTTTAGATGGGTGATTTTATAATTTGTATTGTTTTAAAAACAATTGATTTTGAAAAATTTTTGTGTCTGAATTTATTTGCTATTTTTAATGCTAAATATATAAACAACGTATATTTCGTATATTGTTAGATCTTGTATATTTGAACTAGATTTAGTTTCTTATTATTTCAAGAAATTTAAGGTTCATATGTCATTTTTCTCTTTAAAAAGGTTATTTTAATACGGTTGCAGCATGTCGTCAATGTTTTAATTACTTCTTCTACAAATACGTTTCCATAACAACGCACAACTGCTATTAGATGCACAAGATTACTTTATACAAGGTTCCTCTGATGGTTTAGCAAATATCAGAGAACACTATGTAGTGCTAGGGGACTTTAGAGTTTAAGAGGTTTATACAAAAATAAATAAAAAATAAATTGAAAGAATTGCAGTTATTCTTTTTGAGATCCTATAAGTCCTACATTTTCTTAAATTCTGTATCTGACTTTTGTGAAATTTTGTGCGTTAATTTTATAATCGCAATTGAAATATGAATAACAATTTTTTCGTAAACCATATGTTCTAGCCATACAATTTTTAACAATTATTGTAGCTAAGATTTAGAAGAAAATTTTAAACCTATTTTTGTAATTAAAGCCCTACTTTAGCAGGCTCTTCATAATAATGTTTAAAAAATTGTCTCTTATATACTTTGTATGTTCCTCTAAATGCACGCTAGCTTAATTTTAAAAGGTTGAGTTATTTCAAGAGACTGTTTTTTCGAAAAAAGATTTCAAAAGTTTAAAGATAAAGAAGGCGGATATTTACTATAAAAGTTTCGAAATACAAATGAATTGTTAGGAACCTGTTTCTGACAAAAATACTTAAATATGGAGATAGATATTCTTTACAAAATGCAAATAAGTTTAATAATTGTAATCTTGAATATTTCAATAGTATTGTGATTTCGAATTTTTTTTAGAATTTATGTGTCGACACGATCTTCAATTTACAGACTCTTTTCTGGAAAAATTGGGATTTCAAAAAACCATGTTAAGATTTATTTAATATGTAATCTCAAGTTGTTTGAAATTTTAATCTCATCTTATTTGAGCATTTTACCTATATCAATTCTCAAGTCCCAATTTTGGAAGCAACGTTATATAAAAGTTAATGAAATATACTGTGCCGCCATAACTATTCGCTCCTTTGTTAACTCTTTTTATGCTCCAAATAAAAAAAATTTAATTTAATCCCATGTTTCGTCTGTTGTTTCTTACATGTATTATATTCTGAATATTGCTACTGTTAAGTATCTCTTAAAAAAAGAGATTATTACATATTTTTTTCAAATTCTTTAATTTTATACTAATATATACTATATATATATATATATATATATATATATAAGTGCATACAATGTACAATGTACATACAATGTATATATAAACATTGTCGTTTTATTTACTACCATTTTACACTCAAAAATTCATTATTAAAGAAGAGTCCTTCAACAAGGACCTTCATACAAAATTAATAAAATATATTATTGAATTTAAAATTCATTTAAACAGATTTTGTTTTTCTTTCATTTTTTTTTTATTAAAAATTTTTGGAACACAGCTTAAGTACTGTAAGTACTTTTCTACACTTTTGAAGTACATAATATCGTATTGTTAATTTAATCTTAATATATCGTTGTTTAATAATGAAAGAAAATAAATTAAAAGGACTAATTTCGGTATTTAGACTATATAACATATAAAAAAAATTTAATAAATTTTTACTTTATAAATTAAACAAAAAAAAGATTTAAAAAAAAAACCAGAATTTTTTTGTATTAAAGAATTTAATAAAAACTGTAAAAGTACTCTTTAAAATAATTACATAGTAATCAGTTAAAAACTACTATATAGTACTGATATATATATACAATGATATGATATCCTTTTTTGAATATGTAAGACGAGTATTAATTTAAGACAATGTTCAGTATGAACTATATTATGTATGTACATATATGTATATATAATATATATATTTATATATACATATAAGTATGTATGAAACTCAGTAAATTCGTCTTAAATGTCTTTAGATCCAAATGAGAGATTGTTTTAAATGTTTAGAAAGAGAAGGAATATATTAATATTATAGTATATGATCCTTGTATACAATGTTTATAAACAAGGATAATCCGATTTTAAAATGTTTGTCATTACATTTTTACTTTCATTTGTTTTTTTTATTAAATCTTTTGAAAAATTTTAGAATTATTTAAATTTTCAAAAAGTACAGCAAACTTTAGTTTTTATTTTACTTTTTTATTTTTAATAGAACTTAATCTTTCACAGATTTTTAGATTTAATCTGTTTATTAGTTTTGACTGAGAATTAAATAAAAAATTAAAAAAAAATTAAAACCTCTATTTATATTATTTTTGCGGTTTTTTTTTTCGGAAGGGTTCCTTATTAAGTGTTGTTTGTTCAGAAGTATTTGTAATTAAAAGATGTAGCATAATAGTATTACGGGATAATTCTCTTGGGCTGTGTATATTACAAATCCGAAGACGATAAATTAGAATAATTTTCCTCAGGCTTATTAGGCTTATCTATACCACTATGCTTTAGGTATACAAGTTGGAAACGGGGGGAGGGGACATATTATATTATTGTTATTATTGAAATTAATTAAACTTAATGACTTCTAAATACAATTTAAACGTGAGATAGTACTTACTTTTTTAACATTTAGAACAGCCTTAGACTTACAATATGCATACAGTTCTATTTGTTGTATATTGTAAAAATTTTCTTCTTCAATTTGTCAATTAATATCGTAGAGAGTGAATAAATCAAGTCAGAATGACGTATCAAATTTTTGATGAAATCACGACGCTAATGACGAGATATCAAACTAACTAGTGTTTGTCTAAGTGACTAGTTTAAAGAGTTTTTTAATTAAAGTTTCTTAAAAGTTGCTTTAAACTTTCTTAAGATTCTAAGTGTTAAAAATGGGGAGAAGGTTAAGTAATTATTTAATATTGCATCTTCAAATTACACAGATGCTTGTAATAAAAAATATTTTAATGAATCAATATTGCATTATTGAAGTTATTTCGAACTTGAAACTGCTATAACTATAAGCCGCTATTCACAAATTCCAAAAAAGACTTCTATTGTACAAAAGAGTTTGAGGAAGAATGGTCAATAAAGGAGAGCCAGAAGGTAAAGGCTTTTTTTCAAAAATTCCAAGTTGTAAATTTAACCATTTCTATCACAGCAGAGAAATATAATAGCAATGGGGAATAAGCACTTGAAACCTTCCCATGTCTATGTTGATTACAATTCAAACTCAAAAGTGTAATTGGTTATACAAAGTATCTACAAAAAAGAGGTTTCAGTATACCAAGAGCATTAGGTTGCCTTGATTATGAGGTCGTTAATTAGAATAAGGTTTAATTTTGGGCTTTGGTAATGTAACTTAGTGATGTTAAAGGTACCCCAGCACATATTATTGAATTATTGAATATTTATAAATTGTTTATAGATATTTCAATAAAACTTTGAAAGAAAATTATAGCCAGAACTCCTAGCTTATAGCTATATCAATAAAATATCTGGCTGTATATCTATAGTGTTTAGGTTAATCATGTTGTATTTTGAAAAAAATTAATTTCTCTTGTACGAAATCAGACAGCTTTGGGTTTTAGAAGTATTGTAATCGTTTCTGCAATCCCAATCTATTATTATTATTTTTCCAATGTATTTGATGTTTCTTCATAAATATCAGGATTTAAACCTATTTTAGTATCTTATGTATTTTTTCTTAATTGGTATATTAATTAATTAGGAATTTGATTAATTTATTAGTTTTAAACTATAAAATTAATATTTATTAATTTTCTCCACTTGTAATTATTTTTATACCACGAAATCCTAATTAAAATTAATTAATTAATTAAAAAAAAATTATTTTAAAATTGACAAGCGACTATCAAAATTGATTGAAAGTTATTTTTATCTATTAGTATAAACAAAGGAATCTATTAATTATAAACTTATATTTAAAAATAAAATTGATTTTAAATTTATGAAACAGGATACAGCAACTTTGCAATACTATAATTATTTCTAATAAATAATTATTATATAATATTAATATTAGAGTATATTTAATCTAAGTTAGACGATATTATACATAAGCAAAATTAGCCTTGGACTTAATCCTTCAAAACAATCTTCCCTCTTTTAAACTAAACTTAGCAGTTAATAATTTTTTTTTATTCCTTTTCAATTCCTTTATGGAGTATAGGGCATTCACCAAGTCTATTTAGACAAGGCTTCAGTTACTTTTAATCTAAGCTTTGATTACTCGGCTTTAGCTATTATATAAAATTATGAATACGCAAATGTTAATTTTGTGCGCCATCTATTATCCTACACAAGAGTTTTTAATAAATTTATATTAAATCTTATCTTATATTACGATATTAACTACTACGATCTGAAATTACGACCAAATTTGGTTGGTCTACTGCCAAGGGTTCGAGTAGCTGCCATACAACCCCTTCTTTTATATGAGCATTACACTACACCTAATAAAGCTGGTATGTTTGAAATTTTGCCAAAAGTAATTAATGTTTATAATAATAATGATATAATGTTTATGTAACGGTCATACGGGTATCCCAGAGTTGACGCAGTCTACTTTACCACACTCTTCTTCGTTTTTGTTAGATATGATCTGACCGGTATTTGAATCCGAGATTTTTCTCTAAGTAAAATTTCTAAAATAAATTTTAAAAAAATTATGAAACTATTAATTTTCTTCAGTTTATATTTTACACAAATTTCTAATATCACCAGATTCGTCCCTTGTATTTTAACATTTTTTTTGCATCACTATTCTTATAGAATTTCATTATTTATGAAATTAGACTTGAAATTCTTGTGCATTATAATTTAAAACTGGGATTATAAACAACGACATATTATATGCTATTTATTTTCCGCCATTATAAGTCGTAAGATGCAATATTTTATGGTCGTATAACTCTGATATATGCCAATATTTGTCTATATGTATATACATCCTATCTGGAAAGATCCACCATTTTTAATTTTTGCCTCTCATAATTAAGTGAGGAGGCAAAAACAAAAACGAGTCATTTACATATACATATATATTTTTATGTTTTATGTCCGCAATGTCTTATAAATTTATATAAATTAGCACTTTGCGTGTGCAGGATTTACTTTTGTGCGTTTTTTTGATTTTTTGTGATTTCAAAAATAAAAAAAACAGAAACTTAAAATTTTTTTATATTTGTCAATTTAAAATTGAAAAAAATACAACAAAATTAAAATGGCGAATGAATTAAAGAGTAAAGTAAAAAAAAAATCTTTTATTAATTTCAATATGTCTTTGGGTAATTTTTCTTAAATGATAATTAATTTATCCTGTATTTTTTTGACATTTTCTTTTTATGAATCTTTATTCAAGTTTTTTTTTTTAAATTTTTTGATCCCCAGTTTTGGTTTTTTTCTATTTGGAGTTGCCGTGGTAATTTAATATTGCTTACGAACTTCCGTTTGGTGCAGTAAAATATAAATTTAAAGATAATTTTAAATTATTTTAATTATATTTAATTCGAATAAAAGAGTGTGGACTTAAAAAAATTAGTTAATTGCTGCAAGCTTTTGAATGAGCTATCCTTAGAACTTTTTAGAAACCATTAATTAAATACATAAAACGTAAGGGATTGCAAGGCCAAATTATATCAAAATAAATCTACTAGAATATTAATGCTGCTCTTATTTTGTTAAATCTGCTCTTGTCACCTGCTTCTGCTGCTAGTACCCAGAAAGCTGACACATACGACTGGTTTAAGCTGGATTATTGGTGCAATTGACTTAATTAGCCTAGCCTTAACTTTACTGACTTTTTTTTGTCATTATAGCTGTGCGTCATTTGTACAAATCTCTTAATGTGTTCTATTTTTCAAAAAAAAATATTTATTTTAAAATTATTAAATTAGTGATTTCAGTAGTAAGTAAGTTCGATTCTTTTATACTTTTTTTTAGTTAAACATGAATTTCGTTGAACCCCCATCTGGATCTGATGTGAAGTTGACACTGTATTGAGAAGTAAAATGAGGGTTCAGAATATTTCTATAACTCTTAGGGAATTATATCCACTTGTATTTTCGTTCAAGTTAACAAATTTTTACTGTTTGTGTTTAATGAGATATAGCTGATAACCCCATAACATAAGATAATGTCTGCAGAAGACTTGCTCTTTAGATGGTCAGACACATTTTGACTCCCCATGTCTAAGCAATGTTTTTACGATGCAGTAAGTAAGTAAGTATAAGTAAGTTGGTAAAAATTTTCCAATTTTCTTAACCACCCCAATTTTTCAATCCGCTGTTGTTCCATTTCCATAAATTTGTAATTTTGAGCCAAGACCCTCATAAAAATTTATAGTTATAGTAACTTTATTTAATTTTACTTGTTTTAAGTATCTATGAAGGACCAATAGCAGAGTCTTAAATTTTTAGGATAGTTAAGACAAGTCTTAATTGACAAGTCTTTGTATTTATTTTTATAAAATCTATTAATTTCATAGTTTTTCCATAATAAAATAATAATTAAACTTTAATTATATTTTCAGACAATTACAATAAACATGGATACCTGTAATAATATTTTTAAAGGTATACAACAAATAATAATCTTTTTTATAAAAAGTGCCTATTAGCCTTGTATAAAGATATAATTTCCAATTTTTTAATTCTAATTTTTTAATCAATTTTTTCAGTTCTATTTTATTAATATTTCCTGAATTTTATATTCATTATTAGATATTTGTTCGCAATCAAGGCCTTTATAGTTATTATAAAATTTAATATAATTTTTAATACAAAAAGTTAATTTTTAAAATTAATTGAATTAAAATGGAAATTAAAACCATAACCAAAACAATTAATTCCTTAACATTCAGTATATTCAGTATTTTAACCTTAATCTAAATTAACTGCCATACTTTATTTCTTGATTTTTTTTTTAATACAATTATTTTTTAATTTTTTCGGGTATTGTTACCGTTATTATTTATTACTTGATTATTTATCAAGTGTCAAATTTTCTGCTTATCTAATCAAAACATTTCATTGTTTTTCACATTTATTTTGTTGTTGTTTTTTTTTTCTTTTTGATTTTGAATAACAAATTAAAAAAAAAAAAAAACATAATTAACCGAATTAAATAAAAAAAAAAACAACTATGAAAGGTATTTAATTTAATTATTTACGAGGAATTAATAAGTTTTTTTTTTATTCTACAAATTTTTCCGGTAGAGGCCACCTACTATTGTCATCGATTGTAAACACGTCGTTATGCTAAAATACCTGTTTTTTTTTTTTTCATTTTTTTCACCTGCAGAATTAATAACAAAAAAAAAATAAGAACACTTGAAAAATATACAAAAAAAAAATTAAAAAAAATAAAACAACACTGTTTTATTTTAATATGGCACCCTCCATGAGCACCACCTATAGTGTCAAAAAATTTATCAAATTAAGCGCATTTAGGCCATATTTTTCTATTTCGATTTAAAGAAGTAGCTAAATTGAATTTCTTAGGTATAATTAGCAAAATTATAGAATACTAGAGTATATATATACATAATATGTAGATTAATAAATATGAAGGGCGGTGTAAGAAACCCTTGCATAATATATAAGCGATGGAGAAAAAAAATAGAATTGTAAGAAATCAGCTACTAGAACGAAATTATAAAATTGCTTTCTTTTCAAAGTTTTTCTTTCTGGTATTCAAAATTTTTCCTAATAGGTTTTCACACACAAATGTCAAAACTAATCTATGGAAATTTTGATGGTGAAAGTGGGGAGGATTGTTATTTGTTGGCAGTTTGAATTTCCTTTTTTTTTTGTTAAACCAGTAAATGGATAAAATCATTTATCACGATAATATAATTATATAATATGAATTTAGGTGGGAATATAATTGAAGGATTAAGTGAAAAGTTTCAATATGGTTATGAAATACTAAAAGAAAGTTTTTTGGAAAAATGTTTTTGAGCATTAATTAAAACCATTGTTGAAAATTTGGTGCATTTATCCTATAAAATTATATGAAAATCTCACTATATACAATACTGGTATTCTTTGTTTTTTTGTTATTACGAGTAATATTAAAGGCTTGAAGGCCACCAACTGGAGCTGTGTGTACATCCTGTAGGTAGTGTGGGATTTTAACATAATTTTAACATACCAAAACCATAACGTTTTTGAATCAAACTTGAGGATGGGACTTGTGATATGATATACATATGAATAGCTTGAATTCGAATATTTTAAGGAATCGAATTTAGGAAATTTAGAATTCTGGAATAGCAGTTTTAGTGGAAATTTTAGAATTTCTAAGACCGTATCAAACTCATTTTATTACTTTTAAACTAAAAGTTTAATATGGAGTATAATAATAAAGGTTTTGCGCAACATTTTAGACTCTAATTTTGCAATTTCAGGTGCGAATTTCCTTTTTTCCTTTATGTTTAAGTTCTTGGATGTTTTGTGGTTTATTAATGTTAACCTGTTCCAAGAAAAATAAATTACGATCCATCAAATCTTGGAAACGAGAGCGCAAAACAAAATCAACATTATTCCAAATTATTATTTATTAATTAAGAATATATTATAAATTTGCAACACGATCTGGTATACCAACCCAGGGACGGTTTTTATATGCTCAGTTTCATTTTGGAGACCTAGATAGAGAAAAGCAATATTTTTGATACAATCGGTTACTGAGACCATTATATAGATTAGAATAATATTATCATATAATATCAATACTATTTTAATTATAATAACACTATTATTATATATTTGATCGTAGGTGTGAATAATAATGAAAATAGACTTATTATCTGAGCGAAAACCGAATCCGCATTCCTTTGGTTGATACGCCAAGTTCAAGCCAATTTTTTCGCAATACCCCAACCATGGATTATTAAATATGTGTTTAGGAACTTGTTGCTGTACAAGGAAAGTTTTGGTATACAATTTCTATAAATTCATTTTGTTTTCTGATACAGTTTTATTATCATATTAGAAAAGTAAGTTAAATATTGAATAAAAAAACAGTGAACGCCTAGAAGTCCTCTTAGTTCCTAACAAAAATATGACAATTTAAATAAATAGTAATAATCGATATAAACTGTATGATACAAATTTATTAACTCTTTCATTCTGGTCCAAAATTGGAACAATTAGCCTTTTACATCTCATACATTTAACATATAATTTGATTACTCAATTAGTCTAGGTAGAGTTTTTGATAATTTGTTGAAAAAACTATACCTATTTAACTGTCAGTGTTCCTGAAACAAATGTTTTATTTTGCTCAACATTTTAAAACATTTTATGTTCATTTTTTAAAACATTTAAACATACGAGTATAAAAATTCCAAATAAATTTGCAGTTTTTTTTAAAAATTAAAACATATTTAAAAATTATTGAACTTTCAAAATGAAGGTGCAAAATAAAAAATATAAATTTAAAAAAAAAAGAAAAAAAATAATTTTGGGCGTGCCAATTTGTTGGTCCGTATATATACAACATACAGTTAAATTTCACCTTTTATTTATCACCAATAGCGATTTTTTGTTAATTTGTATCTACTTACATTTATATTTATTGTATTTAAGTTTTATTTTATTTCTCATACAGTTAATACAGGGTGTTTGACTTCATAATAGATATTAAGGCAATAAAAAATATAAAAAAGTTTAAGAAGCTTAAATTTGGTCATCGGGATAATTCAATTAATAAGAGCTTTAACCTGTTTCATTATTTAAATAATAAATTATTAATTAATATTTTTTCCTAATATATTTGATATATAAACTAGTTGTCTTATATATATGACATATCTAACCAATTGCGTAGAGATAAAGACGCCGGCTTCATTTGGAAAGTTTCGGGTTTAAATCCCTGTCAAATCATATGCAATAAAAAAATATCGTTAAATTGTATAACAATGTCGTAATGTTAGTATCGTAATATAAAAAAAAGATTTAATATAAATAACTCTAATAACTCTAGCTGACCCACACAATTAATATTTGTTTATTCATAATCTTATACAATAGCTACAACCGAGTAATCAACGGTGAATATAACGATTAAAGAAACTGAAGTCTAGTTTGAATAAACTTGATGAATGCCCTATACTCAAAACAAAATATTTCAGAAATTTTCAGGATCATCCGAGAATTAAGGAAAATGAATTGGTTGGGCTGATTTTTAGCCTGAAAAGCTTTTAAGGCATTTTTTCTACAGTAATTACAGTAAAAACTTTGTTGTATATAATTACAATTTTAAAAAAAAATTTACTTTTACATAACGCATTTTTGTATATGCCTATATAATTTTGTAATAATTTGAAACCTGCCCAAACTATTGCTTTATTTTTTTTTTAAATTTATAAACTTATATAAAACATATATATACATGCAAATATATATTTAAATTTCAATTAAAAATTCTTATTAAATTTGTCCAATCAATTAACAAAGCCCTAAAACTTAAAAATATGAACCAACCCATAATTTTACATCCGTTTTTTTTTCTTTAAAATACTGTGACATTGTTGTGCAACCAAAAAAAAATTTGTTTCATGGTATACCAAAATATCAAAATTTTATAAACGTCGTTTGTGCACATGTCCAATTATTATTATACTTTATTTTGTTGTTGTTTTAATTTTTTTTTTTTTTTAAATAACAATAAACCGTATGGCTAGGCCACCACCTACTACAATTTATTTGTTGTGATTTTATCCTTTTTCACAGTTTGCAATACAACAGTATACATAAATATGTATACATAATATTCTTATGTAAAAATATTTTGCAGCACTATGTTTCTGATTATATTTTAATGTTTATATATATTTAAATGTCAAAATGAAAGGCAAGATTCAAATAAATTTAATATGTATGTATACGAAAAAGTGAGTTAATGGTTTAAAATATGAACTTTTTAATATTAATTATATATATATAGGACAAATATATATATGTAAGTAAATAATATACATTGTATATATATCAAATTAACAATAAGATAAAATATCATTGTGATTTAATTTGAATATAATTATATAAAACTGGCTGGAATTAGGATACATGTATATTTAAATTTAAGAAAGTTAAGTGATTGAACTTTTTGAACTTATTTAATAAATTGGGGAATGTCTAACAGTTAACAGTTGATATAAATGTTGGTAAATATTCTGAATGTTTCTGGATATTTTAAAAACAGCTCTATTATAGTTCTTGTATAAGTAATTTATATTTAATCAGATCAATATACAATACATACTATATGTATATATTGATAATTCAAATTAAAAGTTTTTATTAAAAATTTGTCACTAGATTGGAATTAAAATAATATTTATTTTGCAAATTATCTTAAATCGTTTCTTATTTTGTTGTTTAATAATTTAAAATAATTTACTAAATACCATTTTATGTATTTTTCTTATGTCCAATTAATTTTCTCATTCAAATGGAATTTCTTTCAGAATTTAGTGTAAAAATTTATATAGGTATAAATTGTCCAAAAACTCTTTAATAAAGCCACTTACATTTATACATACATTTATATATAAAAAAACTGATTAACAAGAGATATTGTCATTAAGAACAGTTTTTTTTTAATAAATGTGTAGCAACATTTGTATCAGTATGTTTATTTTAAAGTCAAAAAATTAAGAAAAGATTTTAAAAACATATTATAAACACAATGTGGGAAATTGGGGCGTGTGGTGATGATGTTTCTGCGCAGTTGGGCATTTTTGAAAAAAGTTTTTTTTTTTTTATATTATTATATACATACATATTATATTAAAGTTTTTTTTTTTATTGTTTTTGTTTTTTTTGGTAAATTTGTGGTTAAAGACACGCGTATTATTTTAAGAATCTATAGGTGATTTTTTTTTTAAGTAATTTAATTTTCACAAAAGAAAGACAAAACCATATTGAAGGATGTTTTTTGTTTTTTTTTTTAAATTTTTTTTTATATTATTCTTTGGACTACAAGATTGTAATTTTATTAATTTAAAAAAATTAAACTTATGTATTGTTATTGTTTTTTTTTTTTTTGAGCTGACATAATATTATTTTGTAATTTATTTAATTATAATGAATGTTGTTTTATTTTTAGCAAATTAATTTCATTGATTTCTTTTTTTTTAATTTACGTAATGTTGTTTGTGTTTAAGTAATATTCTAAATTGAAAATTATTACTTGTAAGACCATATACCTAAATATTAAAAAAAATTATGAGTCACCATTCTTAAAATAAATGGAATTTTGTTGAAGAAATATGTACCTATCTGCTTAAGATTTTTTCATAACAAACATTTTTTTTTAAATTTGTAGTTTGAAAACCTGTTTGGCGCAGAAGAAATCCTTTAAAAAGTACAAAGAAAACATAACCTCACATTCTCATAAGTCACAGTGCATAAGAATCCTGAAACAGTAAAATGACTGCAAGAAGAAAGGAAAAGAACGGGAAACGAACTCCTGTTTGGCAGACACAAACCTTTAAACGGTGTAAAAAACTTCAACTTTTTCGTAAGATCAGTTTTTTAGCTGGACCTAATTTGTCATAGCACATAAAATACTTTGCCCAGTAAAATGTCTGCAAGGAGTAAGGGTTATAAGAGAGCTATATTTATGAAGAATTGCAGATATATTGTTAAAGCTTAAGGCTATTTGTATAAATTTGTATTTTAGTATGACAGTCACATTCACAAAGTAAAAAACTTTGGATTTAACTATGGATTTTAGGAAAATTTTACTATGATGGAGTTGAACTAACAGGACACTCCTATGAACAGACGCAGCAATGAAAGTGAACATAGACTACCTTTATACATACTAATCTAATCGATTTACTTGTTTAGAAAATCTTTTATTTTATTAGCCGCTATAATTAAATAAAAGGAACAAGACCGAGTGTTTTTAAGTGGAACAAACATTGCGAATAACTCATTACAATTAAAATTTTTATACAAATTCGGAGGACGAATACTTTTACCAATAAGTTGACTATTTCGATTTATTTCAAGTTTTAAGAGTACTTGTTAAATTTACATAAAACATTCGCGCTATGGAAATATGGTAAGGAACTGATTCAGAAAAATCTTAAAATTTTTAAATTATGACATAAATTGTTTACTAATAGGCTTATATAGTAAATAAAATGACGAATTTGCGAAACATGTTTAAGTTTTTAAAAATAATTATAGGATAATTAAATAAAATGATGCTTAAAAATTTACTTAAAATAAAAAGTGCAAAACAAAAATATGAAATAAGATACGTAACTGGTTCTTAAAGATTATTTACTTAAAACGAACATTTTGAATTTAAATTTAATTAAAATAATACGTTTCATATTGTGCTTCTGACTATTGCTTTGCCTTTGGTCAAGGGTTAACACAGTCATAATTGTAGTAATATACAGTATAGGAATATAGTAAAGCTTAATATTATATAAAAGTATAAATAAAAATATTATTGATATTTATTTATTTATTTGTAGTACCAGATAATAGTAAACATTGTCTGATAATATTAATGCTTTGCCTATTTGGCATTTGGACTTCTTTTATTTTTTTTTAGATATTATCTGACCAGGGTATTATAGATATATTATCTTTTTTTAAATAAATGTTTATTAGAAATTATTTAATTTTTTTTTAATATATGTTAATTTGTATGTCTATTTTAAATTAATATCATCAATAAAAAACTTCTTTATTATTTTATATTTTTGAATTGCATTTTGAAATAAATTTTTATAATTTCATTGACATACAATCACTTCACAATACAAAAAAATTTTATTTATAGGAAAATTAATAGGTTTTTTTTATAGGATAATTATTTGATCAGTATTTTTAAAAACTTTTTAACAGTATTTAAATTTGTTTCAGTAAAAAACAGGCTTTTACTATGTTTTAAACTTTATAATAATAAAAAAAAAATTTATAAATTCTAAATGGCCAAATACTGACTAATTTATAAATTTTTTTTATAAATTGGTCGGTATATTTAAGATTGTCAGTATTTTAAATAAATGATTAGTATTTAAAATACATCACCCGCAGTATTAATAATAAGAGTGGCAGCATTAACAATTATTTATCTATATTAGAAATATGAGGAGTTAATTATGAACTATTGTTATACTAAAATATGAAAATTTCTAGATACTTGTTTAAAAATCGTCCTATAATAAAATTAACTAAATGTTTTTGTATTAAATGATATTTGCATTTAACTTTTACTAATTATTACTGATCATTAATTAAAAAAATACTGACCTAATAAAACAATGTCATTGATTTATTATTTACATTTAAAATATTTTTATTATTTAATATAAAGAAAGAAATAGCATATAACTTCAGATAAATAGTAATTTTATTTGAAATCAAACTTTAAAAGAAATACCCTACATGGGGTTTTGAAAAAATAATGAAAATTCTTTGTTATTTTTTGCAAATTTAAAATTGATTGATTTTTTAAAAACATTTTGAATTTGAATAGTTTTTAATTGAGTTTTCAATTTAATTTTAAAAATTTTTTATTAATTTTCAAAATAATTGGTTTTGGTTATTTAGTAGATAAATTTTTCAAATTTTAAATTTGTGGTTTTAATGTCAACATTACCCATTTTTCCAATTACTAAAGTTTGATTAGGTACACATTGATTAGGCAAGTTTAATAATATCCATATTGCATTAAAATAATGAAGTTGGTAATGTATAAAATAAGCAACAGTATTTTTTGAAGTATTTTTTTTTATATTTATATACTATAAGTATATTCTTCAATTTTGCACTCTCCCAGGGGGGGAAAACAGACTAAAGAAAGCAAAAGCAGCATTTTATTCTACAGCCATTATGGAGGAATATCCAGGAAGACGAAGTTAAAAATATTTCGGGCATGAGTTAAAATAGTCCTCACATATGGCAGCAAAACCTGGTTTGTAACCAGTAGCCTAAACCACAAGCTGCAGGTTTTCGTAAATAAGTGTCTTAGGATAATATGCCACATATTCTGGCCGAACACAATATCCAACGAATGCCTTTGGATAGTAACAGGCGAAGAACCCATAGCCACAAATCAGACGTAGGAAATGAACTTGGATAGGCCACACGCTTAGAAAGCCTAGTGAAAGCATAACGAGTAAGGCATTTGAGTGGAACTCTCAAGGGACTAGAAGACGCGGCCGTCCCAACATCACATGGCGTAGGACAATTTATCAAGAAATGGCTAAATGCAACATTCCCTGGGATGACATTAAAATATTAACGCGGAATCGCGTGAGATGAAGGTGTCAAGTGGTAGTCCTATGCTCTTAAGAGGAGTAAGGAAAAAAAATATAAAAAAAATTATAGAGATTACAAAATGTATAACTGATTACTTATACCAATTTAAATTCCTATCATAAATATCTCATAAAAGATACAATAAAAAAATTAAAATGGTTTATTTGGCTGCTCAGTATATTTATTAAGTACATACATATTTATATTTAAATTTAAAAATATTTTGATTACCATTACTAAATTACAATTTAACATTTGATTTGATTACCATTTAATATTCATATAACATAAAACCAAATAAGTCTATATATAGGTCTAAATATTTATGTATCTTTTAACCACAATTTTTGATTTAAAAACATCAAAGCAAAAATAAATTCAAATATAATTTCATTTTTAAATTAGCTTTTTCCTCAAATCATAATCAGACATTTTATTATATATATAGTTGGCCTTCTATTATAGATGGGCAGTAAATACTTTTTATAAAACAAAATAATCAAAATGTACGTAATAATTTTAAATTAAAAATTGTGGCTTTCAAATTATTTTATATATGTATAATAAAACTTTAGGTAATAACTCAATTTTTTTTTTTTAAAATACGAAAATTATTAATATAAAAAAATAATTCATTATATAATTATGCAATAATTAAATTGCTTATCCATTTAATAATTAAACAAAATCAAAAAAAAAAAAATCAAAAGTAAAATCGATTTAAATTTTGCGATTATCACACTTCGTGATTTCTAAATTTGGTTTTTTTTTTTTTGCACCCTAAAGCGTTTATTTGGCATTCATTTAACACACACAGATTTTGGTAATCCCTTCTGTTTTTTCTTTCTTTTCTTCAATTTTGTCTATTTTGACCAATTGTTTACCCTCTACACTACGTCTATTCCTTTTTTGGAAATCAGTAGTTTTTGTAAATAGCTTTTGCTTTCCAAAAGTATTTTTTAAGTATATAGGTAAATTTATAGAAGACCATTATATTTAAAAGTTTGAGCTTAGGTAAAAATAATACCACATTTACTATAATATTACAGAAATAAAAAAATACATTTTGAAGGTGAGAAATTGTTGTCATTGATAGAAATTTTGTATGCTCAGCTGTTATATTATACTGTTTGCTTCATTATTATTTTAATAATATGCTGAGTAATGTTTAAAAACTTTTCAGCGGAAACAGAGAAGAGATAGAGAGGGGATTAGAAAAAAAAAATAAATCGAATCGAAATTGATTAAAAAAAAATAATAATAAAAGTTATTTGAAAAATTTCCCCCGCCCCATCACTAAATTATCAATAAAGTAATTTTCATTCCATAATACAATAAAAGAAGTAATTAAAAAAACCAAGATTTTTAAAAAAGCACATTTCCAAATTAAGTTTCTTATTCCATAATTTTTGGAAAAATTAATTTATAATAATTTCTTAGTACTTTTGTTCAAAAGAATCAAAAGACACTTTTTTCAATTTTAAGATTCCCTTTATAGTTAAGAAAAACCGTTACACTTCAAAAATTATTACTTAAAATTACAGATTTTAAAAATTGCAAATTTTTCACTCCTTCCTTCCTTCAGTTTTTAAACAGTGGATCGTACTAAAAAGTTAAAATCCATCTCCCTTCAAAATTTCAAGTTCGTAACCTAAATCGTTTCGAACATATAAAACGTCAAGTATATTTGTAAAATTGAACTTCGCGTAACTATAAATTACGATACCGTATGGCAATGCTATAAACGAGTATATATTAGTGTTACATATATTTATAAAGTTTATAAAAAACCGCTATCATTTGGCTTTTCCAGATTGAAAATATTTTTTAAAGAACTTTCTTGTGTTATAACAATTTAAAAATAGAGCTTTTCAGATTTTGGAGGAGTTGTACGTTTTATAATAGGTCGTACTAAAGAATAAAGTTCTTCCACGAAATTAATTTCTTTTTTAATTTTAAACGATGTAAAGTTTTGTAAAATAACGGACAGATAGACAAATGGTCGGAATAAAACTATACAGGCACATTTTTCCAAAATATTTTTGAAATTATTCTAAAAATAACCAAAATTAATAATCAATGAACTTCCAATAATTGTAGAGTGGAAACAAAGCTAAAGGAAAAAAATAATTGTGCCTAATACCAGTTTTTTTTTTTAAATAATTTTTATTTTTCGAGAAAAAAAAGCTGCTACCCCCTACAGGCGTAGAATAATTTCAATATAATCGTTTTTTCTTTTGTCTGTTCGTTTTTTTTTTTTTTGTACCAAATTATTAAAAAATATATTAGTTTTTTTTTTTTTTTGTTTTTATTTTTAATTTTTTAATTTTTTTTTTTTTTAATAAAAAATATAAAAAATTAAAATAATAATAGCAAGTTAGAGTGAGTTAATATTGGATGAACAATAAAAAGATATATTTTACTACATAATATACTACATACTAAAAATACTATAAGCTATGAATCAGAAGTTGTAAAATTTTATATTTTATGTTACGTATATTGGAATTATTTAACATAGATATTTGAACATATATTTGTACAATTAACCGGAAAGACTTGTTAGTTTGGGTGAAATTATTCACCTAAAAATCTAATTTTATCAATTAATTTCATTCATTCTTTTGAAAAAGTTATGTAGAGTTTTTTAGCTGTCAAAATCGTTTAGACTTTTTTACATTTAATTATTTCTAAACATAAAAATCAAAGATGTCAAATGAGGAATTTATTTAAATTTATGCAATTTTTGAATGGTATTTTATTGAATGACATACATTAGTATTTATAACAAGATATAATTTTTATATATTGAATACTAGAATTAAATATGTGGTATATGTTGCTTTTCTTTCTATTTATTTATTTAGTTATTTATTTGTAGTACCAGACAATAGTAAATACAGCCTGATAATACTAATCCTTTGTCGATTTCACATTTGGACTTTTTATTAAATTATTGTAATATACACTATATGTTATTATTAGATATGATCCGACAAGGGTTTGAACCCGAGACTTTTCGATTGAAAAGCCGCTACTTTACCTCTAAGCTATCGGTCAGATCTTTTCTTTCTATAACACATTGTATTTTGGTTTTTATAACGTATACAGAAGACAATGTAACCTAAAGTTAATTTAAGGCTTCATTTGAAATATTTATTTATTTATGTACAGTTCCCTACCACATACAACGTGCTAAATTAGCGAAACTGTCTTTGTCAGATAATAAATTTGAATTGTCTTAATACATTTTTAAAAATCTTCATAGCGCTTCATTAATATTGTTAAATATTAGTAGGCGTTAAACTATTCTTATGCATAAACATTCATATCAAATTATTATGTTATTTAAAGGTTGTCAAAATATTTGTAAGGTTATAAGTGAAATTTTTAATTTAAATTATTGAATAATTAAATAAAACTGTGAAGTATTAGTTAAACATTTTAATAAAATAAATAAGAGTTCATTAAACTTAAAAAACTTGTCTTAACTAACATTTAAAGAAAGCATATATATAAATGAAATATTTAAGTACACGTATAAGAGCCATCTTTTTAAATCATAATTATTTTTCAAATCAATGGAATTATGGTTTACAATTATTAAAATTTATTGAATACTATAACGAGGATAAAAACGGCAAGAATTAAACTATTAACACCTGCGATTGATTGTAGTAATCGAGCCCGTACCCCTCGGTTTGTAAGCCAAATGTCTACCCATGCTAATCCACTGAGGCATCCTTTAGCTTTATGTAGTTTTTTTTAAATAGTTTTTTATGAATTTAATTTTTTAAGTTAATAAATTTCTGTGGTTTTTTTTTTAAATAAAGTAAATATAATTTACTGCAGAAGGGGCTACTTGCCTCTTTTTAGATATCGATAGTATTTAACTCTTCGAAGGAAACTAAAAATATTATGCCAACAATTTAACTTTTATGACGTAATACTCGTACAACACCTGAATCTCATATATATACCATAAGCATGCGTTTTTCAATTTCCATAATTTAGAAAAAAATCTAGAAGGAAGTTAACCAATTTCCTTAGATTTTTCCATTCAATCTTTGATGGACATTACATGTTCCTTTATTTTTTTATCCCATACTTTTTTCTTAGTCACTAAACTGAGCAAGCGGTTTGGATGCTTATTCCATTATTTTGGCTACAGTAGAGGTACCTATTGTTTGTAAGTAGAACTTACGCTCCCAGGGGATTTAGATTTCTAGGTGTTTTTTTAAGATTTTAACCACGCTTAGAAAAAAAGATAATCTATGATTACTGCAATTAATTAAACTTTTTTATTTCATTTATTACCCTTGAAAATATGATTCAATAGAATTGTAAAGTACGATCCAATGAAAATTCATTGTTATTTTTGGTTTAAATAATAAAATCCATTCATAATCCTTTACCTAATTAAATTGATCATTTAGTTTAACAGTCTAAACCCCTTTTTATTATAAATTAATACATAAATCTGTTTTTTTTTTTTTAAAACAAACAAAACTATTTAAATAAATTTTGGTAAATAAAAGGAGTAATCAATTAGAACCGCCCCTATATTTAATTTAAATATAGAATTTAAAGGATCAACCTATTTTTAAGCTTCTATTACCTTTATTTACATTAAAACAATATCATAAAAATATTAAAAAATTAAAAAAGATTCGAACAAGGTTAATTATATATTTATTTACTCATAAATAACCTAGATTCTCTAAAAAATTAGGTTTTTTTTTGGGATTGGGGTAATTAAAAATGTTTTTTTCAATAATAATATTTAGAAACAATCCCAAAAAAAAAATCCTTTTACAAAAATATTTTAAAAAATTTTCAAATAATAAAAATATTAAAATTAATGGGGTATTTTTGTTTGTTTTATAGTTTTTGTTTTAAGAACCAAATAAATCATAGAACCGAATATATAATTAATAATTATTATAATTATTAAAGACCCACCTAGGAGCTAAAGAATTTTCCTAACCTTCGTTTCTGATATTTTTCAATATTTTTGGGTCGATCTATTGGGTTTGTATTTTAAACACCGTCAGTTGCCGCCGTTTAAATATTCAGTATTCTGATTTTATTGTTTTTTTTTTTTAGGATTTTTAATTTTGTACTAGTGTTATTTTGATTTAATTTTTTTTAAAAAATTTTTCCAAAATATTTAGAAAATAAACTATGAAAGCCATTTTTCTCTTTTCTAATTCATTATTTTGTATTTTATATTATTATTTCTGTAAATATTATTGTTTACAAATTACTAAATTTATTTTCTCCATTTTTTAAAAAATAAACTTTAAATAATGAGCTGAGTGAAATTTTGTTCCATGAAGTAACGGAGAATTTATATTATATTTTATACTAAATTTTTAAAGTCAAATGAGAACCTCCAAAGGGATTAGAAATATAAGATTACAAGATCACCTTGTTAATGTAGTGTAACATTAATGTCATCTCTCTAAGGGTGCGGTTATGCTGGAGCTGCGAAAAGTAATGTATATAGTTTTCTACGACATGCTCTTATCGACGCCCTTATCACTTATCGCAGCTCCAACATAAACGCACTTAAGGCTAAAAGAAGAAAGATCAAGAAGAAGGGCATTATTTCTAAACTAACTACACCCACCTCAACTTTAAGCCAGAGTAGCAATCGAATTTTTTTCCGCGGTATAATGGATGAGCAGTTAGGATAGGAAAGGGATGAAGATAAATATATAAAATTATATATTCTTTTAATTAAGGAATAGAATTGAAAATGGAAAGTAAAGTTCATTTGGATGGGTAAAACGCACTAAAAAGTCTATAGATCGGATAGTTCTAATTCTAATAGTCTAATCACATACTGAACATAGCTTCTATTAGCACTAGGCAAAGATTACGATTTTCACTCTATGTAGCATTTTATTTCCATTTTTAAAAAATCGTTTAATATATTGGACACCGAATTACATATTTTATGAAGTTTTGTGTTTATTTAAAAGGGTGCTAAATATGGTACGGATGAGTTGCTGCAGCTTTTACATAAGTATCAATTTAATAAGTGTAAAAACAAAACTCTTTGTACTTAAGAAAATATAATTTAAGTGGCGGGCCGGTAACAAAAGTTTAAAATGCAATTCTGCAGTGCATTTAAGAAAAAAATTCCAGGTTGAAAATACTGGATATCTAAGAACTCTAATAAATTTTTCTTAACTTTAAGGAAACTGTGCAATTGTCAAGGTTTTTCGAATGTCTTAAATTAGTCTTTATATCTTCGAAACAGGTTAGACGGTTCTTTTCGAATTAGCTGAATTTTCCAAAAACTTAAAATTTAATTTCGCAAAATCAGTTAAAAGTACTTAGAGTTTCTCTAGCTTAATGCCAAGGTCTTGAAAATACCAGCTCATAATTTTTGAACTGGTATTTGACTTTTTAATTTCCACCTTAATTGAATGAGTTTTGTTAATAATATTTGGGTAATTCTTCTGTGTTAAGGCTAAGACGAATTGGCTTAAATGCTATTAATCATACATATTGAACATTAGGGATACTTAAGTTTTATTAAGGATCTTATATTAAACCATTTAAAATACTCATACCATTATTATTGTCTTCAAAAAACACAAAACATATAGCTCATGCGCAGATGATTTAATTAAATTGAATAGATTGGACAGTTGAAAGCATCGAGTAACATAAGTGAGGAAACTTGTACTATTAATGTTATTTTTGGTAAATTTTGGAAATTATTTCATTAGGTAATTATATCAATCTCCCATTTAATAAATTAAATTTTGATAATTTTGTATATTTTTTATTTTTGTATTTTGAAAAATGTTCTTATAACAAAAATAAATTTTAAAATTAATTAGGTTTATGTTTTGGTTTCGCGCTGTGAATGACCATACCCTTTTTTTTTCTCCTATTTTTTTTTTTTGGTTACTCATTTAGTAGAACAGAAATACTGCGTGTATATATATACTGCATTTATATATAGGTGTACATTTAAATGTAAGTTAGATTGTGGAGCGAGTTGTAATATAGATTTGTATTTATAAACATATTAAATGTATTATATAGAGATCTATATGAAAAAGAAGGGAGCGCCACGAAATCCCAGAAAAATAAAATTCCAAATGCCAAAATCTCAAATTAAATAATAATCCCAAATTTGATAATTCCAAATTAAATACCAAAATCCCAATTTTTAGTTTGTTATAAAATCATGTATGTGCATTTTTAATCAGGTAGGATTTTAGAGTTCCTTACAAAATCTTTTTACTGAATGTATATGTATATATATTATATATATGTTTATGAATACAGTTTATGCAAGATTCTGAATTAGGAAGAATTTAAAAGTAGTGTTATCGCTTTTTCCAGAATATTTATATATATTCTTATGGGAAATTCTGAGTTAGAAATGATTTTTGAATTAGTTAGAAAATCAGGGTTTTGAAATATTTGTTTAGCGGGGATTTGGAAGCGGCAGCCCCCACTATTGGAAGTAGGAAGAAAAAATATCTAGGAGGAATTTCATAGTTGGTTACAAAATCTGGATTATACGCCTTTTACAAAATATTTATATATATATGTATGTTACACTCTGGGTTAGTAGGATTTCAATAATTTGTTAAGCGGGGGTTTGTATTCCACTATTGGAATTTGTTTATTATTGAAAATATATATTAATATAAAAAAATATCTAGGAGGAATTTTATAGTTGGTTACAAAACGAATTATGATAACGATAGTGGTTTGGGATTTGGGGATTTTGGGATTTTGGAATTTTGGAATTTTGGAATTTTGAATTTTGGGATTTTAGAATTTTAAATTTGGGATTTTGCATTTGGTATTTTGGACCCAGCCCGAAAAAGAATATAACTAACAAGGCATAGACAACACAAGGCAATACTTTTAACACAATTTAATTTATGTATCAGTCAATTGTTTCTAGTTTTTGTTTTTTATTTTTTGTTTTTTTTTGTTTTGTTACTGTCAAAAAAGTGACTGAAAACTTTAAACCGTGGTTGTTTTAAACTGAGAACAGATTTTTTTTCCTCCTTGTTGTTTTTCTGTCAATTAATTTTTTCATCAATTAAATTGAAACAAAATGAAAATCAAATGAATGAAAAAAAAATGTGTTCATTTCAAAATCTGTTTTTAGTGGGCTCAATTGGATCACACCCCACTGCAACCGCCTGTAAAACAAAAATAGAACGTACAAAGAGAAAAAACAATCCGAAACTGAAATGAACGTTCGAAATAAAAAAACACAAAAAAAAAAAGGAGTAACAGAATAAACAGAATATCCATATAATTAGAATGAGTTTAAATATTGATTATATTATGTATATAATACAATTATATAGGTGTATCGAATAGATACGGTTTATTGTTAATTTTTTTATAAAACAAAATAAAATTAAAAAATTAAAAAAAAAATAAAAGAAACGAAACGAACAATATATAATATAATCAAAAAAATACTCTATTAATCTATTTATATTAAAATGGAGTCATGCAGAGGTTTGTTTTAAGTTCACACAGAACGTATACACATATTGATATCTTGTACATATATGTCTTTTTATAAACTATTTATACTTATACAGTTATTTTTTAATGATATACAAAATATATATATATACATACCATAGATATATATACCATAGATCTTATATAGAAAAAATTGAACAAATTGAAAGAATTTTAAAATAATTATTTTCAAAATATTTTAGTTTTTTTCCTAAAGAATAAATGTAAGTCTTCAAATTTAAAACACAAACAAGTAATGAAATAACAGTAAGTCAATGCAACCGATTTAATAATACCCTATACCTGACAAATTTAATGCTATCTCGGTTATTTTAAATCGCCACTGTACTTTTGTCATTAGTAACCTACATTAACTTCATCAAAATAGAATCATTATTTTATGAGTTATAGTATTAACGGACAGACGAACGAACTTCAACATAGGAGGAGATCACGCTCAGCACAAATATATACACTTTTTTGCATCTACCTTGCTTACTTTTGGTGATTAGAACCATTGTACCAAAGTTAATATACCCCTACACCTATTTTACATATGCTTCAAAAAAACATTAAATTATTTTAAACCCTGTTGAAAATCTAAAAATCAAATGATTTTGCTTAAATATATAAGTAGCGAAATGCTTTCAATCTGTCACCTGAGCGATCTGGGTTTAAATCCTAAGTTTGATATTGAGAAAAAAATAAGAAAGGTAAAAAATTGTTTTTGATTTTAGTGTCGTTGATATTTGCAATTTGATATTGACGTTTTTAAAAAATAAAAATTTCATGTTTCTAGCAAAAACAAAACATATAAAAGTTTTCAAAGTAAGTAAATAAAGCAAGGTACCGAATTCACACACAGTTCAGTAAACAGTAAGCGCATTTATGATTGACGCAAAAAAGTTTACGAATTTATTATTTTGAAATAAAATGCAACCGGCCCTAAAATAAAGATGTACTTATATTTACAATACATTAAAGTAATAATAATAAGAGTTATGATTTTGAATATCGTCATGTTTTTGACATTTTAGGAAACGGCCAAATTTATTAAAAATATTTATAGAGAATCATCACACAAGTTTTGATATTATTTTCTAATAAGGTTAAAAAGTTGTATAAAGTTTATTAAAAAAAAAACATTTTGTCCTGAAACAAACTTTAAAAAATGAAATAAAAAATAAAATGAAATTGTTTTTCTAAACAAAGTTTTAAGTTTTATTAAAAAGTTAATATTAAAAGCAAAAAATATAGAAGAGATTTTTTATCCACGAACATAATTTGAATTGTTTTTTTTACATATAATTTCGAACGCATCTTATAATATTACGCACTACATTAAACACATTAACCGTTTATAATATCACTAAACTAATATTTTCTCTCATTTACCATTTATTTTTATAAGAGTAAAAATATATATATAATATGTATAAAGTTAAAAATGAAAAAATTACTTAAAATATATATGTTATCCTGTATATACATATATATATATTATGTATATACATATATATATTAAACACTTTTTTTTTAATTACATTGATCTGCAGAATCTTTTGATAAATATGCAATATGACCTTTAAGAGTTCTAATTTGATTTTGAGCTGTTTCAAAATTACATGCAATAGTATTTAATTGTCCCTGCATTTCTCTGATAACCTCTTCACGATCTGAAATTGATAAACATGCAGTTGCACGACATTGTGCCAATTCTTTTTCAACACAATCTAAACGTTGTTGTAATGCACAACGTGTTTGTTCAGCTCTTTCTTTTGTTCTAGAAACAATTTTAGCTGATTCGGCACGCAATAAATCTAAATCTCCTTTGGTTTTACAAAGTTTATCACATAAAATTTGTTTCTCTTTTCGCAATGTATCGACTTCCTTATGTAATGATTCTAATTCTTTTTCCAATTCTCTTATACGTTTACTATGATCCGGTGATACTTCTTTATCATTAGTGGAAGCCGCTTTAAGTGTTTTTAATTCTCTACAAACTAATCTTAATTTACTTTCAAGATTGTCTTTTTCTTTACAAACTGCTGCCAATTTCAATTGTTCATTTTCCAATAGTTTTGGTAACTGAACCAATTCTTTAAGTTTTTCTTGAAATTTTTCTTTAATACGACGAATCTCTAAATTGATTTGATCTTCAATTTTTTTATTACTAATTTCAAGTTTATTTAAAAGACATTTTTGTTCTTCAACTTTCTGTTGGGCGGCCAAATATTTATTTTGATATTCGACAAGTTGTTCTGATTGTTCTTTTATTAAACATTTAAATTCATCGGCTTCATCTTGTAAATCGTTTAGTTTATCATTTAAGAGTTCCATTTCAGCACGATCATTCCCTTTTGAATCATCATTTGAGTATCTACATTTTGCGGGTTGCATATGCATGTCTTTTAATTCTGCATCTTTCTTAGCATATTCTGCCAATAAATAGGCATAATTATCCTTTAATTCGTTTAGTTCATCATTTTTCGGTACTCTAATGTCAGCAATGGGAGTTGCCCCTTTATCGTGAACAGCACAGTTACCTGAAAAAAATTATAAAGATTGACTAGAAAAACTAGGAGTATTTTAAAAATGTATATAACGTACCTCTTGAAACTTGATTTTCCCATTGAGCTCTTTCTCTCTGTAAATGATTCATTTCAAGTCTTAGTTTTTCCATACAATTTTCCATTGTAGTAATGTTTTGTTCCAAAGATTGCAATTTACGATTTTCCTTGGCTTCACATTTATTTGATGATGGAGTATTCAAAACTTTAGCCTTTTCTCTACAAAGAGATTGTAATTCGCTTTGTAACAGATTTATTTTATTCTGTAAGCTATCAATGGTTTGATCACGTTGTATAACTTCAGTTTGTAATTGAAAACGATCTCCTTCCAAACGTGAATTATCATTTGCTAAACGATTTTGCATATTATAACTACGACAAAGCTCTTTGTTTAATGCGTCATGTGATTTCTTCTTTTTGGAACGCTTCTTCTTCTCTTTTTCGCATGGTTTATTATCAGGTTCTCGGCATTTTTTCAAAATTTTTGCCAATTTTTTTAAATTTTCTTTATTTTTATTTGGGTCTTGGTCACATTTTACTTCAGTTAGCAGTCTTTTAAGTAAATCTTGTATTTTTTTATCTTTTAAATCACCACCTCCACCACAAACAGATTTTGTTGGAGTTGCTGCAGGTGCGCAAGTTGTTTTATCTGGACATGGTAACATACTCAATTGTAATGGCATATTGTCTTCTTCAAAAGTGGTTGCTAATGGAATATGTCCCCATAAACGAGTTGGATCTTCTTCCTGTAATGTAACAGCCTTTCTTAAAAGGCATTGTAATTTTGTATTTTCACGTTCTAATATACAACGTAAATTTTTCAATTCTCTTTCATCACAACGATTTTTACACGGTTTTAATGCTTTATCAACAATATTCATTTTAAGAGTATTAACAACTCTATTTTGATTGTCGATTTCCCTTATAACTTCTTGATATTCAGCTAAAAGACGCTTTTTAGCTTCTGCATCCATATCGCCCTGTGCACATAAAGATGTGCTCCCTTTTGATTGGCATGGTGTATAACCTCCTCCTTCACCACATTCATCCTCAAAATCAGTCATATCAGCCAAATCATCTAATTCATCTTCAAGTTCATCTCCTTCACTTTGCACCCGCGACATTTTTTATTATTTTTTATCCCCAAAAAGTTTTTTCTATTTAAGACAAGAGAACTTTTTTTTTAATTAAAATTTTTAGTGATTTCTTACTAAACACATAAATTCAAAAAAAAGAAATTGTAAAAATAAAATAAAAAATCTTTAATCCAGATTTAAACGGAATACAAATACTATTGAAAAAAAAAAATTAACTTAAAAATAAAATAATCTTCATAAAAACAAGAATTTTTTATTCTCAGGATCGAAATTTAAAATTTTTTTTAAAAAGTTTCTATTTGAAAGAAAATTCTACGAGCTATTAATTATTTTATTCCAAAAAATTATAATTATTTCTTTTCATAGTAAATTAGAAAAAAATTTTTTAAAAATATATCAGTACAATTTATTCTGAGCCAAACGGCAACACTTTTATGTGATTCTTTTATTACTTACAGCATGATTTATTTTAAACGTGGACAATTTAATAATTTGCTGTAATTGAAAGTTATTTTTTGAACCATTTTTATGATAAATAAATACTTTAAAGAATTAGAATTAAGGTCCGCCATTTTGGAAAACAAAATAATCATTAAAAATTCATGGATAGATGGATGAATGACTAATGTGTGGAATTCTGACCGTTGAGTGCTGAAATAAAAGTGATACACCAATTTGGAAATTCATTAGATTAATGGCAAGTTATCGGGTTAAAGATTGTTTTAGTGGTAATCTTCATAATATAGAAAATATTTTAAATGTGTTATAACACTATTATTTCTATAATAACGGATGCTTTTTTTTAAGAATGATAGTTTAAGTTCTTAATATTTTTAATAAAACACATTTAAATTAAAATTGGGGCCAATTTTTATTTTAATTCATTCTGGTAGGCATTGATAAACTAGCATTGAAAGGCTGATGCTGTAAATTATTGAAATTTATTTTCAAAATTAGTGTTCAATTCGATTTTTTTCAATCCTAATCGATTTTTTCAATCCTTTTCGATTTTTTCAAAAAATTGTGCCTGAATGAAGCTCATTTTCGGTTAAACAGCTTAGTACAAGCAAAATTGCCGAATATTGAGCGAAACAATCCTCAAGAAATTCAGCAGGTTTCATAGTACTGTGTTGTTTAACATCGAGCATTTGCTAGAAGCATCATCGATACATATTTCTTTAGAAAATGATGCTGGAGACAATTTTACAGTGAATGGTGTTCGTTCCAGATTAACAGTGAATTAATTGGTCTTCAATATCATACGAAATAACACCACTGGATTATTTTATTTGGGGTTTTGTGAAGTTATTGATTTATATTGATAAACCAGAAATAATTGGCATTTTGGACAACCATATTACCCGTGTTATTGATTAGATACGGTTTGAATTACTCGAAAAAGTGATCCAAAATTGGGCTGATTGAATGCGGTTCCTCAGAACTATTCGCGTACCACAATGTTCCAAATTATTTTAAAATCTTAATGTCATAGAATTATCTTTCGAATTAAAAAAACAATTTGTTTTTAATCTTAATTATAATCAATTACATACGTATAATAAATTTTAATTATTTAAAATTGATTAATTGTGACAACTATGTTTTGATAATCACCCATTAAGCTCTTAAACTATACCTGGCAACAATATAGAAATAAAGTTATGCAATTTTAAATAGAAATATTTTTAAATAAATGAAACGTATTTATATAATTTATATATCTAATCTTGCTCTAGATATAATAAAAGTATTATATACTTATGTACATTATGTACATTATATGCGTAAATAATCACAAATTATATAATAAAAAGTAAATATAAAAAAAAAAATTAGGTTAAACGTAAATATGTGTCCAAATATTTTTAAGACATTAATTTAGAATTAGAACATACCCCCATTGTGTCAATTTTTTAAGGATAGTTTATTTTATTTGAGTCCATTTTGTAATACAATATATTAAGAGTTTTTTTTTAAAACATAACCCTTTTATTTCTAGAATTCTATTAAACTATTAAATAACTTTCAGAACTATTCTCTTCTTTTATTCATAATATTAATTATAGAACATTATGTAAATATTATTTATATTCATACTCAGTTGTTGGTCTAATTGGTCATTTTTTATTATTTAAAAGATTTATTGCCCAAATTCTATTGTTTGAGTTCTTTGTTTTAAAATAAAAAAAAAGAAATAAAACAAATATTGAAATTAATTAGGAAAATTAATTTAATCTTTTTTGGTAATTTTAAATTAATCGATTTGTTTAGAAGATATGTAAAAAAATACTAATAATAAAATATTACTTTAAATTATTTATTTTTTATTAATATAAATTATTTTTTAGGATTTTTTTTTTGGATTTTTTTTTTTAAATAATCCCACCTAATAAATTCTTAACTTTATTCCAAATCCAGTGAATACAATTCTATTTGTTTAGAAATTGAAAAAATTCCGTATTCGAATTTAAAGGTTTAAATGAAAATATTTTCATTTAGATTTAGATATCTGTGAGGTATAAGAACAAATTAAATTTTTTGATAACTAAAATAGAATTAATGGTTATTGTTCCATCTATCCGGTATTTCAGCTCAAAATGGAAATTATAATTTCATCAGGTGGGGAACTGGATAAAAGTTCAAATTTTTACAGTAGTTTGAACTTGGTTTGGGAGGTAATATTTTTACTACTGTCTAATTCAATTGTCAGTTGTCAGTTGTCAATTGTTTTTTTTTTTTAAATTTTTATATAATTTTTTATTTGTGCTAAAAATTGAACTGATATGCTAATAAGCCTCTCTGTGGAGTAGGTTTATAGTGGAACAAGAGGATCGAGGGAATGATTACTCTGACATGGTGTAGTTGACGATGAAGACGTAACTGATTGACAATGGAACAAGATTTAGAAATATAGTTATAATGCCCATAATCAGGGCCCTTAATCCAGATAATTGAATTAGCAGTTATAGGTAGGTCATAAGTTTACTTTTCAAATTAAGCTGAAAATGTAACGGAATAACCGGAGTACATAGAAATAATTTCCTAATTATTTTACACTAATTTTATTTTCTTAAGCCCTTTAGAGATTATTGGGGGCATCTGTTTTTTTTTTGAAATTCTAGAATTAGAAAGCATAATTGAAATTTATGCTTCAGAAGATGTTAAGCTAATCATTCCCAATTTTTTTAAATTACTTTTAAAACAAACAACGATATAAAGCTAATTTATACTTTCTTAACTAACAATAAGAAACACCAGATTTGAAAGTGTTTATAAGTATTTGTGAATAGAAATTTGATACTAATAAAAACAGTTAAATCAATACAAAGTAATTTAAATTAATTTTTAAGTTTTTATGATTAATTTTTTTATTTGTGAGAGAAATATAATATGCCAAACATATTAATGGCTTTACATTAACAAAAGGTATTGAATAGCGATATAGTTTTTAATTTAATAAGGAAAAAAAAACACAAATGGATGCCTCTAATAAATAATCCATTAGTATTAGATTTATTATTTATTAATTTATTTGTTAATCTATTTTATTTCCTTTTAAGATTTCGACCATGCAGGCAGCGGATATGCCATTTTTTATAGGCCATGTTCAAAATTCAGTAAGCTTTAAATTTATTTGTATAAACTGCTGTTGCCGCGGTGATGAGAAGAAAATTGATATTGACATTTATGACATTGAATAATTTTTGCTCGTGCTCTGGTACGTTCTGCAGTTCACAGATATTTCTTATTATAATCGCGGCTCTTTCTTTTGTCATTAGTAATCTACAGTATAAATTTTATTAAGGTAACTTAATTATCTATTGAGTTACCGTACGAAATAACAAATAAATGACAACGTTAAATCGGCTAAGGAGGTTACGCTGATCAAGAGTATGTATAAACATACAAGCACCATCCCAAAAATACCTCTTTATTACCTATTTTAGATATAAAGGTCAAAATTGAGATATCGGAGATAAAATGAGATCACAAGCCTTTTAATTAATCGGGGATTAAATGAGGTCACGAATAAACTATGGACTAGAATTAGTAATAAATCTGTTAACAGCTTGAAAGCAATAATTCCTAAAGCAAATTTTCTGAAGATTACGTAAACATAACAATTATTGATTACCTAGTTTTCTATTAATAAAAGTAATCATGTAATCATGAACAGAATTAGTAAAAATCCTGAATACAGAAAAAAAATCGGTTGAAGAGCCGACATTTTTTTTTTTTTTTTTTTTTTTTCTTTATTAACAATTGATAAAAATTAATATTATACATAAATGTTAGAATTAGAATTTAATTTGACCTTAGCCGAAGCAATCTGGTCGTATAGAATACACACACAAGGCCAGTGTTCGAATCCCAGTGAAAGTAAAAAAAATTTTTCTGGTTTTCGTATCGATTCTACCATTTAGTCATTGGGTTCAAATTAATTGCTTAATCAATAATTAATCATTATATGCCTTTAATAAAAAATACATTATTATAATAATATAAACAAATGCAAAATATAAACAAATAATTTAATTGAATAATATAACTCACAGATATAGAATACCACATAACTCAAATGTAAAATATTACAATATAAAATAAAAATAGAATTGTATCTATTGAAAATTTAAGACATTTCTACATGTTATAAGGCGTAGTACTATCTCATGTTTAAATTGTATGTGGAATTCAATAAGACCAATTCTAATAACACGAATATAATATGACCCCCTGTTCCAACATGTACCTATGGTATAGACAGGCTTTTTAGCCTAACAGTTGAACAGTTAGCGCTTAAAAAAAAAAAAAGAAAAAATATTAACGACATTTTTTGGTCGTAAATGAAAGAACACATAAATTTACTTTATTTTCAGAGGATGGACTTCGACAGTAAAAGGGGCTCCAAAAATCAAAAAAAAAATAATTGAAATAAAATTAAACAAGCATTACCAAGCTCTCAAATTTCAAGGCGTTGTCGGGCTCAAATTTTTTTATTAACAAATAATTAAGCTTCGATCGAGCATTTTGCAACCGAATAAGCCCATTTATGCAATTGATTAGAAAATAACGAACATCTCTATAACATTAAAATAGAAATTGTGCTTCATTTTATATAAAATATAATTATATATATTTGAAATATCTTAAATTTATTAATTAATTCCATTTGTCTTTAAATTATGGTATCATTAAAGTATTTTTTTTTATTATGTATTAAAATTCATATTATTGTTATTTTTATCATTGGAAATGCTTTGCAATTTACAAAAGCAACCGCAAAATACAGAAATAAAAGTGAACCGAAGGGATTTGAACTTTTTTTGTTGTGCTTTATATAACCAAATGTATTTAAGTTTAGCTCCCCTACAGATTTTTGTTAAAGTAAAGAAGCACAAACATCAATAGGAGGGTTTCAGAAATAACTTCGTTACATAGGTACTAACTAACTGCTTTTATTGTAACAACAATCACATCACGTTTAAATAACAAATTATTTCAATTTCTTTTAATTTTTTTTATTTTTATTTTTTTCATCCAATGCAGGATTTTTTTTGGTATTTCCACTTCTTGTTTTATCATTAAAAAAAATTACCTTTAGTTTTAAGTCTTCTGGCTTTTTTTCCCTATCATTTTCATGGTCAACCGATAATATTTTATTTTATAAAAATAATAATTTTTTTTCGAATGTCTGTTTAATATTTTATACTTTTTTTTTCGAAAAAAACAGAGAAAATGTACAGGAAAAGAAAATTGGTAGCTTCCAATTCAAAAAAGGGCTTTTTTTTCCTCTTATTATTTTTAGTTTTGTTATTATTTATTTGATTATACAAATAATTCAACTTAATAACATTTATTTACCAATTGAATTTATTTCAATTGAACTCATGTTGTTTTTAAGCAAAAAAAAAAATTGAAAACGGAGAAAATACAGGAAAAAAAAGGATTCCATTAAAACTCATCCTTTAAATACAATATTTGAATTCTTAATATAAATGAAAATTATAATTTAACGTAAAACGAAATGCAAATTATATAAAAAAGGTATGTTAAAGCATCTTGGACACGTAAAAGCGAGATGATAAATTTGTGCTCCTATGCGCTACTATACGCTCCCATGCGCTACTATACGCTTCCATGCGATACTAAATGCTCCCAAGTGCTTTTTAATATAACCACTTATATGAAAATCAATTTTTCGATTAATTTTTCACATCCGCTGGATGTGTGTGTTACCGAAGCCTAATGAAGGATTTATAAGGATAATAAAGATTTTAATTCTTCTTCTATTTATTTATATATTAACACTTACTAGCATATTAGGTAAAATTATCCAAAAAGCATTGAAATTGTAATTAAGAGTTCAAAGTAATCTAGATTTTGTAATTGTATAATTTTATATTTTTAAACGGTAATTTGACGATTTTGAGAAAGCATTATTTTAATCGCTATTTTAGTGTTGCCAAATAACGCCAATTTAATTAATATTTAATTATTAATATTGCAGGATTTTTCAAAGGATTCAAGTTTAAGATGTTCTTGAACTTAATTTTACTTAAACATTTGAATCACCAACTAGCTTTAGTTAAAAAATTCTAACAATATTATCTATATTTTAAGTTAATAATATTAAAAATAAAGGTAAGAACCTTAAATTTTGAAAAAATTTTAAAGAACAAGGAATAAGAAAAAAATAAAAATTTAGCCAGTGACGAATGCATTCTTTTGGAAAGTTAACCATTAAAAAACAAAAATAAAAACTGCCAGACAGTCAAATCAATAAAACAAATAAATAATTAAAAATTAGATCGAAATAAAAAATATATATAATGCATTTATAATTCATAATTGAAGAGCTCAGATATTAAAAAAAACTAAAACAAAAAAAAAGTTTAATACAAAAACATACAGATAAGAATAATATACAAGAAACAAATAAATATGATGACATATCGCGTCATAGTTCAAACAACAGGGAATCCTTTAGATCAATTTTAGGCACAGCATGCCAATATCCACTATATATATATATATAGAAAAACTTGGTTGTCTTCAAATAACAACATAAAAAAAAATTTCGAAATTATTTTTCTTTTATATAACATTTTTTTGTTTTACAATTCTTTTTTTTTTTTTTAATTTTTGGAGATTTAAATGAATTCCTGCCCTTTGGTTTTGTACATACACATATACATTAAATTTATTTATATTAAAGTTTATATTAGCCTCATCTATGTCGTACGTCATGTTCTATAACAACAAAATAAACGCCAGAAAAACTTGAAACTGGGGAGTTGTCATATGTTATTATAATATGTTCTCTTATCCTTGGATACACAGGTTTTCCGAAAAATTTTTGGTTTAAATCTTGAATGTCTGTTTCACCTTATTACTAATTTTTTGATTAAAATTTTATTTGAGTGCATTATATTAGTGCTCTCAAAGGTGTAGAGGATTCCAAAACATCAGAGTGTTATTGGAGTACAATAACTATATCACAGATCATGATTACCAGGTCAATGATTGCTTTAAAATATCTTTTCTCAAACTTGAAGTGAATAGATGCGGTGTAAATAAGTTGTTTTATCAGAATTTCACTTCTTAAGATGTTTTACATTGTTGAAATGCATTTGAAAGGAACCCTTTACTTCGAAGTTGCATATGAGTTTCAGACCTTGAAGTGTCACTTCAGATTAAAATAGAAGTACTATCGTTTTTGTAATTTGGTACCATTATATTCGAAGGATTATCACTAATTTTCAATATTTTTTAGTGAATCAAATAAAAACGGTTCTATTTTATATACCTTCTATGAAGGAATTGGGCCTTAAAAGAAAATTGAATTTATTATTATTCTATTTTAAAAACTGTGCATATTTCTTTACTTAATAAGCCATGTTTTTAACAATTCACCATCGTAACTGCATAAAATTAAATTTATATAAATTGCATACTTAAAGGAGAAAAATTAAAATTTTTTTACAACAGACAAAGAGAGTATAAAAAAATGTCATACCGTTATTGACATAGCGATATTTTGTTTTAAACTTTATACTCTCCTTGTACAAATATTTAATTTTGATGTTGGTATTAGTATAGAAGTGGCGGCAACATACCAATTTAGTAGGCTTATTTGCTTACAACAAGATCCCGACAGGATTTATTTTCTTTTTTTTTGTGTTTTTAGTTTTTAGTCTTCTTTTTACATACGAAAATCGAATTTCTTTAATATTTTGAATAAATAATTCAAAAATTTCATGATTTTATATAAGATTTTTTTGTAACATATTTTCATGATTTATTTTTGCTGATTATGTGAAAATTTCGTGAATTTTATTCAATTTATATGCTATGAAAAACATGTGTACCAAAAACGCCCTCTAACAGAGCAAAATTGAAAGAAACTAAAAAACGAAAACGGAAAAGGCAATAATAAAAAATTAAAATTTATATGAAATATATTGAGAAATTATGTTACGTGATAAAAGGACATTTGTTTATTTAAAAAATAATAATAAAAAAAAAAAAAAAAAAATATTTTTAAGGACGAAAGTTTAATTTTCATTTATAACTTTTATTTGTTTTTTATGTAAGATAATTAATTGTCGAATTTTATTTATAAATTGATGGTGATTAGTGTACAATAATTTAAGTTTTAATATTTAAGAATTCCGAAATAAAGATGGGTTTAATTTAAATAAAAATAAATTTATAAGTATAATCTTGGAAATTTTTCGATTAAATTTATAGAGTAGCTTTACTGTGACGTCAAACATTTATGAACTATAGGCATTTCGAATTTCTACAATATATATTTATAAAGTTTTATAATTTAGAAACTTTCAAAACTAATACAAAAACATGCTCCAGAATAAATTTTGTTCAATATAATATTTAAGATAGAACTTTCAAAGATATAAATATTTCGGAAATGAACCTATATTATATGGAAATGTTTGTTTAATCCAATTTTTTTGGATTTGGACTATAGATAGCTACAGAGGCCTTATTGATTTAGTGGGTAAGTATTTAGTTTACTAATCGAAAAGTTCTGGGTTCGATTGCTGTACAGTTCATAAAATATTTAGTCTAAAAAAAACTATTGAAAAATAATTTAGTTTTAGAAATCTCCTTGGTGACCAAATATGTCAATAATAAACGTCAGTAATAAAAAGATATGATATACGATTGGACAACTCCTTTGACCAATACATAATGACGCCTTAAGTTGAGTTAGCTTTATTAATTTAAGATGGAAATGGCTTATGGAAATTCATTTGTTATGCGCATGTCGAGATTATGGAACCATATTACGTCCGACCGTCATATTATGTGTACGACTTAATTAAATTTAAGAAGAATATTAACATCTTTCTCTAAATCCTTCAAATTTTCCCCATCCCCATAATCCAAAATTCCCAAATAACTTTCCACAATCCCAAATCCTTCCATATTCCCATCCCTGTAACCAAACTGTAAATTCGTATCACGGGTTCTTCCTAAAGTTTGGGGTTTGGGGCTATGGCGTTGGTTAACTAATCTGGTAGGAAGAACACAAAAATTATTGATTTTGAAATAAATAATATTACTAAAATAAACTAATCATTGTGTTCAAATTATATCTTAGTAGTCGATGATATTTGATGCATCCTATATATAATTTGTATACTTATACTTAGAATAAGGTTAAACAACTCCATTTCATAATATAATGGAAACAAAATGTCTTCTTAACACAACATTTACAGTATTACGCAAATTGTTATTAAAAATTTTTCCTTATTAAAATAAACATCTTCAATTTAAAAAAAAAAGTTCTTCTTAAAACCAAAATCATAAATCATGCAATAATTTAAAAAATAAAATTCTTAAATAATAAAATTCCAAAAAAAATTGACTTCAAAATACGACTTTTGCCTTAAAAGTAAACAAAAATTCTAATGAATAAAGAAAATCCTTCCAAAAAAAACAGGACATTGTTTTATTTTTCTATTGTTATCTAATTCCAGTAATTTCGTCATAATTGTTTTTAGTCTAACGAACTACCTACCAGATTAGTTAAATCTTATGTCATAATTCAAAGAATTTAAATGAATCCTTTCAAACGGGATTCTTAAAAAATAATAAAAAAAAAGGATATTAATTGATGAAATATTATGCAATCAATAAATTTTACAAAAAAAAAAATATAAAAATCAATTTGAAATATTTCTTATTTTATGCAAACCTTTACAACATACATTTAACATAAAATATTATTATATGTATTTACTGTCAGATTGAATTTCGTGATTTCTGACAAGAACGTTTTATGACATGATTTATTACGAAAAAACAAAGAAAAACAAAGTAGAATTTATTTTAATTTTTTATTATGTCATAATTTTATGTCAAACTCATATATTTCTTTCTTTAACCAGTCCATCAAGTTACAGAAGAAAACCTTTTAATTTTAATTCTTTATATTATTGTGTTGCAGAGGTTTTAAAAAAAAATTTACTGTAAAATGCTGTATGTTTAAAAATAGGTACTAAAAATAAATTTGCAACATTTCAACAAACAAAAAAAAAATAATTTAAATATGGTTTATGTGGAAAGAAAGATTTACAAAATTAAGAAGTAAATACAGTGAGTATCATAAATCTAACAAATTAGACATTTTAAGTTAAAAATTATGTTATAGAAGTTATAAAGGGGGTTGGGTACGTAATCCCGCATCCCAAAATCCCGCATCCTAAAATCCCGCATCCTAAAATCCGACACGATGGAAATCCCGTATTTTAAAATCCCGCGCGGGATTTTAAAATACGGGATTTCCATAAATTTAATCTCAGAATGTCGGAAAAACTTGTTAACCAACATTTTATCTAATAATATAAATTTTTAAAATTATTGAACTACTTGAAGAGTATTGCACATAGTGTAACTCTTAATTAAATGTTTATCTTTAAATTTTTCTAGTTGTATTTTTTTTTAATAAACAATTTTTTTAACTCTTTGTATTTAAATATTTCTTGCCTATTTGTTTTATGTTCTACGGTTTAATGGTACTTCTTAGGAACCTGCGTGTTATTTATATTTTAGATTTAATTATGGTATTTCGTACTTACAGGATTATGTTTTTACGGGATTTTGTATTTACGGGATTATGTACTTACGGGATTTTGTATTTACGGGATTATGTACTTACGGGATTTTGTATTTACGGGATTTAATAAATTTACGGGATTTCGTATTTCTGGGATTTTATCATTCGGGATATTGAGCCACTCCCTTATAAAGGAGCTACGCTGTATTTTATATTAATTATTCAAAGCAGAGATTTTAAGCAAGATAATCCTTGAATCAATAATCTGCCAGATAGTGGTTTTCAATCTGTCGATAGTGACTTTAAAAGAGAAATTAAAATGGTACTTGATAAGGTATTCAATTCCTTGAAATAATCCTTAGTTAGAAGATTTGATAAATTTTATCAAATAAATTGGATTGGTACTTTGACAACTAAAAAACAGTTAATAATCACTGCATATTTTAGTTGATATCAAAATATTAATACTAAAAGCCAAAATACAATAATTTGTCTTAACTAAGTACGTTTGTTTTACAACGCGTGCAACGCTTTGTAAAGTTTTTTTTAAAACCGTAATAGCGATACTACACTCTTGACGTTTAATAAAGCATTAAGAATCATTGATTACGATTTTACTTTAAACGTAATCGCGACGCAACGCATCATTATATTTTGGCCTAAATTTTATTGACATTTTCAATTATTATTTTGACATGATGCATCTATAATTGCTTCAGTAATAGATATTTTGCGTCATAGTACTTTTAGTTCATTATGAACTCACTTATGATATTAACTGTACGCGTTTACACAATAATACAACTTAAAAATTTTGTTTTTACCTAAGTAATATAAGTTCATACCAAATCAAATTAGTTTACGTGGATTTTTGGTTTAAGGGAGGTATAAATAAATGTCACGAGAATTTTATGACTTTGTTTAACAACCAAGTCGAAGTATATTTAAGTATAAAATTTGATTCAGTTGTGTACAGCCTGAGAAAAAATCATTTTAGATTATTGTTTATTATTAAAACAAGCGATAATTTGTTTGTGATTTATGACCACACGTTAAGTAGAAATTTTTTTTTAAACCAAATAATTTGTATAATATTTCAAGGTATCTTTTTTTTAATAGGTATAATAAGGATTTGTAAGATTTACTTAGCAACTCGACTAAATTTTTAAGTTTAAGTAGTTTAAATAAATATACTTATAAATATAAGTATTTGATCCCTGTATCGCGATTTGTATATCGAATTGTAACAAAGTATGTGTATACAAATTACGCAATTCTAATTAACGTAATTCTATTCTAATCTATTTGCACAAAATTGAATATGTACGGGGTGGCGCAAAACGACTGATATGATTTGAATATTTAATAACTTTTTAAATTTATTTATACTTTTTATTTTTATTTCAGAATTTTGTGAAGAAAAATTGGGGAATTGGAAATGGAACAGTACACAACAGAATAGCGATCAAAAATTACGAAAAGTTATGGAAAATGTACTGGAAAGAGCACGAATATTCAAAGCCGCAAATGGTCACCACTTGCGGGTATAACTTTTCTATTTAAGCTAAAAATATTCTCCATTAATATACTGTATAACAAAAAAATAATAATAATAAAATTAAATAAAAAGGTTATTAAACATTCAAACCATAGCAGCCGTTTTGCGCCACCCTGTATCTATATCAAGTTTAAACATATTCATTAAGAGTTGATTGAGTGACACAGAAAATATAAGTTAACTTCTTTCTTGAATTTTTCTAAATTGTAAGTCTGTAAAAAAAAATTTGGTGGTAATGTGTTGAACAATTTTGAGGTGAAGAACTTCCGAAATTGGTAACTCCAATAGTAAGGAAATGCTTTCGTAAAATAAGACGTTTATTTTTTAGCATGACATGAAGTTTCTTTAAAAATCGATTAATAAAATTCGACAAATCATTAGTAAAGTATATAAGTGTAGAGGCAGCTCAAGCAAATCGAGATCATCAACGTTATTAGTATAATCTGTTAATGTTTACTAAAATAATTTAATTACTTTTTGTTTTTATTATTTGTTTATAATATGAGGTAATCCAAACCAATTGTTGAAAAATTTTTGATTTATATGAAAATTTTTGATCTATTGTTACAACTCACAGATGATCTTAATAATTTTTTATATAAAGGTATTTGTTAGATCAAAATTTATTTGGAGTTGCCTGGGTTATGCAACACTAGTATTACCCACTAAAGAGTCAAATAGTGTTGGGTGGATGAAACACTCCAATTTGACTTTCTTTTTTAAAAGTTTTTAAAAAACAAATAGAATTCTGTTGTTGGCATGTAATTTTGTCTGAATGCATTTGCAAATTTATATTTCATTTATTATTTTTGTAAAACTTTAAAGGTGGTAAAAAATTTTGAATATTTAATATGTTTTACTAACATATAAATTGTTAATTTAAACGAATAATTAAAGAATTCACAAAACAATTGCATTAATTATACTATATTGAACAATATTGTAGTCATATCTCATAAATGAAATAAAAAAACGATAGTGTATAAATTTTATCAGATTAAAATTTATTATTTCATTAAATTTCGAAATTAAACTTTCTTTTTAACCCGCCAACTAATAAATTATTTTTTAATAATTTATAATTAAATTTCAAAATATTAAAAAAGAAAACATTAATGAATTGTAATTTGAATATAGCAAACCACAAAAAAACTCGTTTCACTAATATTCAACCATTTTTATTTATAATTAAAATAAATTACTTGCTTCTTTTTTTCGAGTTTTTTTTTTTATTAATTAGAAAAAAGCAAAGCAACATTTTTAATCATAAAATAATTAAAAAAAACTTAATATACTTATATTCTCCATTTTATTTTTAAAATATTTTTCAAAACGTTTGCTAAAAGTTATAGGAAGGATTCAGTGTAATAAATTTCTCTTAAGATAGAAAATTTTTAATTTTATATTATTTCATAGCTCTGCTTCTTACCGCAGCATTAAATCAATTAAAAACGCACCATAAATTTTTAATTAAAAAAAAAAATGTTGGTTTACAGACATTTTATTCTACCCCCATTAATTTCTCATTAAAGAATTTTGTTTTTATTTATTAAAACATAGGATTCTTTAAGACTAAAAATATATTAATAAATAATAATAAAGTATTAAATCAAATTATACATGTTATAGTCATTAGATATATTTATTTGAAATTTCAAAGATGTAGAAACTTTAGTTTGAATTTGGGTATTAATAGGTAATAGACAGTAGTCACCAGCTATTAGTTAATGTTGTCGAATTTTCCATTTCTTAAAATCCGTTTATTCCCTCTCTGGTTCAAAACAAAAACAATACTTAATATGCACATAGTTTTTTATGAACATAGAAAATGATATAAAGATTTTTAAAATATTCATAAGATATTTAAAGATAAATGAGATATCAAAAACTGTTGAGGTGTTGATTTTTGACCTTATAACCCCTCGCGGGGAATTATCGTAATCTTTTTTAAAATTGTATTTTAATCCTTTCTAACTAGGTCTATTTTGTACTATCTTATCATTTACTCGTAACTATACTACTTATTTTTTTAGATTTTTACTTAACTCTTTAGTTTTTTTTGTGTCGTTCTTTCCAGCTATTTTTTAATCCGAAACATTTAGGTCTTCCTTGACAACTATAGTGACTAAAAATCTGTTTGTGTGCACTTTTTCTCATTGATAATGCAATAGGATCTTCCTCGCTCACACTTTAAATCATTGTTTCAGTTGGTTATTTTTTGCCAACTAAAGTCTGACAGACAGTGAAATTTTTGAAAGATTGACAGTGAAATTCAATGATTGACTGTTTATTCTTAATGCAAAGCAGTTTTAAAACAAGAGATCCAACGATCACTTATGAATTTTGAAATACTTTTGAAATCATTACAATTTAGTAAAAATTATTTTGTAAAAAAAAATAATATTTTTACAGATGTTTAAAATTTCAATGCTCTTATAAAATTAATGAAGTTAAACGAATATAAATGTCAAAAACGACTTTCGTCAGCAATATCAAATTTTATAAAAGAAAAAAATTCAAAGTTCATTTAACACTCAATTAGATTAAAGAAATTCCGCATTTATTTTTTTCTTTTACAGGGTGTCTAAAATAAAACCTAATAAAAAATTAGGTTTAAAATAGTAAATTTAATTCATTACGATGGTAATAAAATGTCAATTTAAAAATTAACTTCTTGGTAATGTTCGAACTAATGCCAGAATAAAGTAACACCAGAGCTAAAAGCGTCCTAACGTCGGACGAATTTTATCTATTTTTTTGGCATTAATTTACTAATTAACTTAAAATTAAAAAAAAAAGAACTAACACCAGTGTGTAATAAACTAAAGGTGCGTTTATGTTGGAGCAACCGAAGAGCGTCGATAAGAGCATAGCATAGAAAATTAAAATTGTTTATCGATGATCAAGGCGATGCTCCCTCTATTTAAATCATGTATATAGTTCTCTACTCTATGATCTTATAGACGCTCTTATCACTCATAGCAGTTCCAACATAAACGCATCCTAATACCAGGATGCATTGAACTAACGTCAAAATGCAATATACTAACATCAGTATGCAATGAACTAACGACGCCGGTTCCCAGAGCTAGTGATTACATTTAGTTGATAATATTTGATATTCTTTAATATGTATTTTACTTTATAATACCTTGTTTTTAAGAAACTGTATTTAAGTTTTTGATAAATAAAATTTCTCATTTTTGAAGCTGCTTTCTATATTCGGATGAAGTAAGTTTAATTTAATGTCAGCAACATCAAACTATGATTTAATTTTGAAATTATTTGTATATACATATATAAATTTATAACAATCAATTATATTGTATATAAAATCTTTCAACTATATATGTGTATAAAAATAGTAAAATATGGTCATAATAGTTTTATTTATTAAAAACATTATTGTGTTTTTAGAAGTCCAAAAAAAATAACATGACTCTGAACTAAAAATTACGCAAATAATATATTTTTGTTTTTACAGTTATTTTTAATATTTTTTCTATTACGAAAAAAAAGGGATGTACATTATTTTACTATATAATGTTAAATTAAAATCTAATTTTTGCTTATTTTTTGTTTTTTTTTTACTTCTAGAAAAAAATGTCAAACGCCCCAGGTTTTTCTATACTCGACTCTTGTTTTTCTTCAATAAGCACAAAAAAAGAGGACCCCTGGAAACTATTACACTAATATCCTTTTAGAATTTTTACACCATTGGGGGTTCTTCCGTTACAGTTTTGTTTAAAAAATTTTTTCGTTAATTTTATTTGTATATATATGTTACATACATATTAAAGGGCTCCTTATGTTTATTTAACTGATTTCTAATAACTGACTTTTATAATAGTTAGTTATATTTATTCTTTACTTTATAATTTTTTATAATTGTTTTTGTTGTTATTTTAATTTTATATATACATATATATATATATATATATATATATATATATATGTATGTAAAGTGCAAAATAATATAGAATTTTATTAAAAATAACAGTATTATTAAAGGACTCTTTTATATCAGAGAGTCCTTTAACATATTTAGTACTTTTAATACTCTCTGTTTGACAATAATCCATCTATCTCTTTCTTTTTTTTCTCATTGATATAATCTTTCATCATTGTCGTTTTAATTTTTTGGATAATCACACTGGTTATTGTACAGTGCAAAGAAAAAAGGGGCACAAATTTAAATAGGTAATAATTATATATAGGGTTTGACATTTTAGTTGTATATATTTTTGTTTTTTCTTCAAAGTTAGTATAAATTAAATTATTCTGATTTAAAAATAAAGAAATACAAAGAGTAAAAAAATGACGCGAGCTTCGTAATGAATTTTTGAAATAACTTTACATTTGGTGAAATATAAGCCGTTAGTAAAATAACAGTAAATCCTTCGTCTTCTATTAGATATTTATTATCTTAAGTCTTAACGAATTAGGTAATACATACTTTTCCATTTCTACATAAGATTGAATTCGTATAGACCTAGTGCTAAATTTTGATTTCAAAAGAAGGGTTAGGAGGAGGAGACGGTTTTGGTGCTCCTTCAAAAGGTGTTTTACTCTCGATGTTTTCTACAAATCTTTATAAAAAAATTTTGAAGTTTGATTTAAAATTAGGGGTTGTGGTGCTGCTTCTCTGGGTAAATTTTGACTGTACCCCGAACCTACGCAAATCAAAGCTTAACAGACTTGAAAACCGCAATTAATTGTTTTTAGTAAAGGATAGCATATACTGTTTTAACACCTAAGCCTTGCAACTTGTTGTGCATAGCATTGCCAATACTTTAAACCAAATGAATGCTTTCCCACTTCAGCCCCGAGACCATTTTAATTTTCCGAAATGTATTACTCTATATATTGAAGTTATTTAAGATAAAGATAAAAAATATAAGACGCGCGCTTTAAGTAAATATATGGCATCATTAAGCGGCAATCTTTAACACTACATATCTTCAAAGGAATGCACCGTTTGCAATGAGAGTTTATACATTTTGTTTATTATTTAAATGTTAAAACTTGACGTTTTTTTTATAATCAATCATGGTGTCTTACAGGACTCAAACTCAGAGAAGATCTATTTTATGTATAAAGGTTCCTTTGATCTGCTATTGTACTCGTTATTAATTGACTTCTTGTATGAAAAAATGGCCAACAAATAGCATTTATTTTAAATATTCATTAAAATTTCATTAAATTTAAAAATAAACAGCAACGGAAAGGCAATAAATTCTTTGAAACTATTAAAATTAATAATTTTTTTCATAATTTTTAAAAATAACGTGTGAATATTAAACAAAAAATGACGTATCAAATTTTAGTTTTTAAGGCGTTCTAACTTTCTTATTCAAAAAAAATACCCATATGGTTCTACCCTTTCTATATAAATATTTTTACCCTTACTAAGATCCGTTATATAGTTTATTAAATGATGTTATCCAGAATATCCTTGAGTTTAAATACCGTTTAATGCGTTGTAATTTGATTTTAGTATATATATATATATATTTTGAAAATGTCGGGGCAATATCAGAAATAGAATCTGCGAGTCAATATATACATATAACGTATACTGACAATATGATTTTTATGAATTATGAAAAATATGACCTGACTTTTGTTATGTCATCTGTATATATAAATATGTATGCATATTTTATTAGGTCGTCTCCAACTGTGAAATTTTTTGAATAAGAGGATATTTGAAATTTTAGAAAGTCCTTTTTTATATAGTTTGTCCCATTAAATTAGGTACATTTGTATAAACAATGAAGAGTTATTTTTAGGTGTATTTACTTTGGCATATTGGTGGTCTTTGACATAATAATGGTAAAAAAAATTTTATATATATATGTATATAGGTTGTTTTTGTATTTTTATGTAATTATTACAATTATTATACTCGTAACTGTGCTGTTAATATTATTTTAATATGTCCTTGGAAATTTGTAGGTTTTTTTTTTTATTTCCAGCTTCTTTACATATTAAACAATTGTCTGGAAATTTGTTTTTAAAAAAAAGGTCATAAAATTTAAAATGGATTTTAAAATACACAAGTTTTTTGGGTAATGATTATGTATAACAGTTTTTTTTACAAATTATTTATTTAAATAAAAAGAGATTTGCCTACGGACTAAAAAAACAAATTAGAAGTTTTTTTTTATAATTTAATTTAAAATAATTTTACATAGGAAGTAGTTACTAAAAAGTACTGATTCTAAAGAGAATGGTTGTTCCTTTTCTAATTATTCCTTTAATAATATCTGACTTCCGAAACCTCACAATGAGGTTACTAGTTGCCAAATTGTATTTTAATATAGTTTAAATGAATTATCAAAAATTGTTAAAAAGGATTAAATCTGTCAAAAAATATAGACTCAAAATTACGGTCAGGAGCCCTCTCAAATTTCAGAAAAACAATGGAAACAGGACATAACTGCCTGTATACCTTATTTCATGTACTAAATTTCAAGTTCTTTTCTTATTAGTTTCGAAGGATTTTTAGAACTTTAAAGGTGTATGGGAGGTACTGGAACAACCATTCCAAATCATTCCCAATTTTAGAGACAAAATGGAAACAGAACACATTCTTGTACAATTTTTTATCCTTATTAATTTTAGTTTATTGGATTTACGATCTTGGGAGATGCGTTGGGACGTACCTGAACAACCACTCCAATTCATCCCAAATCTTAACGGCATAAAACAAATAAGGCCGAACATATATGTAGCAAATATCAAGTTGATATCTTTATTTATTTAATAGTTTCGAAGTCTTGGGTGATTTGTGGGAGGTAACAGAACAATAAATCTAATTTTTTTTATACTTTAAAAACACAAGGGGAATAGGAAGAACAGCTATTACCAAATTTGAAAGTTCTATCATTGATATTCAAGATCTGCTCGTTTGCCAGCGGTTCGATCGAATGCTTTCAGAATCTGAACATAGGGTTCGATCTCACCCATTTACAAGCCCTGCCTTACTTCATTATTAGTTACCTACTGACGGTATAAATTTAATTAAGATGGAACATCGAAAAGACAAAACAGTATTTTTTTACAACAGAAAGCTGCTCCATAAATGTTTTAAAGAAAGTAATTACGATAAAGCATGATTAGAGGAGTTTTCCCAAAGTATTATTTGCCCTAAAATGCAATAATCCATCATAATAATAATATTACATAATATTCAAGTACTCAATTAACTTCAAATAATATTAAAATACTTTTTTTCTAGTTAATTTGGCACAATATTCAAATTAACACAACCATCAAGCAAATTAAAATATTTTTGAAAAACAAAACACATTTCTTAAATCACCTTAAGGTCATTTAAATATCACTTTACAACATTACGTGTATAACAAGTCATATTGCACAAATTACCACGAAATCTGTAAAACCTAAATTTTTTTATTTTAAAAAGTGATTATTTAAGGTGATCTATTGTGTAATGGATTTTAAATCAAAATAATTAATTTTATATATTTTTTTTAAATTTTTAGACCTCCCAAAAAAAGTTATTTTTTATTTTAGGCGGCTCATTAGCCTCATATTTTTCTTATTTTTATTTTTAACTTTTAATTTTATTTTTATGAATTATTAGCCATTATGGAAAAGCAATTGATCTTCGTTAAATATCACCCATAACAGATGTCCATCTATTTTTTTAATTTTAACTGATGATAAAGAGGGCAGATAAAGATGCAGGGTAAAGAAAAATCACATATATATAAAAGCTCTAAATTAACAAAGAGGATCAAAGGAAATATACAACATTTAATAAACGAATAATAATGAATTTGAATAATAAAAAAAAAAAAAGATTTGTTAAATGCTATCAAAAATTTCAAAATTCTCATCAATCTTTGGTCATTAGATGGATTCAAAAAAAAAAAAAACAGAAACTGACAAATAATGATTTAAAAAGGAAAAAAAAACATAAAACAATAAAAAAAATCCCTTTAAGTTTCTTCAACTGATCTCTCTTCAGATTCTTAATCATTTGAATATTTTATTTTTAATATTGAAGACTAAAGATAAGAGATAAGAGTGGGGCTTTAAGATATCTGATAAATATTAGTAATATTTACTTATGAAATATTTAAACGCCACTTTTGGGGATTTCGTAATAAATGAGAATTATTATAAAAAATGTTTGATATATGTATGTATAAACTCTTGTTTGATTATAGCCATGTACCAAAAATAAATTTCACTTTTTTTTTTCCCCTCCCTAATTAATTGAAATTATCGATCATTTATTACCTTTTTTTTTTTTTAAATTTTTAAAATTAATTTAATTGATGATATGACCACCAATGTACTATGCTTTATTATTTTATTAATTAAATAATAAAACACCGAATTATTTACGAAAAAAAAAACAAGTGTTTGCTTGATATTTGAATGAATTTTTAGAATTTTTGTGTTTAGGTGGTCCGTTGTTTTAAATGTGAAGTTTAAGTTAAGAACAATTGGATAGTTGGAGTAAAGTAGGATTTGTGGAATATGTGTATGTTATAGAGAATCAAATTTTAAATTTTTCAACAAAGAAATAAAAATGGAGGGGGTGAATAATATAATTTTCCGAGTAGGTAGGGAGAAGCGGTGGTTGGAATTTGTTGGAAACCTTACGCTTATCTTTTATATTAGAAAATGGGAATTAACGATCCACTGTATTTGAAGGTATTATTAGATGTATTGCTTAGTGAAAATTATAGGTTTGTACCTTCACAAATGATTTTTAATTGTAAATGATATCTATATCTAACTGCTCAGCTGATTATCGGAGGAGCAGTTAAATATAGATTTGGGAAGCGTTTATAATTAACCATTTACTCTAACGAATCACTAATTCGCTGTAGTGCAAGTATTTAAAATTTTTGATTCTAAAGTAAAAACCGATTAGCTTCAAACTTGAAATTTGTTAAACCATATCGCCACGACGATTTGAAGTTTTGGAAGTGAATTACGTCCAATATTGCAAATTACAGGTTTTCAATTCACTCAAAAGCTAAAATTAATACGTGTAACAGAACCTGGTAGAAGGCATGCTAACTAATTATGTATTGATACTCTGTATATAACAAAACCCTTACTACAAGGTGGTGCAAAACGACTGAAATGGTTTGAATGTTTAATAACTTTTTAAATTTATTTATATTTTTTATTTTTATTTCAGAAATTTGTGAAGGGAATTGGAAATGGAATAGTAAACAACAGAACAGCGATAAAAAATTACGAAAAGTTATGAAAAATATAAAAAATCTAAGACATTTCTACATGTTATTCAAAGCGCAAAGCGACACCCTGTATATCCAAACAGTCCTTACTAATGTTCACTTATACTTGTTTTTTAAATGCTGAAAAATTTTACAATTTTAAATAATTTAATACAAGTACTATCTCATTTCAAAAACACTTATAGTTATGTCTAGCTTTCCAATACTATAAAGCATTTTAACAAAACCAATTTAATAAGTAAATCTTATTACAAATTAATAAAAATTATTAATAAAGTAAAAAAATTAGAATAATTTTTTAAGTATAATAAGCGTAAAAAATTTGTTTTAACCATTCATTATCTAAGTGAATAATTTACCACAGATCTTTTTATATTTGTATACATATAAGGCCACAGGTATATTATAATTGCTCCTCCGTTTTTTATCAAGCTAATTTATAATAAACCGCAAAACGATTAAATCAGTTTTTTTCTAACTTCAATCTGAAAAAAATTAACTTTTTTTTTTAAAAACAATAATACAAAAAAAACATCAATCAGTAAAAAAATTCAGATTTGTTTTTTAATGTTCTAATAACAAGTTAGATTACAAGCTATTATCTACTGCATCTATTAATTAAAGTTTTCATTGACAAATCGAATCACTAGATCCAACTTCAACCATTCAAAAATTTTTAACATATTTTTTCTTGATGATTATCTTCATATCATATTCATTTAACGATTACTAATAAATGTTATTAAATTAATGTTGAAGGTATGTACAGTTACCGACAAAATGCAATGAACGATTTGTTTCAATTATTGTTAAACAAATATTGAGTTTGTATAATCTCGGGTATAACCTAAATACTACTAAAGACAAGTATAAATGAAGTAGAGATTTGGGTACGCATCTTAGCTAATACACTTTTCATTTAAACTTTATTTGTGGTCTTTAAAGAATTAACACCTAATAACGGTATAAAATATTTGACCGATAGCTCAGTGATTAAAGTAACGGCTATTCAATCGAAAAATCTCGGGTTTAAATCCTGGTCGGATCTAATAAATTATATAATCAATATAATTGATACCGTAATTGTTTATATCATAATATAAAATAAGTTTCACAGCCACACCTGAAAAGAAAAGGCAGATTCTCTCACTTATCACTTTGAATGTTGTAAGAGACTGTACTTTATCTGACGGTTTTTCAATAATGGTAAAACCACTACATCCATGGAATGCAACTTTGTGGTATAACTGTAAATTTAAGGTACATTTCAAAAACGTCAAAAACACGACAATAATCGTAATCATAAATTCTTAAACTTTTTTGACGTGTCAATCCCAAATTTGGAAACTGTTTAATTGTCAAAATTTCAAATACATAAGTCATCAACTATTATTTATTTCGAATTAAATGCATAAATCATTTACAGTTGACCTTAAAGTTGGAAAACTATTAAAACTATAGATAATACGTTTACATTCATATGTATATTATATTTATATTGATTGTGATGTCAACTTTATAAATGTTTATTACGGCATGAGTTTAAATCATAATAATTTAAGGCCTTTCCGAATTTGCAGACATTTTCCTTATTAACGAACTATTCTTTACAAACTATGCTTCTTCTCAGGATCTTGTAAGAAAATATTAATAAAGTGGAAATTCTTGTTTACATATTTTTGACCCTCAGTGTGCATTTACTTATACAAAAACATGTATTTAAATATGAATAAGTATTGATGTCAAATATTGAAAAACGCCATCGTGATTAAGAAAAATATTTTAGCGCCCAAAAAAAAAAAACAATACACAAAAAATAAATTAAGAAGAAAATTAAAAACTTGAAAAGATATTTTGGAGACAACCAATAAGAATAAAAATAACAACAATTAAAGAAAAAGTTATTAATAGTAAAATTTATTTATTTATTTTTTTTTTTTCAAAAAAAAAATATTTTTAATGAATGGACTTAACTAAATTATTGGCCGACTTCATGGCCCCAATATAAACACACATTCACACAATATAAAATGAAAACAGAGAGCAGAACAAAACTGCAAAGTGCTGAACGAAATTTAATACTTTAAAAAAAATAAATGTCATAAATTATGAAATTATTATCCAATATACACCATGTATGGGGCCTCATTCATTGTATTATTTTTCATGAAAATTTAACATTTATTTGTTTATTTGTTTGTTTGTGTGAAAAGAAGATGGAGCATAAAATCTTAAAAAAAATGAAAGAAAAACCGTAATTTAACAAACATAAGATTGTATAAAAAAGAAAAGAACTTTAAAGATTTTAGTGACAAACTATTTGTTTAACATTTATTTTTAATATTTAAGTTTTTTTCAATATTGTTTTGTTATTGTGAATGATTGTGATTTGTGAATAACTTTTTATCTCTTTTTATGATCAAACTTTTTTTGAATCGTTCTCTTTCTCTCTCTCTGTTTCTCTCTCATTTGTGCCTCTTCTGAGTTGTGACTTGTCTTGTCATATGAAAGTTAATATTAAAAAAAAATTCAATGAAATCATTTATGGAAAATCTCTGCTTTTTTTTTTTATAATAAAAATTTAAATTTAATTCGTTTTGGTTATCAAATTATCAGATTTTTATTAAACTGTATTTTAATTTAAAATTATTTATTTATTAAATTTTAATCTTTCGAATTATTTTTAAAGTTTTTAGATAAGAATTAATTTTTGGATTAAAAATTAAAATTTTATATTATGGGAATAGTTTTTAAATTTGTTTGATGAGAAAAAGCTTTTATTTTTTTTTTTTGATTTTGATTTTGTTCTAAAAATAGGTGTAGTATCCATACAAAATTTTTGGATTAGTATTTAATTTTATTACTAATAGTTTTAGTAGAAGTTTGTAGAAGTGATAAAAATATTCTTTTTTAATAATTTGGGAATTTGATAATGTGCTGGATTGAAATTAGAAATTGTTGAAGTTGCTGTATAAGCATCGGTGGTTCAGTGGTAGAATGCTCGCCTGCCACGCGGGCGGCCCGGGTTCGATTCCCGGCCGATGCAATTTTTTTTTTTATTAATTTTATTTTTTAAGTTTATTTAATATATTTATTATATTATATTGTATATATTTAAAAATATATAATGTAATTATTCCAGAAATTTAAAACTACAAAGGTTTCTACAAATAATTTTTTTATATATTTTAATATAAATTAATTTCTATATTTTTCTTATAGCAATAACAACTAATGGCCTTCGGCTTTTAATAAACATTTATATAATATTTATTAATACCTAATTAATATTGTTTTACGGATTGATAAAGGAATATAATGGTTCGGTGTGTGTTTAAAAATCTTCTTTAGTGCCATATCAATCTCTAAAGTCAAATATTGAGTTGCTAGGTTAGAATTTTTAACCTGAAAAAAATGTTAGAAGTAATCATTATGTATGTTAAGTTGTAAAAATTAAAACTATTAATTTTTACAACTTAACATACAGGGCAATTAAGACTTAAGCACAGTGGACATCTACTCAAATCTTAAATTCATCTGTTCAAATTCATTTTGCTTTGAAGAATATTTTATAGCTTGTGATGCAGCTAAATGTATATGGACTTGCTATAAAACAAACTTTTGTTGATCCGATCGCTTAATATATCTATAAGATGTATGTAACACTGAAAATGGAGTATATAAATTTAAAATGTTTAGATGGCGTAGCACAGAGTTTTTAAGTTCAAGAGTTACTCAACGTTGTTCAATCCAATTCATTATCTAATTCTAATTGTACGAGTTTTGCATCTTTATCCCTAACCTCAAAACCAAACTTTACATATGTTTTATTTAAAAATTAGTTTTTAAACGATCGATTTTGTTAGTTAAAGTAATATTTCCTTAAGAAAACCCTATGATTGACTTAGAATGCTTTACAGCCTTTATGATGTTTAACACTTTTCTAAATAAGATACAATAATAGGTTTTCATAAATTAAGATTTAAATTTGACTGGTTTAACTATCACTCGGAACTATGGTTATCAATTTTAGATTAAAACTGGATTTTTCAAAAGTTGATATTAATTGAAAAATAAAACATTAAGATCATTAATTTTATTCCATTAGAAACTAACAAAAAGTAAATGATAAAATTAAATCTGGTACTGTAACTATACTCTTCTTCTCTAAATTCTGAATTCTGTTTTGTTCAAGCGTTATATTTTCAAAAATATTTGTCTTAAGATAACTTAAGATTGAAATAAAACCCTTCAACATTCCATATATAAAATATAATATATAAAAATATATATATATTCTTTGCTAATTAATTACCAATTTAAATATTCTTTGTGTCTGCAAATTCATTTTATGTCAGTCAGGAATTTTTTATATTTTTAAAAAATTTATGATGGCAGCAAAATAAATTAAAAAAAAAAAACAAAATAAAAACAAAGATGAATTGAAAAGAAAAAGAAATTAAATTTGGCGCAGTCCAACAAATATGAGACATCATAAAAATATGCAAAATAATTTTTTTATTTAAATATTCGCGTGCTAAAATATAAAATTTAATATTTGCATGTGTATTTTTTTTATTTCTTTTCTCATTTTATTTTATATAACTTTTTTTTGAAATTTATAATTAATTAGTTAATATGCAAATAATATTTTTTAAATAATGATAATAATATTAAAGAACTTTTGATTTAAAAGTTAAAAAAAATACTAAGCCAAAATACCTTAAATTTCTGGTATTCAATACTATATAGTATGTATGAGTACTATAGAATATATTCATAAAAAATATAACTTCGAAAGACTGTAGAAAGTAAAAGTTAAATATTAAGTAAACTAATTCTGCATAGAATTCTAACATGTTTAATTAATTACCAGCACTTAAATATTTCGCTCAGTAATTTGAAATCGCTCTTTTCAGTTAATATATTCTGAATTAAAAAAAAAGAAGAATATTCTGTCAACGACGATTCGCCAATCACCACTTCAGAACAATTTTTTTGAAAAACTACGGAACTCTTCTATTTAAATCTCTTTTCACATTTTAATTAATATTTATTTCTATACAATATATTATTCAAATTTTAGTATTTTTAAAAAATATTTATTTAACGAAGTTTAAAAACCTGTTTTTAAATATGACTATCTGTATCATTATGTCAAAAAATGACAGATAGAAAAGAGTTGCCCGTAAAGAGTTAAAATAAATAATGGACAGGTATTCAAGTCACTGGTGTTGAAAAATAGCAAAATTCAATTTTTGGCCCCTTACATCCTGTGGACAGTGCGCGTTACAAATTTTTTTTCTTAAATGACTTATACTAATTTTAAGGGAACTAACTTCCTCCAAAATTTTCATGTTTGTAGTTTGAGGCGTTCAGAAAGTATGAGAAGTCCAAAATTTTGTAAAAATGTAGTTTCGCCTAACGGTCAATTTTAGCACCCAATGGCAACTCTACACATTTGTTATCTTTATTTATAAAGCTTATAAAATCAGCTGGCTGTTACCATTTCCAGATTAAAAATATTCCTTGTAAAACTCTTTTTTTAAATGTTTTAATTAGGCCTTTTCAGGACTTTGGGGGACTGTAGCTTCGTAATGGGTAGATTAGGTAGGTCTACAGAAAAATCCGGAATTAAAATTTCCTTTCCTTATTTCAAACGATGTAAGAGTTTAGTAAACATAGAGACTGACGGATGGACTGACGAACGGACAAACGGAAAAAGAAAAATTATATAAGTTTAAAAGCTGAAAAAGAAAACTTAACTGAAAAGTTGGTTGATCTATTATACCATTACTACCTCATACTCTTAACAGAAGCATAAAAGAAGAAGTATAGAACTTATAATATATTCAAATACAGAATTGAACTAGAATTTAGAATGTAAATACAATATATAAATAAGTCTTTTAATATAAATAATAAAAATCTAAACTTAAAACAATTTCTGGAAAGTTAAAAATCCCAATAACAACTTACCCTCTTTTAAAATATAACAAATAAGTAATTAACAATTAAATTAAATCATGTTTCATTAATTTTAAATAGAACAAATATAAAAAAACTTCTAATTTTTTTTGAAAACTCAATTTTGTGTGTTATAAATGGGTTGAACCTAATTGTTTTCCGTCAATTTGAATTTTTGCTTTCTAGGTGACATCAAATCACTTCTTTATGTAATATGAAAAAATTTAAATGTGCAACAAATGGTAAAATTTAACAAATAATTGAATTTTTTGGAAATAATTTTTGAAAATGAGCATATCATTTGTTTTTTTATTTTTTTGTACATTGTAAATCGTCAAATAACCGTGAATCCAATAGAAAACCACAAAATATTTATTTGAAAATGGGGGATAAAGTTATCAAAAGAATTTTTATAAAAAACAAATAGAGTCCCTTTTAGTCCTTTTATTCCTTTGAATAAATAAAAAATAATTTTTTTATTTTTTAACCAACTGGAAAACCAAAAAAAAAATATATAAAAAAAAAAAATTGTCAAAAAATCTAGTAGCTGAAGACCGCATGGGTGGCATGAAAAGTGCAAATCATCGGGGGGTTGTTTTTTTTTTTTGTTATTTATTTATTGAAAGACCAAATTCTTTTCTTTTTTATTTGCCTGTTAAATAGTAAATTCATTCGCGAAATACTCTCCAGGATAACGGTATTATAGAATTTTATTCAAAAATATATATTATATATATATATATATATATATTTATATAATTATAATAAATATAAAATTAAAAAACTTTTCAATCAAAATGACGTAAATAAAATTTAATTATAAATAACATTTTTTTGGAGGGAATTGAAAGAATTGCCAGTTTAAATTAATTTTGTGCTGTTGTTTTGATTAGAACAATTTTGGCGCGAAGTACTTTTAAATTGTTTACTTTTCTTTTCACTTATATTTGTTGTTGTAATTGGGATTTGTGGGAAGTTGTAAATTGCCCTGCATCAAAAGTTGAGTAAATATAAGTACTATGAGCTATTGGTGATTTTAATTAAAAATTATGGTTAAATACGGAACGGTTGGAATGATGACATGATGCTAAGTGATATATCCCCTTAAGGTCTTCCAACTCGAAGAGAGGAAAGCGATATTAGCTCATCCATGTACTGCATTAATATATCAGACGTTATAAGAATTGTAGAATCTAGTTTGTTAAAAGCATTTGAAACTTAAGGATTATTAAACTTGTGAAGTTTTTTTTGAAAGGGATATGGTTTTCGTAGTTCACCACTAATTTAGATTAGATTAAAGTTCACCACTATTCAATTAATTAAATGATAGACAACTCCTCATAGATGAACATGGCGTTTGCGATTTTTGTAAATAAAGTAAAATATAAATAATATAAGTCAAATATAATTTCAAAGAAACAAATAACTTATTGATTTTACTGCAGTTACAGTATACCAAAACTTTTGACAGTCAGAATTTCACTATTCACAATATTACCATAACTGCACTTTTTGAAAAAAAATGTCAGTACGTCAATACGTCCATACGTCAAAACGTCATTAATAATGTAGACGTAGCATAATCATATCACTTGACATATCGCTTGACATATTTTTGGAAAATACAGGATTAATTATGAGGATTAAAAATTATAATTTTTTATAAAAAAAAAAAATTTGATTTAATAAATAAAAAATTGGATTATTTTTACATCTCATCAAATTTATGTTACCTATTTGTAAATTTGTGGTGAATATTTTCATTTCATTTTTTTTTTCTTGTTCCAGCCATAAAATTACGCATACAAGGACACATGTCCTGTGTTTTTTTTTGTTATTTTTTTTTGTATTTTTCTGCTAATATCCTTTTTATTATCCTTTTATTTATTGTACTTTATAAACTAGATTTAAAAATAAAAAAATATATATATATTATATATTACGTAGTATATATATAATTCATAATTCTTAAGTGTCGTTGTCATCCCGCAGAGTATTTAAAACAAAGGTAGAAGTTTTGCAAGATTTTTTTTTGTTTCATTCTAATTTTGTTTGCAATGATTTTTTGTTTTTGTTGTTGTTTTTTTTTTGTACAAATTAAAAAAAAAAAAAAAATTAGTAGAGTCGATTGATTTCTTTTTTTTTATTTTCTGTTGTATTTTTTGAAGGATTTCCTACAATTTGAAAATATATCCCTGTTGGAGACCCGTGCGGTGGCCCACCTATTGAGGTGCCTCAGCACGCGCTAATATTTAACAATATAGCACCATCGTTTTAACAAAAAAAATTGCTAAAAAATTAAAAATAAAAAATGACTTGAACTTTTATTAAAAAAAATACAAGGGAATTCTTTTGAAACGTACATATTATTAAAAAAAAATCAGTACTCTTAAAGTAAAAACTTGGAAATTATTCTATAATATCTAAAAGAAAATATATTATAAGTATATATATATATAATAAAAAAATTAATAATCAGGGTTGCCAACTTTATACCGGCGAAAAACTGGAGATAAAAAAATTTATGTATAAAATAAAAATACAAACAAAATTAAATAATAAAATTCATCTTTATACTATATATTATATAAAAAACAAACAAAACATAAACAAAAATATTTAATTGAAATTAGAAAAAAAACCTAAAACTACATACTATTTAGTTAATTAAAAAATTAAAGTATCCGTATTAGACCATGATACACCAAAGCTAATTCTGCTATTGAGGTTTTCAGCTGTTCTGAAGAGTTTTCCTTTGTGAAAAATGATGTTAAAATTTCGCTAGAAGTTTGTGCATTAGAATGTCTTTGATGTTTAAGAGTTTTTAAAGGCGCTTTAACAGATTTTTCTCCTTCATGTTTTATAGTAAATGTTGTTTGGCATAATCGGCACTTCGCTGTGTATTCATTTGCCTTCACAATCCATTTGCTATATTCACTATTTGTCAGCCATCCAGATTGAAAAGATGTGAAATAAAAGGACCGATTTTTTTCTAATTGTTTTTGATGCTTATCATTCGGCATAATCTTTGGGACGGATAGGAAAAATTTTTATTTCACAATAGTAAATTTTAAATTTAAAATAATGAAATGTGTACTTACATATTCAAATTAAATTTTTCTTATTGGAAACAGTTTAACAGCAAACAGCAAGAACCAAAAACACATTTAAAAGATTAAAGATGTGAAATAAAAGTACCGACTTTTTCTATTTATTTTTGTTACTTCTCATTCTTTGGGAGATTATTTGTAAATTAAATTTTTAATTTCGCACTAGTAAATTCTTAATTTAAAATAATGAATTGTGTACTTACAAATCCAAATTAAATTCTTCTTTTTGTAAACAGTTTAAAAACAAACAGCATCAGCAAGAACATTTAACAACAATGAATATTCAAAAACAACACACAGTTGGCTGTCAAATAATCCCAGTTACACAACGAATCAACAAAGAAATATAAAAACCCAGTAAAAATTAATAACAAAATCTAAATAAAGTGACATCTATTGGTCATGTGAAGATTTTAACTTTAAATTTTTTTAATTTTGCAAAAAATGGTAAAATTTTCACAAAACCTGGAGACTGGAATATTAGTTGAAAAACTGGAGTCTCCAGGGTAAAAATACCCTGTTGGTAACCCTGTTAATAATAGTGGTGTGTGCTATATAACTGTAATTTATAAATTTTAACGGATATTTATAGAAAGAAATAAATGAAAAGGACTTTCATAAAAAAAATACAACAAAACAATAAAAACTTCTTATAAGTGATGTCATATTGCCTTGTTTTTATCCAATTTAAGCGCTCTTACCTTCTTTGTTCTCCAAATCTCATTATTGCTTCATCTTTTTGTTTTTTTTTTTCAATATTTATTTTATAATTTTTAGCACATGCTAAAAATATACATTTATTAAACGGTAAATCCTTAAAATATTTATAAGATACCCGTTTTATTATAATTTGAATGCAACTTAATTGTGCAATTGAAAGCGGTAAATCATTTTATCATTTGAAAACTAAACGGATTTGCTATTGTGAATTAAATGAATCCTTTTATAACTTAAATTATTCCTGAAAATGGAATTTTTAATTGATGTTAATTAATATAATGTTGTACAAAATGGCAGCTTTTAAATATATGTTAAAAATGTAAGTGTTTGTATTTAAATAAGAAGATTAGTCAACTGACTAACATGTCAATTCAATAACAAAATTTAATAGACATCTTTCAGAGAATTTAAGATATTTTATGAAACTTCTCTTATTGGGTATCCAACCGGTGATGTTGTGACTAGGACGTTCCCTTTCAATTGAAGAGTCTAGGGTTCAAACCCTAGTGGGATCATATTTAATAAGCAAATATAGGGTATATTATAATATTTTAATAAGAAGTTCAAATGCCAAATAGGCAAAGGACTATTATAATATCAGTCAATATTTACTATTGTCTGGTACTACAAATAAATAAAATAAAATAAAATCTATTATTGGATGTTTTACTAAAAAACAGCTTTAATTAAAGTTTTTTATATTTTTAGACTGGCTTGTTATAGTAGAAGGCCATGCTACTCGTAATTATATTTAAGTGAAATATTTAGGATTTTAAAATAATTAGGATTTCCATAAGTGAGGATTTATCATAAATTAATAAATAAATGTAGAATAGCTAAGTATTCTTATTTCCTTTATGTACATACGATGAAATTAATTATGTATTATTACTTATGACCCAGTAATACAAGTAATTGAATCAATGTTCAAGCTATATTAGGGTTTCCATACTAACTTTATTTGTATGTTGTAATGGACGAACGTCTAGACAAAAACTTCTCTCAATTAATAATCAATCAATTTATAAATTTCCGCGGTTATAATTTGTTATTAATAAATTTTATTTTTTAAATAGAATTCAATCTATATTTCAAAAATGAAGGTCTGAATAATACGATATTACTTCTTTATTAATTTTGTAAAAAGCCAATTTTCCGACCTTTCGCACCGACAAGGAACGAAAGTTTTATCTAAGATGGGATTTTAAAAACAGGATTTTAAAAAAGCAAAAGGACCTTCGTAGTGTTTCCACTAGAGATATCTTTATTTTAAATTTAATTGTGGAGGCTACTGGCCATTTGTTATGCTATTCACAATAAATATATTTAAAAGATTACTTAATAGTCATTCTCAATAATTAAATAGTATTAAATCATAATGATTGGCTTCATCTAGCAACTCCAAAATCTAAAAATCCGTTTTTTAATTTCTTTTTTATTTTTCAAAAAAAAAACCGGACTGACAAATTTTTATAAAACAGTTCAATTTTTCAAAAAATTCAAGCATCAAGTAGTTTTTCTTGAAAATATGCGTAAAAAATGAGAATTGATCATAATCATAATAATATTAATAAAAAAAACATAATATAATATAATAAATCTTATTAATTTATTGTTATAAGATTAAAAGTGGCAAGGATAATACAAAAAAAAAGGATAATAAAAGGATATAAAAAAAAATTTATAATAAAATATTTCAACAGATTTTATTATTATATTTTTAGATGGTAATGGTTTTTGTTTTATTTTATACAACTATCCAAACATACACAATAAAAATATTAAATATAATAATAATTATCATAAATATTCCCGATTATAAAGTATTCAAGTTCTTCAATGATTCTAGAAACTCTTGGGATCTCAGCATTCTTTAATATTTTTAAAAACAAATAATACTCGTAATAGAAAGAGAATGTCCTTATTTTACAAAAAAAAAATAAAAAATAAAAGTAATTAAGTCCTATTTAAATTGGTTAAGATTGTGGAAAAAATTGAAATCATGCGACTCGTGCTGAGATAGTTTTATTGTTGGTATATTGGTATATATATGTATATATATATATATTTGTTTTTACTTAAATATCCCACCTGGCTTTTTTTTTATTTTAGAGTTCCGTCAATTTCGATTTTGGGATCAGAATGATTCTAGAATATAATATGTAAATTAACTGAAATTATTTATTAATATAAATAACAATTTAGAATAAAAAGGAATAAAGGATTAAAGTCCTTTGTTATTGTTTGTGTCATATATTGACATGATTCCAGCTAATCTAAAAACTATATTTTTATGATAATTAATTTTTTAATGATGTCATTTTGGTTTAGTCTTTGTTTTTATAGAGTATATAATCATCAACATTGGTAGAATCCCATGGTGTTAATGATAATTAAAACTTATTTATTTGTATATTGTGTTGTCAAGAAGAACAAAATGATGAAATGAAGAAATAGGTTGTGTTTTTTTTTTATGTATGTCAAATAGAATTCATTAAATCAATTTTTTATTCTGTAAAATTTCACCTGACCAACTAATGTTAATTAAAAGATGTGAATATTTTTGAAAATTCAAAGACTAATGTATTTTGCTATAACAAAGCGCCAAGTATAAGGCATCACCTATCCTATTCAATATTGTTTTTGACGAACTTATGAGAAAAACAATAGGACATGTTATTAAATGTAATATCATAAATAAGTTGGTATAATTAGAATATGCTGACGATTTATGATTTATATGAATGGAATTTGAAAGATTAAAAACACGCGGAAACCCTCTCAGATCTCAAAAAATACAAAGCTCAGTATTTTCAACGCCTGCATTATATCAGTTTTGTTGTATGAAAATGAAACCTAACTAACCACCAACAGGCTTTCTAAAATGTGTTAAGTCTTCATTAATAAATGCCTCCGAATAATATGCCAGATATTTTTGTCAAATAGAATATTCAACAGTCAACCTTGGAGTATGTGTCCGGAAGATCCTATCGAAATACAAAGTTGAAAGAAAAAATACAGATTTATAGGGCACATAATCAGGCGACCAGGAAATATGATAGCCAGAAAAGTTCTAGCTTAGCAACCACAAGGAAGAAGAAACATAGGCAGATATTGGAATAGCTGGAAAATACCGTTATTGAAAAAGATAGTGTAAAATTAACAAAACATGGTCACAAGGAAAGGCTATAGCTTAGAAATAGATGCAAAAGCTAAGTGGATGCTCTATGCTTCCTGGGGGAGTTGTAAGGGAAAAAAAAGGTCAATAATAAAACAAATAACATATTCAAATAAATACAAAATATAAACAAAAATTTAATTTAATAATATAAGTCACAGATACAGAAATACGGTATAACTCAAATACAAAATTATTCATAATAACTAGAATTGTAGATTTTAGAGGATAAATTTAAGTTGATTTTACATGTTATAAGTCCCAGTACTATCTCATGTATTAATTATATTTGAAACTCATTAAAATCAATTCATAATTATGAATATAAGTACCTCCCCTCTATTCCCAAATAAACCTATTTTCTTAATCAATAACAGACCATTTTTATTCTTAAATAACTATTTAAAAATTTCAATATGACAAATTTATGTAATATAGGTTCTGTAATATAAAAATTAAATTGAATGGTTTAGTTTTTAATTAAAATTTATGTTTTTACAAATGAAAATTTATAAAGGTTCTTATTTTCAATATAATATTACAAGTACCTACAATTATATATAAATAATATGTGAATAACCTTAAACTTAATAATTTAAAGGAAATAAGATATAGGAATGTCCTCGAAATGAAACAAGAATTAATAGAAGAAGATTAAATTGAAGAAAAAGATACAAGTTATACAACTCATAACAATTTAATTAATATTTTACATAAAAATATTAAATATGATATAAGAGCCTTCAACATTCTTGGGTTACAAAATACCTATATGTTGAATTTTTGAAAACTCATTCTTTACAGTATTCGATTCATTTTAATATGATTTTTGCCTTGATAGATAGATTTGTCATGAAATTATACTATATTTATATCTGTTTACTTTTTTTTAAATATTTTTATAAAAATCTGAAGATATTCTTAGTTTTTTTTGCATGTCATTAATGTTGTCAGATTCCTGTTGTGGTACAACATAACTGCTAACATAATTTAATTTGTTTAAAAACAAATCTGATCAGTATCGATTAAATGAATATAAGTTAAGATATTGTTTATTTTGGATTTTTTTTTTTTTTATAAATAATGGAGGAGTTCAAATTTTAGTTGAGAATATTAAATTTTTGAAATAAGGAGGGTTTTACATATTACATAAAAATGGAAATACAGATTTACATGAAAATAAATGCTTTGTCATTCCTGTCATCCCCCTTTTTGATTGAAAATTAATTTTATATGTACAGATTATTGAATTCAATTCTAAGGAATTATCTAGTTCTTATACTTGTATACATTATACACTTTTATTTTAATAAATTAATTTGTTTGGAGTCATCTTCGAATTAAGATACAAATTTTTTTTTTTTTATTGATTAATTGGAGAATTTTTTTTGCTATTTAATTCTGTTCTACAAAAACAAACATATAGTAGATAGATATATAATTAAATTGTTATTTTGGGTGTATTTAATTAACTAGTAGAAAGTTAAAGTCCTAAAATTAGTCCTAAAAACAGCATGAGATTAGAATTTTGTTTGTTTTTTTAAAATAAATAGTATGAGAAATTAATTTTAAAAAGGGTATGGTGAAATGGTATAATATTGTAGGATATATAGAAATAACTAAATTGATTACTCAAAAATTGATCTGTAAATTTAAAAAAAATCAAGGTTTATAAATTCAATAGTTAAAAACAAAAAAAAAAATTAATAATGATTGTAGAAAATAATAAATGAATTTTTAATATATTATTTAAGAAAATGTGATGGAAATGGGGTTTTTGTATTGACAGATGATTATTTTCTAATTTAATTTTTGTTTTAAATTAAGACGTGATTTTTTAAAATGTTAAATATATCTTTGGATTTCATGATTAAGATAGTTAGAGCTTAAATTAAATTATGATAAAGTAGTTTACAAAATATTTCATTAAAAAAATTATAATTTGTTATTAAAAATTCAAATTGACAAATACAGAGTGAAGAAAGGTATTTTGAGGCTGTGCTTAAGGAAATTTTTGAAATATGTATACCTTAGATAGCTTTCAAATATCGTGAAAAGTATTTAAGTGTTGATTTTAAACAATTAAATATTCTCTCAACTCTCTTGCAACATTTTTTTTGTTTTAGTTAATCTCTCTCCTTATTTAAAAACTCATTCTAAAAAAGCTTTTCAAAGCTTAAAGTTGATTTTCATTATTTTCAATCACATAAAAAAGTTCTTCAGAATAAAACGAGGAAGAGTGTAGTAGAGTAGACTGGGTCAACTCTGGGATACCCGTATGACCGTTATATAAACATTATATCATCAGGTTTATTACTTTTGGCAAAATTTCAAACATTCAACTTTATTAGGTGTAGTGTAATGCTCATATAAAAGAAGGAGTTGTATGGCAGCTACTCGAACCCTCTGCAGTAGACCAACCAAATTTTTGGCAAAATTTCAGACACCCAACTTCAATAGGTATAGAATAATGCTCATATAAAATAAGAAGTTGTATGGCAGCTACTCGAACCCTTTGCAGTAGACCAACCAAATTTTGCTGTAACTTTGGCAATTACACTAAACTATTTTTGGCAAAATTTCAGACACCCAGCTTTAATAGGTATAAAGTAAAGCTCATATAAAACAGGAAGTTGTATGGCAGCTACTCGAACTCACTGCAACAGACCAACCAAAATTTGCAGAAACTTTGGCCATAAAACTAAACTACTTTTGCCAAAATTTCAGACACGTAGTTGTAATAGGTACAGAGAAATACTCATATAAAAAAAGAAGTTGTATGGCAGCCACCCGAACCCATGGACCAAAATGGCTGGATTTAAATAGCGGTGACGGCTATTGCAAAAAAACGAATTTGCAAAAATTTCAAGATTATAGCTCTTTTAGTTTTTGAATTATCGTGCGGACGGACGGACATACATAGTTAAATCGATTTTTTTTTTCGATTCTTATCCGATCCATACACTTGAGTCTATAACTACCCCCCCTCCTTCTCTCCGTCACAAACGTAATGGCAAATTTATTATACCTTTGACTATATAGTCATACGGGTATAAAAAGAATGCTTAACATTAAGTCAGTTGTTTTTGGTAATACTAATAAGTAACATTCAAATATTATTTGAATTATTTAAAATTTATTTACTGAATAAGCAAGATTGTAACGGGTGTTTAAATTAAAACGAAACACAGTTTAATTAAGTTTGAAGATAATATTATGACATTTTGATTTTAAAAAATAATTTACAAGATTTATGTCCACCACGACTAGCTCTGAAGAACGGCATTCGTTTAAAACAATTTTCGATCAATTTTTCAAGTAATGCAAGCCTTTTTCAATCAAAAACACGAGTTATTTTGGCTTCTAAACCGTCCATTGTTTCCGGTTTTATTATTATTTTGATAAGTAGATTCGATTTGACTAATAATCTAGATCTACGTGTAAAGTTACAGGACCACAAGTATTACCTATAGGCTCTAAGTAGATAAAGAAATAAAATTAATATAAAATTTTTATAATTAATAAAAAGTATATAAAATCAATTAAATTTTAAACATGTTTTAAGTTTTTCAGTGAAAAACTCATTTGTAATATTTTTCACTTTTTAAATAAAACGTTCAAACCCTGGTCTGATATTTTTCTTAATCCATAAGATTTTCAATATGTTTATTTAGACATTTATAAAAAATAGCCTAAAATTATTCTTCCTTTATAAACAAATTATGCAAAAGTAAAAAAATAACAACAAAGCTATTAGTCAAACAAGTGATGAAAAAAACCAAGGGTTTTTAAAAATGCACATTTTCAAAATTATATAATGTTTCATACTGAATATTCTATTATTTATTTTAATAAAAATAAATAATAAAATTATAATTTAGTAATTTCATCAATTCATTATTAATTATGAATAATAGGAAAATCAATTCTTAGAATAGAATCCCAAGGTATTCAAGAAAATCGGTTACCAAGTGTGAAATATAATGTTGGAGCTTAAATGTTCACGTTTAATTTTGGAAATAAATACACTGGTGAATAAGTTACTGATTTATGAAAACAGGAAAGTTTTAATTTAAAGTCCTAATAGTCCTTCAATGGGGAAGATTCTGGAATTTTTACTAAGCAAACTTATGATGATTCTCGAGGATCTGCGCCCCACTTGTTTTAAGATTGAAAATATAATTAACAGAACTCTGATTATTTAGGGCTTTCAACTCTACAATTTAAATAAAGGGCTTTTCCGACTTTGAGTGGCTGTTGTTCCTTTAAAGGTGGGGCTTAAATTTCTTTTCTCTATTTCAAACGGTGTAAAAGTTTTTGTAAAAATACGGACATACAGACGGACGGACACAGTGAAACTAATAAACACATTTTTTCAAAATTTTTTGAAATATGTGCTAAAAATAAGTGCTAGAATGGTTTAAAATGCAACAAGCGCAAAAAAAAAACAAATATTAAAACTTAGAATTCCTGCTTTATATCTTTATTCTTGTATTTTTTTTGTAATTTTGAACTTTCATGTTTAAAGGTCATTCATCAGAATCACCAGGGTGTCCATCAGTAGAAGAAGACCTTTTCTAAATGCAAAAAAAAAAAAAACACAAACACTAAGTAATGAAAATAAAAACGAAGGCAACCAGCTAAAAAAATTTATTTGTTTTATTAAAAAACGAATATCTAAAAACAAAATCGAGAATTTTTTAAAATTGAAATAAACAAACAATGAATGAGTAGTTTGAAGGAATATTGAATATGACCCATGACTAAATAGGTCTAAATATAATCATAAAAAATTGAAAGTTAAAACAATAACAACAACAAAAACAGGAAATAAACAAATCCTCTTTGAAAAATATACCAAATATTGAAAAAAATACATGGAATTAATTTTACTTTTTTGTTCATATGTTAAATTCCAACAATCCATCCATCTATTCTAAAAACCATCTATGAAGCAGACAAATTAATATCTAGGAGTTAAGATGGTAGTAGAATAGCACCAACCGTAACAGAATTAAAAATTAAAAAAAGTTCTAGTAAATTTATCTTCTTTTCACTTAAATTTAAATTTTATGAGTGATATTATACAATCAAACACTATTTTTAGAATGAGTTCTCTAGATCTCTAGGCATTGAAAACTAAAGTTTTAGTCAGGTATGTTTTTTTATAACTTTAGATATCTCTGTTTAGTTGTTTTTGTTTTAAGAGATGTTACGGTAATTTTAGTTAATAGGATTATTTAATTTACTATTTTTTTTTACTTCTTAGCATTTATTTTATTGAAAAATGGTTATAAATCATGAAATCTAAAATTTGCACTTTTTCTCTATAAATTCGTATAAGGGAAGTTTTAAGGTCATCAAACATCTTTTCTATTATTTTTTTTAAAAATAGTTTGTATTTTCAAGATACCAGTGAAAAATTTGAAAATTTTTACTAATAAGTAAAATCAAATTTGTCTACAAAGGTTCATTTATCAAAAAAGTCAACTTATGTATAATACTATTTATATTGACTCACTTACATTTCTAACATTTCAAAATGCCATTTCGTAAATGTTGATTCTTTCAAAAATTAAAAATCTAATCTAGCCTGTACTTTTAAGGGTGGGATACAAAGTCAAGATCGTTTGTAAAGAAAGATTTTGACGAACGAACTTTTTCCGTAACAAGCTTTTTGTCAAATCATGTTTATATATGCCCGGAGAGGATTAGCAATTATAAGAAATTATTTTATTTTTCGAGTATTGGTTTTTTGTGTCTAGGTAAATCCAGATTGGAATAATTTTTGAAGTACAATAGATTATTTTATTAACTATATCAGAAATGCTTTCGAAAGCTTAAAGAAAAAAAAATTTACAGCATACGGCAATCCGAATTAAGTACACTGCAAACAAAGTATTAATCATTAGCGTTCGTAGTTCGTAAAAACTTGGAAAGATGTTATTTTAAATATTTCAATTTTTTTTTTTTTTATTTTCCCCGAAGGAGGAAAGAACCTTATAAAAGGCACCTTAAATACTAATCCTAACGGTAGTGATTTTTTACTCACTAAAACAACCTCCCCCTGTAGCCAAATTTATGGGATAAACAAACTAGCTGCTTGCGCAATATAATGGCTGAAAAGTAGCGACAAGACATAAATGCCATCAAGCGTTGCATGGGAAACCCAAAAGGTATAAGTTGACTCCTTTCTTGAATTTTTCTAAATCATATGTATTGGAAAACACATATGGGTGTAAAGTGTAACACAATTTGGAGGTGCGATTTTGAAAAGAGTTGCTAAATTTCAGAGTTCTGTTTTGGAAAAGCTCTGCAGCATATGAATGTGATTGAGTTGCTAAGAGTGTGTTAAGGCGGTAGGGTTGGATTTTTGGCATAATATTTTTAATTTCTTCTGAAGTATTTATTTTTTTGTAGTTATTTATAAAATAGACAAATTTACTGGAAATTATACTAACCCTTTAACCAGAATTAATTATAGTACTCCTAACTTGCGTCTGCGTCTTAGATTTTCATTATAGATTAAAATTTTTTTGTTATTTATTGTAATAATTGTGCACTACAGTATTTCTGTATCTGCGAGTTATATTATTTAATTAAATTATTTGTTTATATTTTAAATTTGTTTATATTAGTATATATTAATGTAGTTTTTATTAAATTTATAAATAATTAATTTAAAATAAACGAATATTTTTGAAATATTCATCTCATATTGGTAAATTTGGTATCGAAAAACATTGATTAATTAGAAAAACTAATGTTCAGACTAGGTTACATCCAATTTATAGAAAAAATTTATCTGATCTAATTAATTTATTTAATTTATTTCAATTTTAGTTCTTATTATTTTTAGTTTCCTGAATTATTTCATCTGCTCTCTGACTATCAATTTTATAATATTTTCTTATCAATTTTATCTAATTATTATTAAATTCAATTCAATCAATTATTAATATTCGTTTAAAAAAAAAAGAAACCCTCATATTCTCCATATACATTCTAGAGCAAGCTGCATTGTTCAAAGTCTTTAAAATAATTTGTCAAACCTTCTTATGTTTCGTTGTTTTTTTTTTTCGATTGTAACAGTTTTGTTACAGATGATTATAAAATTCAAACAATTTATTATATAATTGTCATAATTTTTAATTGAGGTGTTATTTTATATGTATTTGATTCGAATTATTCCCGTTCTTAAAATCTAAAAACAAGGAAGGATGAATCCTATAATTCTATCATATGATCACTGCGGGTCTCAGTATTTCCTAAAAAGTTTATTTTATTTTATTTTTTTTTTTTTTTGAACAATTGAATCGAATATAAATAAATTTAGTTTAAGAGTTGATTTCTAAAACTGCAGGATACTGAGGGAGTAAGTGTTTGTTTCAAATAAAAAAAAAATAAAAGAATAAGAAAAAACAAAACAAGATACAAAATGAAAGAAAGGGATGCAAAATGAAAGCAAAAAAATTAAAAAAAAAAAAAAAAAAATGTTTTTTAAATAATTGTTATTCACAGCTCTATTTAAGACCAATTTGATGGGTGCGTATATATTTATTTCTATATATATTTGTATGTATTTTTAGAATAATATATTTTATTGTAAGGAAAATTTGAAGGACTTGACTTGTAACTTGTGATAAAATAATTTAAAAAGAATTATTTTAGTATTTGTTCTTGTATTTTTGTTTTATTATTTGTATATATTTGGTTATAATATAAGGGTTTTTTTTAATTTTTTTTTTTTTTTGGTAATTTAATTGGTTTTTGTTTTGTTTTTTTTTTTTTTTGGTATGTGCCACAATTGTGAACAGCACGAGATCTTAGTTATCGAACAGATTAAAGGAAAGCTGGTATATAGAAAATATTACCAAAGAATCCTTAAAAAAAACGGTTATTTTTAACATTTTAAATTAATGTGGCCATATTATTCTACTTCTTTGTACACTTTTTAGAAGTTTAGTTTTAAAATTTGCTAATTAGTTCAACATTGTTCGTCCTTCTGTCAATTGATCTATTTACAATTCCTCTAAACTATTTGAGATAATCTCTTGTAAATGTAACATTCTTAGAAAAGCTTTTAGAAAGTTCTAAAAAGCTCAGAAAGTTTTATGATTTATATTTTATAATGAAATTATTACAAATATTATCAATTGGATATTTAATTTTTCCGTTGTCTAATACCTCTTTGACTCTAAAACGCTAAAATTTGAATACGTTAGTTTTAACAAAGTAAAGAGCTGGTAGAACTAAAACAACATGAAATTTGGTTTTTTGAATCTTCCTTCTTTCGAAAAGGGTTCGGAAATTAAAAATTTGATAATTGAAAGAAACAATAAATAAAAATTGAAATAAATAACCATATTTATAGTTCGTAATCTAAGCTGTAAACATTTTTCTTATGGGCGATTCAGTTTTCTCCACAACAACACCCTTTTTAAATAAGATGAATCATTTATTTATTAGAAGTTTTTAGCACTGCTAATGAGTTTAATTTTAAAATTTTTATTTATTGTATTTTTATTGACAGTCTACCAGACAGCCTACCAGATACAATGTGATAAGAAAGTGAATGTCTATCCTTTGACATGATATACTATTTATTAAATTTATAAGTAATATTATTTATTTAGTTTTATATACTGTTCAGTTTGTTTTCGGATACTGTTCAGTTATTGTTTTATTCAATTAAAGCTTAATGACTTGTACGAAATCGAACTCCAACAGCACTGAACATTCCTTTTGTTATTAAGCCATGTGCTTTCCAATTCCACAATCACGGCTTTTAAAATTCATTTTAGCTATATTTTTTTAAGCACTAACTGTTCAACTGTTAGGCTAATAAACCTGTCTTTACCATAGGTACATGTTGGGACACGTCATATTATACTCGTGTTATTAGAATTGATCTTAATAAATTCCACATACAATTCCACAAACATGAGATAGTACTAGGCCTTATAACATGTAGAAATGTTATTATTATTACCGTTATGTAAAATTATTTAATGTAAACTAAAATATTCGAGATCTGTAGTTTATAAAATTAAGTTTATGAGCACTTAACTCATTAGCTTAAGAAGCATTAGCATTAATTAGTATATAATTTTTTAATTTATATTATGTACATAAAAACTGGTCAAGTTCAACTGGTCACCTTATTTCTTGCAATAATTAAAATAAAATTTTACATATGTATACAGTATATATTATAAATATATATTATATGCCTATGTATATAAAAGTGATAATTAATGACATCCTTATTATTAATTTTATTATCATTGCAATTTTAAATTTTCCAGAATATTAAAGAATAATTCAAAATGAATCTTTCTAGAATTTTTTTATTTTTATTATTTTTTTTTAAAACACAGTTAAAACAAAATAAAACTATTGTTACAAATATTTTGTTGAGAAATCACCTAAAGACAGTGGGTGTCCTGTCGAAAGGTCAAAAAAAAAAATAAGCACAAGAAACTTTAAAATTTTTATTTTATTTTTGCGACAATACATAGATAATTTTTCTAAGATTTGATTATAAGAATCCTTGTGTAATTGGAAATTGTCTTAAAATATGGGTAAACCATCTGCTCTCCAGAAACAGTTTATCATAGTACTTGGAATTTGTTATTTTTTTTTATTGTTTTGTAAGGCGGTTTGTTTTCCAAATGTTTTTTTATTTCTTCTACAAAATTCTGTTTCTTTTTGTTTTGTACAGCGCCTTTCAATCTTCAGAAGGTCATACAAGATGTGAATGATTCATTTGATTTTCTTTGAATATTTGGTTGTTCTCTATTCTTCTAAAAATTAGTTGTCCTCTTTATACAAATATATGGTTATTTGTATATACTCATAGTTAATTTGTGACCAAATTAAGTCCCATTATATTTGGCAAATAAGTCCACAATAACAAAAACTATTTATAAAGTGACAATACAATGAATTAAAATTAGAGTCTTAATTTAAGATTTTTTTGAAAAGAATAAGTAAATCAAAAAATTAGTTTGAAATTGTTCAATTTTTTTTTTGCATTTGAATATAGGAATAAAAGGGGGAATAAATATTATACAAATTGTACAATTATACTGTTATTTTATTATTCTATAATTTTTTATATACGGGATGTGGGATGTTTATAAGAAAAAAACAAAATTGTTAGGACAACACAATTTAAATGTGAATTACATGTATGTATAGATGATAAACAAATACTATACATGTATGTAATTGCTTGATGAAATATTATGCAAATGTTTGTTGTTGTTGTCGACTGTCGTTGGATTAACTTTAAAGAATGAGGTTAAATAAGAGCAATCATAATGATTGTATATAAATAGTATAATAATAAAATGAGCAATTTTGAAATTTATAAAGGAAATTACCTCTTTTAATGAGACAAATTGTTCATATATACAATTACCAATTTATTTTTATATATATATAAATACATATATTAATTATAGAATTGTTTATGATTATTTTGATTAAGTAGAGTATTATTATACAAATGATAAGAATTATAATGGTTTATCAAATTATTATAGGTTGTTGATATACAGATTTAATATAATTAGAGTTGACAACTGTATTGTATATTAAATGAGAATTAATAAAAATATTTGGATTTTATTTTGACTTAATATTAAATTGAGCAATATTTTACTGAAAGTAAGGTTTACTGTTTTAAGAAACTTTTAAACTGTTGTCTTAAATACTTAGGCTTAGAATTTCAGTATTTAGAAGCATGTAGTTCCCACAGAGCTTCTGTATCTTTTCTATTTTATTATATGATCGCCCTATTTTGTATCTAGGTTCTTCTCGATTTCATTTCTTTTATTTCAGTTCTTGTTCAAGCAGTTTTAGACCTTCCCATTTTTGTTTTACCTAGGGAATTCCAAAAAAGAGCAATCGAGATTTATTTGAAGATGTAGTGGTTTCCTCTTAACGCATAACTTATTCAATTATTTTTTTTTCTCCTGGTAATTAGTTCTATGGTTTTATTCTTCGTCATATTCTAAAGATTTTTGATTTGATGACCATAGGTATTGGTCAGAATTTCTTAAATACAATGCGCTTCCGTTGTTCCTATATGTACAATTAAAAATAGTCACCAGCTTTTATTAGGTAATGGAATTATTTTACGCACAAAAAGAAAGAAAATCAAATTATTTAATCTGAAGCTCTTGAGACTTAAAACAAAACAAAATATTACAAAATATTCTCATTGACATTCTTTTTAATTAAAGAAAGACTTATTTAATTGAGACTCTTATAATGTTTTGAGTTTTTACAAACCCTTACATTTTTTACATATTGTTTAAGTACTTAAATATTATACACATGTTTTGAAAGTTATGTTGCTATTGTTTCTGTAATTTAACAAATAACTTATCTTGGATAAGGTCAGGTTTTTAATTATTCATAAGAATATATTGTGTAAGGTTCGATCCAAGATGGTTTAAATAACTTAATTGAAAAAAATAATTTTTTTTTAGAAACTTAAAGATTAACTTTTAATCTTCAGATATCGGAGTATAAAAACCACATCCTGAGAAAGTTTGCGATTGAAATTCATTTCCATAATCCATTGATTTTTTAAGGTAATTAAAAAAATAATTAATTTTTTTAATAAATAACTTTTTAGGAGCAGTGTATTAAAACCTTTTAAGTTATTGAATGTTGCTGAAATGTTCTTGATAATTGTAAAATAAAAAAGTTTAATTAAAAAAATAATTTAAAATGAAAATTTAAAAATAAAATAGTTTTTTCAATATATTCTTTTTTTTAAGGTAAAACTAGCCCACTTAAATGTAGAAAATAAAAAAAATTATGGCAGATCTTGAGAACTTATTACCTTTCTAATATATAAATAAATTGTTGGTGTAAAAAACAGTTCTTTTAATGCTTGAAAACTTTGAAGCTTTAAATATTGAAAATTTTCATTAAGCAAAAATTGATGGTAGATCTTTTGCATTTAAAAGTGCTTTAAAATAAAAGTAAATTGCTGAAATGAGAGACAGTTTTTCTTTCTGTTAACCTTAATCCAGCAATTTACTTTTATATTAAAACACTTTTAAATGCAATAGATCTACCATCAATTTTTGATTATTGAAAATTTTCAATATTTTAAGCTTAAATATTCAGATTTTAATATGAAGAATTCACAGTGTGACAGACTGAAAAATAAACTCGTAAACACGAGTAACTTAATATAAAAGTATATAAAATAGAAAATAAATTGATCCCTCAATTTTTAATTTGTATAAAATGAAAATTCTATTTGAACTTAACATAATCATAATCATATTAAACCGTTTTTGTTTAATTAATGACAGCATCCAAAAGTTTTGAAATTTTCATGAAAATTTTTTTTTTCTTTGTTGAACATTTTAAAACAAAAATAAGAAAAATGAAATCAGAACGAAATTTACAATTTTTGTTTTATTTCTGGAAAAAATCTGAAAATGAAAATCCAACACGCCTACATTATGATTGGTTCAAAATATTTCTGTATAAATTTTTTTTAAAAGAGTCAGAAAATATTGGATGTTGATGATGATGACTATGGCTGGAACCAAGTTTCTTTTTTATAAAAAAAAATATGAATTAAGATTTTTGTAATAATGGCTGACCAAAGTTAAAAAATTAATAAATTATGTTTAAAAACAAAAAAAAAAAAAAAACCCACGATTGATTAAATTCGAAAAAAAAAAAAATTTAAAAATATGAAGAAAAAACAAAATGAATGCATAAATTAAACAAAAAACGTTCCAAATGTTTGGAATTGTAAATATATTTTTATTTTTGTATTTAATATTTTCTTGTTTTGTTCTTTACGTTTCGATATCATTAATTTCCCTTTTGTTTATAAAAATTTAACAAATGATTATTTTATACACGATAACTTATAAAAAAAAATGGTTACTTTTTATTACAGAGTGATTTAAAATATTTTTAAAATAATTTTTGTATGTATAATTTTTTGTTCTTTTGGAAATTAGATTCTTAATTCGTTGAGCCAATTGTAATTAGAAAAACTATAAAGTTCACCAAAAATAATGCGTACTCCAACTCTAACATTAGTACTAATTTTCGAAGTTCGAAATTGACTCCTTGTACATTAAGGATTTATTTAAACTATAATATATTCGTTTTTATTGTCGCACTTAAAACGAATGAAAAAATCAAATCCATTCGCAGGGCAAAATGCGCTAAAGTTGCTGTTAAAAATTTCTATTGGAGTCGGAATTCTAAATTTTTTTTGTCAACTTTGACTCCAACGTTCCATATCCATACGTCCATAACAATTGGAAAATTTTGGAAAAATATTCAGAATGACGTGCATTCGAATTAAATATTAGTCATTTAAAAAAAAAATTATGAAAATGATTTAATAATAGGTTTGGCAAAATTTACTTAATTTCTTTGACAGATTAAGTATTTTGATAATGATAATAATCTCATTAATTAATTTCAATTGAACCAGAAGATCAAGACTTTTAAAACTATTCTTGAAATTCACTTCTTTAACAATCTGAAACTACCCTGTAAATAATAATAACGTCAAAGGAATAATAGTACATATAATTTTGCTTAATATTTAAATTTATTTTGATTACACAAACTTCCTGAATTAAATATCATGTAATTTGTCAAAAGAATTTAATCAATTATTCAAATTTTTGCTGGTTTAAACAATATTATTTTTTATTTATTATTTGCTTTTTTTAATTTTTTATTTTTGTATTTTTTATAAAAAATTACAAAATTAATGAACTGTTTCCATTTGACGTTATTTCAATTTTTTTTTAAAAGTTACAATGGTTGTGTTTGAAAAAATTACAATAAAATAGAAGAATAAAAAAAACCAAACCCAATAATATCCAACAAAATTCCAAATGTTAAATCTGGAACTATTCAAATATAGTATCCATATTTAAATCGCAAAATATAAAAGTGAAAAATAAATTACAAAATTTTATGGAGGAAACTTAATGCCGGATGGAAAATATGTGGGCATTGGGTGGTCTAATAAATAATATAATTCTTCTAAGTCAACACTATATTTTATATATAGTATATATATTATGTATATGTATATTAATCTATATTTTTATTAATTCAATAATATTTATATATAATATTATGTTTAAATATATAAATAATAATAAAATTTTCGACATTAATAAATAATAAAATATTTCGTGTGTGTTGATTACTTCATGAAAATTAATAGGTTCCTGTCCTGCCATATTGATGATTGTGTTTTTTTTTGTGTAGGATCAAAATTGGGTGACATATTTTATTTTATTTTTATTTATAATATTTTGACAAATATTTAATTAATGTTTTTTGAAATAAAAATTAATTATTTAATTAAAATATGATGAAATATTTAATATTTTATAATATATAATTAATTGGTTGAAAAAAAAAACAAAACAAATTTATATTTTATTTATTTTGACAGTTAAAATGAATTATTTTAGAAAATGTCAAAATAACATCGTATTCAAATTGTAAAATGTATTGGTGAAATTCACAATACAAATAATTGAAGTTTTATTGTTGTTTTTGTTTCGTGAAAGTTATTTTAATTTTATTGAAATATTTACCTTTACCTAATCTGTATTGATTAAGTTTTGGTATTTAAATTTGTTAGTAAATTAAAAAGTTTAAGCACAAAATATGCCACACAATTGTTGTATAGAAATTGATACTAATTTCAAATACATGGACGGTTGGTTGATTGTTATGTCATGTGTTTGCAAACAATCGGTTGGTCAGATATCTAACAGTGGAATGCTTTTCACAATAATATATCAGTACTTCTACACTGAAGTTGTGAAAGGTATAGAAAGATAAAAGAAATCAGTACTTCAATACTGAAGGCTGTGAAACATGGAGAATCTGCCAATATTGCCAAAAAATTCCAGACGTATATAAACCATTGTTTACGCCGCATCTTAAGAGTTCGTTGGCCGAAAATGATTACCAACAAACACCTGTGGCAAAAAACGAACCAAAAGATGATTGAAGTCGATATCCGAGAGAGAAAATGGCGATGGATCGGATATACTTTGAGGAAACTAAAATAAAATATTGCACGGCAATGTTTTGAGTGAAATCCACAAGGCAGATGACGAGTAGGTAGACCGTAGGTAGTTTTTTTTTTTTTTTTGAAGAAAATTGTTAAATTATCTCCCAATGAATGTGAAAAAATAATTAAAATTAATAATTAAATATTTTTAATAAAAAATGCATTAATATAACAAATAATTTAATTGAATAATATAACTCACAGATATAGAATACCATATAACTCACATACAAAATATTACAATATACCCCAAAATAAAATTGTATCTATTGAAAATCTAAGACGTTTTTACATGTTTTAAGGCCTAGTACTACCTCATGTTTAAACTGTATGTGGAATTCATTGACCTATGGTACAGACAGGCTTATGAACCTAACAGTAGAACAGTTGGCGCTTTAAAATATAAAAAAAAATAAAAAAAAACTAAAGAATTAACACAGCTATTACAAAGAAAGCTTTTCTAACTTTGCATTTATATCAAATATTTATCTACTTTAAGAATTGAATTATACTAAATGACATTTTACTTAATTTTAAAGCTTCATAATATTCTACTAAATTTCTAGAAAATGTTACTCTCTGTAGTTTATTCCAGTAATACAAATATACATATTTTTATTAGGTGGTAACAATTTATTTATTGTCTCACTATATTATTACACATATGCATGTATTATATAATATAATAATTTGATTATATACAATTTATAATTGAACTTATTACCCGTAACATCCTATTATTTAAAATTTTTTTTTTTTTAAATTGTCACAAAGATGTTGAATACACCAATGAAAAACAAAACAAACAAACCATAGAAGGCTTATTAATGTGTCTTTCCCCAAAATTATACTAAGAACAAAGAACAAACCATTCGAGGATATAAGCACATGCCAAACTCTTTATTTATATATGTTCTATAAAATGTATATATATATATATATATATATATATAATATATATAATAGATATATGATATAATAAAAATAAATAACTTGAAGCACCCCCCAATTGTGTTTGAATTATCACTTAAGAAAGCAACACAAATAAATATACTTTTTTTTTAATATTAAAGTATGTATATACAAACATATATACAAAAACAACACAACAGATACAATAAAGAACCATGACAAGAAAAAGTAAAAAAGACCATTTTCCAAAATATAACCAAAAAAAAAAAACCTCGATAAACAATTGTGCTGTCATGGTTCTAAAAGATCCCCTTACATACATACCCTTATTTGTATGTTTGAATAAATGTATACAGATAATAAAATTATGACTACGACGACATTATGCCCGAATCACAAAAACAAAGCAAGAAAATAAATATTCAGCTATATTTTTTTATTCTTACTCTTTTTTTTCTTATGATGTTCACATCTTCCTTAAGGAAGAGACATTATATCCTGCTGGGTAATAAATATGTCACTTTATCTAATAAAGAAATACGTCATCTTTATAAGTCTGCCAGATTAAGAATTTGGTTTTTTTTCTTAAAAAATAAAAATGTGCCAACCAACAACAAAAAAAAAAGTGTTTTTATTTTGGTTCTTTTTTTTTCATTTCTTTTGGAAGGCTGGCAACCAAATTGCAATAACTCGCGTGTGCTATTTTATAATTTGTGACACTTTTTGTTGTGTTTTTTTCAATATTGGTTTTTTGGTTTTGTTTATCTTAAATTTTTGGACCCATTTTTATTGTTAACCCCAAAATAAATAAATTTTAAAATTTATTTTTGTGTTTTTTTCTTTTTTTTTAAATTTTTGGTTTTCTTAAGAATTAAAAAAGTGGAGAGCGTTATAGTAACAATTTTATTGTTTCATTGTTCTTGCATTAAAAGAAAATTTAAGATGATTTTATTTAAAAGAAAAAATTTATTACCTAAAATTGGAACAAAATTGCATCGAATTTAATGTACTGTAGAATGCAATGGTTTGATGCACATTTTATGCACATTGGAAATATGTTTTGCATATAGTGACTTTAAAATTTAAATGAAGTTTTAGATAATTTGCAGAAAAATTTTATTATAGCTGAAAGGATAATATACTTATTAGCCCTGGGGAAGAAAGGTCTAAAAAATACAAACATAATTTATGAACGTGTGGTAGATATAATCTTCATAACTTTAGTTTTTAAATTCTATTCAAAATTATCAAATCACCAACTATGTAGCTATTTAATCAGTAAGCTATACGGATATAATAAATGATAGCCATGGCAGGCAATGGGTTAAAAGAGAAAACGTACCAATTATTGAAATTTGTACAGAGCAGTATTGTGTATTGAAGGTTATTTTCTGCTTCAGCGCTTTAGTTTTTAAATTTTATTCAATAATCCAATAACTGCAAACGAATTATGCAACAATTTAATTATCAAATCATGGATATTTAAAATAATAGATATCGCAGGCAATCGATTAAAATGGTGAAAGTACTAAAAATTTAAATCTGTACTAATCCGTTGTAATTTATTTTCCGCTTCTGCGATTTAGATTTTTAATTTTATTGAATAAAACAAAAACTGCCCATCGATTATGCAGCCATTTAATCAGTAAGTCTTGGATTTAAAAAATAATAGCCATCGGATGCAATGAGTTAAAAGGACAAACGTACTAAAATTCAAATATACTGAATCGTTTTAAGTTATTCTCTGCTCCAGTAGTTTTCTAATTCTGAATTATGCTTAAACATATTTATATCATACCTCCAGATGCATTCAATAATGTCGACATCAATCAGATTTTAGAACAGGAGACATGAACTGCAGCAGACTTTGAAAAAAGCAAAAACAGATTCCTAAATTATTGTTTTAAAAAAAAACTTTAAAATAATTCAAGAAACTCAAATTATATTCATTCCAATTCCATCATTACATCATATCTATTGAATTTCATTTTTATGAATGAATCAACTAAACCGGAAACAACTATATATTTAATGCATTGTTTCAATTTATTATTACAAGGTTCATTTTTTTTCTGCAATATTCATTGTTTCCCATTTACTCATTCATTTCTGTTGGTCCATTCTTCAGCTAACAATAAGAAAAACTCAATAAAAATTATTAAGAGACCAAAGATAATAAAGTTATTTCTGGTCACTTTCATTTTTGAAAATATTTATAATTATTTCCTCTAAATATGTAATACATCCGATCTGGTAAAACCATATGCTTATATCAATTTCATATTAACATCCTTTGACCCCATGTTATTTCTCTTACAATGAGCTCATGCATAGATATTTTAAAAAATCTGTACCAGTTTAATATAGTTAAGCCTTAACCAATTATAATAATAATAATCCCTTTTGATTTTAAAATTTTAAAAATTGTTTCATCATTATCAGTTTATAATAATGGTTTTAGCTAGAAAAGATGTTACCACCAGTCCTATAAAAGAATACAATTTGCAAGTCCATTATGCAAAACTAACACAAAAAAGAACAGTATATATATATATATATCTGAATTCAGTTGTATAGTGTTATGAATGAAAGACAAAGATTTAAAAAGAATTAAATAAAAAATCTTTTATGTCACAGTTGGAGTTTTGTGAAGAACAAGGTGTATCAAATTAGGTTAAAAGGAATATATATTGGAGGATGCAAAAAAATTGAATAAAGAGACATTGGATATTATTAGAAATTTTGTTTGTGGAGATTCCTGGAGTGGAAACGCGTGCTTTTGCTTTTTTTTTTAGAACACTAGTGATTTGTTTGCTTTTTTGATATTTTCTTTTTTAAAAAAATCAAAGAATATTATATTATAAAAATGACTGAATAATTGTATCAAAATTTTACAATAGAATTTTGTAAAAAATAACAAAAAAAAACTGAATTCAAAAACTGCAGATTTCCGGAAGTAATAAATTTTTAAATTGTTTTAAATGGAAGAGTTTTATTAGGTATATTTAAAATGAGATAACAAATGGTGAGATGTTCTTTTTGATGAAGAATATGTATAATAGATTTCTGAAGTATTTAAAATGTGTTTTTTAATGTATTTTTTATATGGTATATACTACATTGGTTTACGCACGTGTTATTTCAGGTTGATTTTGGAAGGATGATATTCATTAATTTTTTGTAGACTTTTTATTTAGAAGGAGCTGTGCTTCTACAATATTTCAAGGTAAAATACCGTTAGTAGAAACTAAAGGTCATATTCTGCATTGCACAAGATTTTGGCGCGAGGCCATGTCAACATGTTAACAAAATATTTTACATCTGCTAGAGTTTTTATTCTAAACACCAAATTATGCAGGTACGTAGATCTACTAGGATAAAAATATATTTATTCATTCATCTTTCAGCGAACAGCTAATAAGATTATTCAATTTTTATTATAGCACTTATAATTATCTTACGAAAGGCTTATGAGAATAAAAATTTTATTAACCAACATTCTAATAAATTTTATTAATTAAATTACACAGGGTGTGCCAAAAGTCACACCTGTATATAAAAATTGAATAACATTTTTGTTTATTTGACAGATATCGTACTATGATTAGTAATTTTGTGCACCCCGTAAGTTTTCTATATTTGATTTTAACAGTATGGAACAACAGCACATGCGTTCCGTCCCACAATTACTTTTCTAAGTGAAATTTTTTATGGTCAAATTATGTCGAGAAATTCAGTATTCAATTTTAATTGCGCCAGATTATTTTTTATGGGGTTATCTCAAAGAACGGGTACATGTGAACAAGCCTCAAGCTATAGAGCAGCCAAAGCACGTTATTAAAATCTTATGCTCTTATAAAATTGTAAGATTTCAAGTCTAATAACAACATACTTTAATAGCTTTAATAGCTAATCTAACAAAACTAAACAAGGTGTCCGGAACTCAAAAGTCTAAAGAGAAGTTTATAACGAATTAAAAATTATTCTGGGAGAGTGAGTCAAACGGCTTCCTAGGTAATTTACAATGTAATATTGAAAATTTTCATTATCTCTCATAGTTAAAAAGTGATAAGGACTTAAACCTATAAAATATAGATATTTTTCACTGTTTTATTAAATAACTGTGATTTTTGCAAAAAAAAACAGTTATTAATATACGAATTTTATTCCATTTTTAAAGTCACCTCAGCCTCAAATTTTTAATTCTTTGTGTTTATTGTTTTGGATAAGTAAATAACTATAAATTTCGGGCCAAAAAAATCAAATGACGTCTCCTTGCTAAGTTTTCCAACTTGAAACAAGGCAACCAATGATTATTTCACACTTTCATTTTAAACTCTTAGTAAATTGTTTTGGACGTCGCAATTATGGAACCTTATAAAAACTAAAATTCTAATTTCCGTAATAATGCATAAATTCCAATTCCTGTTTCTACAACTTCTTAAAAGTTTTTTTACAAGTTCTTAAACATAACCTGCCCTCATATTATAAACTCAATCAATTCAAAAATATTTTTATCCTAAGAATCTTTCAAAGAGACCGTTTTAAAAAAAGTTTTTTTTTCACTGAAAATTAACTTCAATTAAATATATTTTTATAACAATGAGATTTAATTTCATTTTTACTTTTATTCATTATTAAATTTTTAATTTTACATTAAAAATATATGAATAAAATCATTAATATACTAATTTTTACAAAACTTTCCGAACTTCCATGCATGTTATAAATTTGTTTGGCTTTATTTCGTTAAAAAAAATAATAATAAAATTTCTTTATATTTTCTTTTAATTAGTTTTGATTATTAAAAAAAACAAATTTCGATTTCAATTCGTTTAAATCAAATAATAACCGCAAGAAAATTTAATTTCTAATTTTCACAGATTTATTAAAGAAAATCAAAAATAAATAAAAATATTATATGTATTTTTTTGAGTGTTATTTACCTATAAGTAAAATTGGTTGCCAACAACTATAAGGTGTAGAAAAAATTTTTTAGAGAGTCACAAAAGAAAATCTTACACTATTCTTAAAGAATGATAAAAGTTCGCTCCACCCTTTGGGAAAGTTTTATTTAAATATTTAATTTATTACAGAGCGTTTGAGTGAAATGTGTATGAAATAAATAAAAAACAAGTAGTTTCCTTTTAATTTCACTAAAATTATTTATTTTTACCAAATACCAGTATTTCGTATACGACATGCAGATTTGTTTAGTGCTATCTAGTATTATTTACTTATTTATTTATTTATTTATTTAGATTTTATTAATACTAGATTTAATAAATAATATTGAAATATTTTAAACCTATCGGTTATTAAGACTATTATTAGATTTGGATTATATTTATTTATTATATTCATACTATTATTATATTCGAATTTAAGTTTTAAACGCTTTAACATGGGTATTATAATATTGCATATTTAAAGGAGTAAATATTAATTTTTTTTTCTTATTTTAATAAAATGTATAAAATTCTTATTATACGAGTACATTGGTTCCCACTGAAATTTGTATATTCTAGACGTGCAAAATTCAAAGATTTAAAGGCTTATATACGCAAAGTTGAGATATAACTATAAATTAAAATAAATCCTTAATGAAATTAGAGCACTCATTAAAAATGTCTTTAAAATTGTCACTTTCATACTTCAATATAGAGATGATGTTTAAACACATTTGAAAATTTCAATGTTATATAACTTATTATAACATCGATATATCGAACATATACAATAACAATTTTTAAGGTATCTAATATTAAAGAAAAGTCATTGTCACATTAAACAAGTTTAGAACTGAAAAAGGTCACACATGCTTTATTTCTATAAAATGATACGGTTAAAGCGTTAACGGATCGTAGACAATTCATCAACTTTTGTGATTCATCAAATTACTATTGTTAACAAAAATTTAGTACAAACTATAGTTTAAAAAGATATTATAAACGAAATTTCAAATTATCTTTTCATCTAGTTTCATACAATAATTTACAATGTATGATTTATTTTTTAACTTTCGATTATTAGAAATTCTAAGTGTTATATTTGTATCGAAATTCTATTCTTCAATCAAAACATTGTAATTATTATTATTATTATTTTTCAAATTATGAAAAGTTTTTTTTTATCTATTTGTTGTATACCGCACACCAGGTGTGAACTGAAAATTAAAAATTTTGTTTTTTTTTCATTATTTTCACTTTAATCAGCGCAACATCAAACCTATTGTGTTCACTTAGCTTTGAATATAATGAGAAAATATGTCGGAAAATATGAAGTATATTCACTTGTCTCTATACAGATATTAAAGAGTATCGGTAGATAGTGAAAAAAAAAAATAATAACAACAACAGAAACAACACCAACATAATGTCATTTTACTTAAGGTATAAGAAAGTTTTAGATCTGCACTAGACAACATTTAAATGCCGCGCGAAGTAGTATGTATGTATACTCATATTAATGTATAATAGGTTTTCTTTTCTATATACTCGTAAATATATATAAGATTAAATGATGAGATTTTTATTCAAACAAAATGTATGTATATATATATATATATAAGCACGATGATATTTTGAATTTTTAATAAATGATGCATTTGAATTCAATAATTTGTAGTTTTGTTGTTAATCGAAAAAAAACATCGAAATATAATTGACTCTTTTCATTTATCAATTTTTTTTGAATATATTGTTTTCATATATCATTGTATTTTGTATATATGTTCAATTATATTTTGATTTCATATAACAATATAAAAAAGTTTAAATTTGAAAGGGGATGTTTTTGTTTAGACACATTTTGTTATTAGACAATATTAAACATAATTTTCCGTGTGAGGTTCAGCTTTGATCTCTTGCGATGGAAAAAAGTGTTATAAGGAAATTACATATTTGGAATATCATGGTCAAAATGTTTTAAATATTATTTTGTTGATTATGTTCAATATTTATATGGTCATATGGTGGTAGTTTCTTGCAGTTTGTAGTTCTCTCCAGTTACTTAAGATAAATGAAGTCCATGCAGAAGCCGAAACATTTTTTTTTAAGTAAGTTCTATCTGTTCACCTGTTAGGCTAAAGAATCTTACATAAAATTTAAACATGAGATAGCACTAGGCCTAAAAACATTTCTACATGTCTTTGATTCTATCTTAGTTTTTCAATAGATACAATTCTATTTGTGATATAGTGTTATAATTTTATATTGAACTATAGGCATTTCTATATCTGTGAGTTATATTATTAAATTTAATTATTTGTTTAGATTTACCAATCCCATAGTGAGGAATCAAAACCATAACTACGTTTGCTGATGATACTGCTATTCTAGTGCTAGGTAACAAAATAAGTTAAATGAAAGTAAATTTTCAAATGAAGATTTTATAAATAAAACAATACAGTCATCTGCGGCTGTCACGATAAATAATGTTGCCATACCACATGAAACAGTGCGAAGTATCTGGATATGACGCTTGGCGCAAAATTAAAATGGAAAAAAACGTCAAACTACTCAGATACTCAGAAGAATTTTAGAACGGGAAAAAATTACGAATTGTAGAATTATTTTAAATGAAGTTTTATAAAAATGTTTTCAATCCAGGGAAAATTTTTAGCACTAAAACAAGGCATTTATTATATGCTTCAATTGATTTTAAATACATTTATTTTATTTATTTCTAAGTAGACATCCTGACATTTTTCATAACTGCAAATTAATTTAAATTTTAAGAGTTTCCATTTGTGATTTGAAAAGGGATTTAACAAATCAAAAACTTCATATTTAAAAAGGTTAATAACCCAATCAGTTGGCTGCAAATATTGTCGCTAATTTATATTGACGAAAGGAACCTAATTCATTTTTCAAAATGTCCTTTGATATTAATTCAATTTTTAGTTAAGGTATATTTTATTAATTATTAAATTTTATGATCATTGCCTTAAAAACCGGAGTGCGTACATGGGTAATGGTACTCAAGGAATTGATTTAGAGAATCGCGTAAAATATTATTTCATAAAAATTAACGAATCTCAAGTAATTAAGTTTCCAACATAATAAAATATTTCAACATATTTTTATTAGAACTAAGAAATTCTCAGTCACTTAAGCAATTTTATTATTTCTATAAAATGAACTACAGTTCTGTAATAATTCTGATTTAATTTCATCAATTAACTAATTTAAGGAGAAAATTAATTCATCCATTTGTTTTTTTTTTTTGAATATATTGCAATTTTCATTTCTGGTCAAAAATTTTGAACAATTCAAATTATCAGTAGATTTTTTTTACTTAGTATAGTAAATCTTATAGCCAATATATAAGTGTTCTTTTACGCTATTGTTTTTAAGTTGATTTTGATTAAGAAATTCTTCAACCATAATATAATCAATCGTTTTAAATAAAAGAAACTTAAAATTTTTTAAAATTTTAATATAGAAACTGTCCAAAAATGAAAACAAAAGAAAATTGTATCGAAAAACTAAAATATTTTCACTTGGTTTCACCTTTAAAGCGATTTTTTAAGCAAACAATAACATAGAATGTATAGTAATTTAATATTTGGTTCAATAACTTTCAAAATTACCTTAAGGGTTCGAAAAATAATGAAAACCCCTTTTGAGTTCTTAAAGAGTAAAATAATCCATTGAATATTGTTTTTAAAAATTATTCTGAAGTGTAAAAATTCAAAAATGTACTTAATTTACATTCTTATAATTTTATAAGTTTTTATTTCGTAATTTGTTTCTTCGATTTTTAAAGATTGCTCCACAGGTTAATAATACTACTGTAAAATTAAAATTCAAATTAAAAAGTGTTAGGTAAGAGTTCAAATTTCAATTACATATTTACGTTAAAAGATTTGAATTTTAAAATTTGAATTAATAAATTATTTTTTAATTAATGCAATTAGAAATTTTCGCGCCTAATCAAAACTAAAATTTAATAATATATTAAATAGCCATATAGCACCAATTGAAATTACATCATTACAAGATTTAATATACAATTAGTGGATTACAAAATAAAAATCAAGATTTTGCTAGACCATACAAATACACGAGGTGCTTCAGTTTTCTTGAAGAAAATTAAAGAAGCGCGAAATTAAATCTTAAACGCTATTTTGATTCTTTTGAATTTCTATATAAAACATTATTTTGATTTTATAAATTTAAGAATTAATCACCGTAATTAACAGACCCCTTTTTTGTATTACGCGAAAAATATTTTTAAAAGATTTTTATAAGGGCTAGTTTGTTTAATTAACCCATTTGTACCTATTGGTTGGAAAAAGCTTCTTACTAATTTACGTCAACCCAATTGCATTAAAGCTGTTCGATGGTTTTGGAGGAGTCAATTAAAATGGTGAATATTATGACATTTGGGTAAATGACAGTACTTAGCGGATGGTCCTCAACTTTTTGTATTGATTCAAAAAATGATTGAATATTGGAATTGTAATTGTAACAAAGAGATTCTTAATGCAACTGAATGATTGTCGTTATTATTGGTTATTGCCCCTTCGTCAATAACGATGGGTTGAAAACACCAAAAGTCAGCTTTAATATTAATTAAAAGTTTCGTTTGAAGGATAAAAATTAAATAGAAAAAGAATTTTAAAGTATGGTGACTGCTTCCTTTCGGAAAATTTGAAGTTAAGCCAGAATGGTTGTTGTTTAAATATTGCTTTCGTTGGGTATAGCATCCTCTTTTATACATTAAATTTAAGAACAAAAATAACCAGTTTGAGTTGATAAAAAGAAATCACAGAAAATTAGGTTTCAAAGGGTTAAAAAGTGTTAATTTAAAAAAAAAACTCAGCATCATTTACAAATTATAACAATAGTGGATACAAATGCTGTAAAATAATAATTTCAATAAATATAGGAAAAGATTAACCTTAAATTAAAAATTTCATTTTATATCCTGTTTTTTCTTTTAAAGAAACTAAATGGTATCCAGGAATCGAATTCAAATATAAAATTTAAAAAATTTCTGATTTTGTAACTGAAATTCTCATGGTTGTCACCATAAAATCAAAATCAAAAGATTTGATCGAAATTTCGTAAAAAATTTGGCTTTTGTAATTTTTTTCCTCTGTTTAGCCTGGCGCATTTAAATTGTATTCAAGTTCAAAGATTTCTTCCTATTTTTTTTTATATTTGATTCTTTTGAATTTCTTTAGAAATAAAAATAATTATACCTTATACCATGTATAGAGGTGAATTTCTATATTGCTTGTGCAAATTATTATTAAGAATATAATTTAAGAGGGCCATCATAAAATACTATAGTCGTTTACTTAATATCAACATTTAATGTGTACATATACAACACATATATCAATTGTTTTAGGGGTTGTAATAATTCTTTTGGGTACAAAATGTACCACCTCTCTTAAAGACATTTTTCTTTATTACTAGACATGTTTTTGTTCCTTAAAAGTTTGAATTCTGAATCAAAAAAAAAATGAATAGAAATATACTATACAATAGTAAGAAATGCACTGACTTCTTTGAAAGTTATATTTCTAAAGATCGCAATCTGATCACTACTTAAATCTAAATGACGGAATAGGGTAATGTTATATAATAAAGTTTGACTATTCCAATTTTATAATTGTAATCGCAATAATCTGAATATGATAAGATTTTAGCCCCTTTTTATTGCCTTAAACAAATGACTTGTTTAGTCGTCACCCTACTTGTTACTCTGTTGTAGTTCCATGAATTGAAATAAAATCTAGTTTTTTTTTTCTTAAAAATCAGAATTTCTTACTTTTTGTATGTAGCGCGCAAATAAAGGTTCTATTTTATAATTATACTAAAGAACATTTTGCAGTTATTTGACTTTCTTTAAAGGTATTTATTTGAAAAGAATTCAAATATGTAATTTGATATTTTTTTACATTGAATTTGAAATAAAGTTTTATTTCTTTAGATTGACTAAAAATAATGCTATGATTATTTAAAGTTATAAGACCGGAAATGATAAAACAATTGAAGAAGAAGAAAATAATAAGAATAATATTAAAAGAAGTGAATTTTGTAAATAATTCTTTTACATATGCGCTTCAAATAATATACAAGTACCTAAAGAATAAATAAATTGGGAAATCATGTATAAAAATTAAATATTTCTACTATAGCTGCAAGTTATTTTCTTATACAACTTGCAATTCCTTTTATTTGTTTGCTATAAAAATTTAATTCTAAAACAAAAATCTTTGGGTTCGCATTTCATATTGCCCAGCTATAAATTTTGCAATATTTTGATGATGCATTTATTAAAATCATTATTATAATGCAACTTTTGCAAAAGAAATCGATAGGACTTTAGTTTCCAAACAATCATCTGTGATCTAACTTTAATTAAATGACAGAAAATAAAATAAATTTACATAATCAACTTTTATTTATATAAGATGTTAGATATTCCACAGCCGCTCTTTTGCATCAAAGCGAGGAAACCAAAAAAGGAGAAAGTTTACCACGCAAATTGTAGGTTTAAGTATAAGCAACTATTAGACCGGGTTAAAATTTTGTTTTCCTTTACTAATCAGAAAAACACAGGGGGCAGGGCTTTCATAAATGCCTTTCCACCTACTTCTATTTTGTGCAATGACTTTCATTTTGACCATGTCTTGTTTTGTTTATTTGTTTTATTTTTCTCTCTATTGTTTTCCACCATATTTTTTTAGGTCTTCCAACGTTTTCTTGAGGGTTCCATTTCAGTGACTGTCTTACTATGCAGGTTGGGGATCTTCTAAGAAAGTAAACTAATAATCTGTACTTATTTTCTGGATTGTTTTTTCTATTGGATTTTAATCAGTAGCTTTCCAAAGATCTTTATTACTAATTCTTTTTCCCAATTTATTTTGCATATAATTTGAAGGCATTTGTTTACGAATACACGTAAATTTTGTGTTTCCTTTTTGATTACAAGCCAAGGTTTGCTACCTTATAAGACAACGGATTTTATGTATGCTTGAAATATTCTAAGATTTTTTTTCTTGCTATTTTCGATAATCTCCATATTTTGCACATTCTTACAAATGTCATTCTAGCTTTCGTAAATTTGTTGTCAATATCTTTTGTTGTATAGGGCGGCGCAAAACGACCGATGTGGTTTAAATATTTAATAACTTTTTTATTTAATTGTTAATTATTATTATCATTATTTTGCTATACAGTATATTAATGGGGAATATTTTTAACTTTTGGCTTCGCACATTCGTGCTCTTTTCGTAATTTTTTATCGCTTTTCTGTTGTGAATAACATGTAGAAACGTCTAAGATTTTTTATATTTTTCATAACTTTTCGTAATTTTTGATCACTGTACTGTTGTGTACTGTTCCATTTCCAATTCACCAAGTTTTCTTCACAAGATTCTGAAATAAAAATAAAAAATATAAATAAATTTAAAAAGTTATTAAACATTCAAATCATATCGGTCGTTTTGCGCAACCCTGTACCACCTTTTTTTTTGGAAAATATGTTCTCCAGATAATTGAATTAATAAATATCTTCAATTGTTGTATTTGCAATTGTAATTGGTCCTCTGTTGTTAGTGTTCGCTCTCGGGTACACATTTTTCTCATTAATTCTCATTTGCATATCTTCATGTGTTTGAAGTTTTGGGTTAAAACTAATCTGTATAGTTTAAAAATAAATAGAATGTGAAATGTAAAATTAATGAGTATTTAATTCTAAGGAAAACTTTGAGTTCTTGAAATTATCATTTTAGATGTCATAGTCTGTTGCACTATTAACTTGCATTATTCATATAGATATTTGATAATTTTTTAGCAAATTTCTTTTTAATTTGTAGTATTGCTTATTAGTTAACACTGTCTGTCTGTTGTTTGTTTTCTCTGAACACATTTATAGGGCGTCCAACAGTTGGAAAACGCTTAAAAGTTGAAAAATGTTATAACTCATGCTTCATTCGATATGTTTTTGATTTAGAAATAGCAAATGACAGTCAAATCAAAAACATTCTCAAACAATACACCTTTTGCAAATAAATTGACTCCTTGAATTTTCTCAATGCTAAAAGAAGTAAGATAAAAACTTTTAGATTAGAGAGAATTGATAATGAAAATTAGTTACCTTTTAGACAATATTGTTAGAATCTGTAATTAAAATCTTCATGCAAATTAATTAAAATCTTCATGCAAAACTATTTATCAAAATTCTAAAATGCTTTTATTTGACACTTCTAAAATGTGTACATTTTAAAACCTCTGATATTACACACAACCTTGTTTAAAAAAGGTATATTTTGCTAATATTCCGTAAAACCACTAATTTGCTAAGAAAATATTTTTCATATCTTTCTTTTATATAATAATTTTTTTCTTTTAATTTTGTTGTTCTTGTAATTATTTTTCAGTTTTTTGTTATTGTTGACTCTATTAAAAAATAAAATCATTCACTCTATAATTACCATTCAAAAGGTATTCTTTATATATTAAAAAAAATAATAACTTCTTTATGACCTCTCCCTACTTGACATTTAAAAAAAATGTAAAACATAAAATATTACTTTTGTATTGTATACAAATTACCAAAAAAACATAATATTTTCTGCGTTATTATTATTTATTTAATTTTTGGGGTTAAATTCTTATCCTACGGGATAAGGAAAAATTATACAAAACAATTCATAGAGTAGCGCTAAATCAAATATTTAAAAAAAAAATTTCTATAAAAATATTTCATTGTTCTTTATATATTCAAAAAACAAACCGTATTTTACCTTTAGTAAAATAAATATTTTTTTGATCAGGTATTTAATAATAATAATAATAATAAAAACAACAAAAAAAAATTAAAAGAAAAAATATTAAGTTGAATTCAATGATCCCGTAGGATGCCTTTTTTTTTGTGTCCTTCCTTCATTCTATCAGAGCATATTTTCTTTGTCAATTTTCACACTAACTTTTGTCAAAGCAAAAAATACAATGAAAAAAAAACCTCTACCGGAAATTATGACAATTAACAATCGAAATTTACAAAAAAAATAAAACAAAATTAATAATCGAATCGAAAAAATCATATCGAAATTTAATATGTTATTTTTTATTTCATATGACATCCAAATCACAGACACATAAAAAAAGTGAATTTTAAATGCAATTTTTTTTATTTTTTATTTAATTTTGTAATTTTTTTTTTTAATACAAAAAATAACGGTTAAAAAAAGGATTCTTAGCATAGAATTTTCTATATATATATATGAAATCGGTGTTGAACCAAAACTAAATATACATCATAAATAATAATATATAAAAATTTTGAATATCATTATTGTATGTCAAAATGGGCGGTTATTTAAGGTATGACCCCTCACTGATTTCTCAGCAGTCAAAAAAAAAAATAAAAAACGAATATATGCACGTACCCATTTAAAAGTGAGCATTTTTTGGCGCTCTTTTTATACCCGTGCATACATATATGAACATCGGGTATATTAAAATTACTCCTCCGTTTGTAACGCATCGAAATATAAGAGCTAGATATAGTGTCAAGGGTACGTATCGAATCAGCATCGAAAAGTGAATCGATCTAGCTATGTGTGTCCGTCCGTCCGTCCGTCCGTCCGTCAGCACGATAACTCAAAAACTAAAAGGGCTAGAGTCTTGAATTTCACACAAAGTCATTTTTAGACAATTTCTAGGTTCCCTATTGTTTTTGGTTAAAATCGGACCAAGGCTTCGGGGAGCTGCCATACAACTTTTTTGCACCAATATGAATTTCTTCAAAACTATTTATATTACGGGGATGAAAATTACACACGGTTAGTTTTATAATGACTCCGGCACTTATATGAAGTTTCAAAATGTTAGGGCCCCATTTTCGGGGGGCTGCCATACAACTTCTTTGCACCAATATGAATTTCTTCAAAACTAATTATACTACGCGGATGAAAATTACACACGGTTAGTTATATAATGAATCGAGCACTTATATGAAGTTTCAAAATGTTAGGGCCCCATTTTCGGGGGGCTGCCATACAACTTCTTTGCACCAATATGAATTTCTTCAAAACTAATTATACTACGAGGCTGAAAATTACACACGGTTAGTTATATAATGAATCGAGCACTTATATGAAGTTTCAAAATGTTAGGGCCCCATTTTCGGGGGGCTGCCATACAACTTCTTTGCACCAATATGAATTTCTTCAAAACTAATTGTACTACGAGGCTGAAAATTACACACGGTTAGTTATATAATAAATCGAGCACTTATATGAAGTTTCAAAATGTTAGGGCCCCATTTTCGGGGGGCTGCCATACAACTTCTTTGCACCAATATGAATTTCTTCAAAACTAATTGTACTACGAGGCTGAAAATTACACACGGTTAGTTATATAATGAATCGAGCACTTATATGAAGTTTCAAAATGTTAGGGCCCCATTTTCGGGGGGCTGCCATACAACTTCTTTGCACCAATATGAATTTCTTCAAAACTAATTGTACTACGAGGCTGAAAATTACACAAGGTTAGTTATATAATGAATCGAGCACTTATATGAAGTTTCAAAATGTTAGGGCCCCATTTTCGGGGGGCTGCCATACAAAGTTTTCAATTCAATAACTTTGAATCTAATGAAGCTACAAGGTTAAAATTAAAATTGGGCAGATAAATTAATAGGGCAAGTTACTTGGCAAAGTTGGACATCACTCGGACCTTCGGACTTTTAGAGTGGGCCAATTTTTTTTTTTTTTGTTTTTTTTTTTTTTATTTTTTTTTTTTTTTTTTTAAGCTAAAGTTATGGGACAATGAATGAAAATTTTGTTTTTTTTTTTTTTGTGATTTTTTTTTTTTTGTTAATTTTTTTTTTTTTTTTTTTTAAGCTAAAGTTATGGGACAATGAATGAAAATTTTGTTTTTTGTTTTGTGATTTTTTTTTTTTTTTGTTAATTTTTTTTTTTTTTTTTACGTCAAAATTATGGGGTAATGAGTTAAATGTATAAGGGAAGTAAATTACGGTTTATTTTATACACCATAGTGGGTATGCACGGGTATCTAAAAGTTGACAAGGGCAACTATAATCTTCCTCGTTTTTTTTTAATTTTTAAATTTGATTTTAGTTCGGCGTTACTCTGGTAAAGCGTCACTCTAAAAAATAAAAGTTGAATTTACATAAATAACAAAAAATATGTATATATGTATATATTCAAATTATTTTAAAATTAATCATAGGCAATTTGAGTTTTTTTTTTGTTTAAAAATTCTTCAATTAAATCGAATACATACGACTAATAAGTGATCGTTCAATTTAAAAAAAAAAATCTTTTAGAATATTGAATAACTGGTAAAAGGACATCTTTCATAGGAGGCGTTGTACTGTGAATTCTGTTTTTTCTTTCTTTTTTTATTTTACAATGTAAATTTCAAGGATTTTTAGTCTTTATTTTAATTTTGAAGTTTTTTTTTGAACAATTAATATTAATGAACTGGTTAATGTAAATGAACTGGGTAATAAATTTGGCACAGGAACTTCACCAAAAAACAAAAACCAAATAATATTTTAACCAAAAGTATTTCTTCTAAAAAAAGTAATTAATAAACGCAAATTTTGCATTGGAAAATTATGGACTTTTGAAAAAAATTGTAAAATTTGTAGAGTGACCATTTTTAATGAAATATTTTTGAAGATCATATTTTTGGAAGACTTTAATTATATAATACCTCGCAGAAACGAACACCTGTTCCAAAGAAATAAAACAATTAATGCGTCCTTTTAAAGTTTTTCAACGTGAAACAAGGAGTCCGACAGATGCTCATCCCTACATTGTTGAAGATGGTAAAACATGGCTTATCGAAATTCGTTGGTTATGTGTACATCGCGATTATGGAATCAATTACCATGCAATGTGTTTCCCAAAGTTGGTAGTTTTTATATGTACAATCCAATAAAGTTTACATAGAACATTATCATCCATCTTCATGACTTCCCTTTAAAATAATTTCCTTTATCCAAGATAATCCCAATTCCCAAATCTAACCCCAATTTCCTTCCCAATCACAATCCTAAAAACCAAATAATACATTTATGTATTTAAGGTCCATTCCAAGTTTGGTTTTGAAAACGGGGGTTGGTTTTAGATGGTTAAAGTCCAACACTTCCCATATGAACTTCGTACAGTGGTTCTGGGTCGCTTTCAATGCTTTCCATTAACCCTTGTAAAAAAAAACTATAAATTAAAACGAAGCTCTATAAATTTAAGTGATCGATGAACACTGCTGTTGGTAGGCTCTAAAGTTTAGTGTACGAAGTGAAAAAAATAAATTGATTGTTTTCCTCGAATTTTCAATGGGTGTTCTATTTTTAAAAAACGGTTAAGTAATAAGTTAAATAAACTTAAGTTTCCAAAATTTATAGTTAAATATTGTATATTAAATATTATTTATTTCAATAAAGTTTTCTAATAACTCACAGATTAAGTTCAGATCATTTTATTTATTAGAATAAATTAAAAATTAAAATAGAAGTTGACTAGGCAATTTCAACATTATAATGCCTACTGATAAGTCTTGTAGTTTTGAAAAGGCAAGACTCCTTACATATTGGTAATATTATTTACATATTTTTGATCATATTTTGCAATTTCTAAATTTATTTAACTGAGGAATTTTAGCAAAATTGACTTTGCCTTTTTTTTTTAAATACTATCACAAATGAAATAAATAAAATGTTTTTTAAAGAAATATAAAGTTGAAGCCTTTATGTAACTTTATGTAATACAATGTTGATGTAGCTTCCATTTTGAAATGAATAGTTTATATTTTTTCTGGAGTGGATCCACAAATCATCCATTGCATTTGTTCTGGATTGCAACACTCTAAAATCAACCCCTTTTAAAAGCAACTCTTAAAATAGAGTCCTGATGTATGCAAATGTATAGTTCGATTTAAGGAATAAAGATATGAGAAAGATATATCGGGAAATTATGTTTGAGGATGTTTTAGATTTTTTTAGATGTGGAAAATTAAAAGGGAAATTTACAAGAAAAACATTACCTTCTAAAGATATATCTTACATTTTAATAAATAACTATATTTTATGTATATGGTCTATTTAAATCTTATTTATTACATTGTAAGTCAAGAGTAATTACAATGCAATTACTAATGCAGATTTTAATTTAAATGAAAAAAAAAAAATTGTTGACAGGACAATTTTCACACCTTTTTGGCTAATTGGTTTCAAACGATTAGTTCAGAAGTTTCCTCTGATTTGAATGAAAAATAACAGTATGGCCATTACATTTAATACAATAGAAAGAAAAACAGTAAGCCATACAGCCTTAATTTTTTTTTTTAACAATTAATGTAAAATTTAACTTTAAAAAAAGAATCTTAAGATATTTATACGGCTCATTAACGCATTTTTGTCTTTTTTTGCTTTTTTTTTTGTAAAATATTCGATTAGATGCATGTGACAAAATTAAAAACAAAAGTTAATCAAATAAAATAAAAAAAAAATTAAATAGATTCATCTCAGTGTGTTCTACTAATTTTAAGTAGATGTTAATTTAGGGATGGTTTAATTTTCCGCCTTTTTAAAGCCTTTTTCTTTTTCAATAAATTTAAATGTTTGTAGTTTTTAGTTTTTAATTATTTTTTTGTTTTAAACAGTGATCACAGCTTGTCGCCACTGTCGCCTTTTTCGGTTTTTTTAACAAGAGCGTTTAATAGTTTGTTTTTTTTATTTTATCTAAAGGATTGCTTTTGTAATAATCCAAAAATGGAATTCCATGTACCTTTTTATTATAAAATATAAAAGTAATCACTTTTTGTGGACTTTTGTGGAATAAATATATTAAATTAAAAATTGTTTTTTTTTTTAATAATTGGATTAAATCAAATAATTAATTTAAAAAAAGGTTTCCTTATATAAAATTTGGAAAAGGAGTTATATTTGTTTTATATTTTTTTTAATGCTGGGTACATAAATTTTGAAAAATTTTGTAAATTATATTTGGAAAATATTAAAAAAAAATCGTCATCTGAAAAATATAAAAATATTATTGAATGTTTATATAAAATTAGTTACAATAGATTAGAATAGATTTTATGTGATTGTTATCATTTAAAGAACAGAAGCGGGTTTAGGTATTCTGGAGGGCGTTATATTAAAATATTTTCAAAACTTATACGATTCTAGAACGTCTTTTCCGATACCTAATATAGAGCTAAGCGAGAGCAATAGAGATTCATCGTTTAAGCATAGAATGGAAATTATAAAAAGTAGCAATAAGTTGTAAGACAAGAGGAACCTACTATTAAATTTAATTCAATTGCTGCTTCAATCAACAGAAGGAATTTTTTAATTGTGGTTGAACTTCTCTTGTTTACACTGGATTTACCCAAAGCTCTTCCATCCAATCCAATTTTCAGTCTATTTTTGGATTTCAATCCAATTCTAGCTGTCCCAATTTCAAAGTTTGAGGAAAAATATTGTTTGAAGACTGCTTAAGATCTGATCAATATCCACCTGGACTGCATATTAGTTCTTTGTTTGTGATTTTTCTGAAAACCTTTTAAGGGTAAGACATAATAATGTCTATATATATTATTTCTAAGTAATTCCATATGTAGTATAACCGTAAATCATTGGAGATTAAGACTTTATTTTTTAAGTCAATACTAAGGTATTTATTTTAAAGCAAATGAGATAAGACTAACTCCAAAAATATAAACTCTTTCTATCTCAAAAATTTAAACCCTTATATTGCCGTTCTGAATTACTGTTAGTTTCGCGTCCCTGTACAGTGCTTTTATTCCTCTAACTATTTTGTAGGTTCTCTGGCACGTATCGAGCACAACTGAATACGTTCTATTATAGTATTTCAATTCAGACATTTTAACTATGCGGCGCTAATATAAAACAAATAACATATAATTTATAGGCATATGTATATAAATAAAAGACACAACAAATAGAACCTAGGAAAACATATTAAGATCTTTTATTTGTGATAGAAAATTGTTCCGCATAGCCATATATATGTTTGTTTTTCTTCCTTTGGTCCCCAGAAATTTTTTTAATTGGATATGAAATATTTATTATGATTTTATACGATAAAAAATCCAAATATAATAATATCTTATAATAAATCTATGGAAATTTGGAGCCGTTAATAGTTTAATGATAGTTGTGACATAAAAATAAATTTAGGAAACATAGAAAAAAAAAATATCAATTGTCAAAGATTGGAGCCGAATTTAAATAAATGTAAAATTCAAAAATATTTCTTATAATTTAAATTTTTTAAGAATGAAAATTATTATATAAAAAATGTCTGAGATTTAAAAGAATGAAAATTCTTTAAAAATAATGAAAACCATAATAAGACAATATAGACTTATAATTTGGCGCCATCTTAATAATTTGTAAAGATTTTAAATAAAAGTTATTTTTATCTTTGTTAAAATGATAGTATTGTAAATATGTGCCGGATTATCGGATCAGTGTTGTATTATATAAGAAATATTAGATTTCATATATTTTATTGGATTAGGAAATTAAGTTTTTGTAATTTATTTTAGTTCTTAGACTTAATAAGTTGATTTTGTAGGGTTTTTCATTGCTATGTTATGAGTCATTTCAAAATAAATTTTTGTATAATGATTTTTTTATGAAGTTTTAAATACTTTAAAATCTATGTTATGTAATAAAACGAATTTGTATATAAGATCTTATCTACAAGTTAAAAATATAAAACAGGAAAGAGAATATCGATTTCATTGATCTTAAATCTCATGTATTTCCGGTCGAATTTAATGTTCATAGAATTAAAAGATAGTAATTAAAAAAATTTGATTAAAACAATGATTATAAAAAAAATGTATCGATAGTTATTTTCATAAGAATAAAGTAGTACTTATTTTTTTAATGGTCGAAAATAAGTTTTTCTACTCTTTTCCTCCTCCCCTTCTTTTCTAGGCATGTGGAAATTTCCACAAGACTGTTAGAGAATCTGAAATTTTTTTTAGATTCTATTTGAAAAACAAATTTCCTTTCCTTTAGCAGCCGGAATAGATGGAAAAAATCTAAACGCAGTATGCCAGAGGTTTGAGGATTGGGTGGGATACCTTTGGATATTTGATATAAATTATAAATTGAATAGAATTTAGTTTAATTTAATTTTAAATAAATTCCTTAATAAATAATTTAATTTGTCATCCGCGATAAACTTAGAATTTAAATATCTACCGGCTTAATATTATACTCGTATAATTGGAACAAGAAATCATTTTAAAATATTGTCAGAATGAAGTGTGCTTTAAATTTTTGTTTTTTTTTTAAGAGGGACAATAGAAAGCTCGAAAGCCTCCGATTGCAACTGTGCGATATTCCTTTGGGTGTGCCACATTAACACGCCAAAACCACAACCCTATTTGGACCACACTTTAGGGTGAAACCTGTGATACAAGTCAACAGTTTAGCTACAAGAATAGGTATATGGAAGAGTTAGAGGATATTTGGTCCTGTTGGATTAAGGAAAATGGTAGGAAATTGAATGGGATATTTAGAAAAAAAAAATGTTAATGTTCTTCATAAATTCAGCTAAATCGTATTCATATAAATTATTAAGTGGAATATGATTCCATAAAAGGGATTACTGTTATTCTATGTTATCCAAGCCATTGTTATTAGGCAGTATCTTATGATGACCACTGTCAGATGAATTATCATTTTCAAACCATCAAGACAACAATAGTTTAAAAATCCTCGTTTCCTTTTATTCTAAATGATGTACATGCATGTCAAATTGAAAGTTCGGTAATTGAAGAAAAAAATATCAAAAAAATTAATAGCTGTTTGTGCGCCAATTATTTTTATATTTTAAACAAAGCAATATTAACAATTACCCAATATAGTAAATTAGATTATAACAAGTTGCAATTACTTAAAATGATTTTATTTTTCAATTAATTAAAATAAAAAAATTTTATGCTCTAATATTTTAAAATAAAATTTTACTAAAATAATATACAATTAAAACTTATTACAAAAGTCTTGTATAATTAAATAATACAATACAACTATACAACAGATCAATTTTGCAATTTACAACTTTCTGAAACCATAATAGTAACAAATTGAAATAAATTTTAATTATAAATTTTAATTAAATTTCAACTCAATCTAATTGAAGTACTCATTATAACATTTCCTAACATTTTGTAAATATTTCAAAAAAATAAAACTTAAGAAAAAATGAATAATTAATTTATTTAAAAAAAATGTTATAAAAAGAAAATTTATAAAAGTTTCTAACAAGAAATAAAATTTATGCGCTCATTAACTTTAAACCGAATGTAATAATATCCAAAATTATATCATAAATTATATTTAAAAAAAAAAATCCGGTATTTTTTTTATTTAATTTATTTTTTTTTTTATTTTTATTAACAAAATTATTATTTTGAATAAGCGATTAAAACGTGTAACGATTTTATTGCATAAAAAAAAAATGTTACCCGTAAATTAAAAAATGAAAAACTAAAACAATATGGCAACAACACCACTAACAATTTAAAAAAACAAAAAAACAATATTTATTACACTCTAATGATCACCTAAAATGTCTGATACACCGTTGTGATCCTGACTTTAAACATCCTTCTTGAATTTTCCAAAAAACAAGCCACAAAATAAAAATGCTAAAAATTTAAGCAGTTATTAACTTACACTTACTCTTCTTTTATATTGCCATCTCTTTTTCTCATATGCGCAAATAATATTTTAATATTATTCTAGTCTACAACTTCTATGTACTAAAATCGTTGTAATGAACAGCTTTTTAGTAAGAATCATGTCAGTAATCGATTAATTAAAAAAAAAAAGAAAAAAGCAACAAAAAGAAAGAGACAGAAACATAAGCGAAAAATTAAAAAAAAATTTTCTTACATACTAGGGTGCAAAATTTAGTCTACTTTTTTTTTTTTTGTATAATGCTACCAGATTTTAATTTTTTTTTTTTTGTATTTTTGTTTTATCACAAGTAAACACTTTTATAATTTATAATATATAATCATCATTATCAATCATCACTAATATCATTTATATATATGTATGATTATTTTTATTTGTAAAAAAATATGGAGTTTTGTAATTTCTTAAAATATAATAGATAAAAACTCTAATGTATAAGCAAAGAGTAATTCTCCTACTCATTTTATTGCATTTAGTTTGTTTTAACAGAAAATATTATTTGAAAAGTTTTTAAATATTATAACAACCCATAGGTGTACACAAAATACAACACAATATTCTGTCCCGTGAGATTTTTTTGGAATTTTTTTTTCATTTTATTGTTTTTAATGGAGATTTTAATACGATGCACTTCCTATGATATGCTTTAAAACAATCTAATATGTTTTTAGTGATGGGGCAATCGATGGGAGTAAATTTACTACTTTTATATAAGAATATTGTTTTGATTTTGTCAACTTATTGCTCAGCTAATGTTGACGCTGTTCGAACGCGGTGAATGTCAAACAAAGTTAAAATATCAGAACCTGTATGAACTTAAAAATTCCAACGGTGTATTAAATTCACAATAAAAACTTTGTAAAAACGAGGAAGAGTGTAGTAGAGTAGACTGTGTCAACTTTGAGATACTCGTTTGACTCTGGGTTACCCGTTTGACCGTAATATAAACATTATATCATCCGGTTAATTACTTTTGGCAAAATTTCAAACATACAGCTTTATTAGGTTTAGAGTAATGCTCATATAAAAGAAGGAGTTGTATGGCAACTACTCTTACCCTCGGCAGTAGACCAACCAAATTTTGCAGTAACTTTGGCCATTACACTAAACTACTTTTGGTAAAATTTCAGACGGACGGGCATACATTGCTAAATCGATTTTTTTTTCGATTCTGATCCAATCCATACACTTGAGTCTATATCTACCCCGTCTTCTATGCGTCACAAACGTAATGGCAAATTTAGTATACCCTTTTGACAAATAGTCATTCGGGTATAATTAGAATACATTTGATTGACCCATTTTATCAAATTACTATTTTAACTTTTTAGTGGCGTTTCTACATTATTCTCTACAATTTCTGGATCGTAATATGTAAGCTAAGAATTTAATTTTAAAGAACTTAAAAATAGAGTACTTAAATCAAAATTACTTAGATATTGATCTGAAAGATGGTAGATATTTATACAACATATTAAAATAAATATACCTCCTAGTTTCTGTTATCTTGTAAAATTATCTAGTATTATCTTAAAGTAGAAAAGACAATTTGGTGTTGAAGCACGTAAGACTTATATTTTTTATTGGTGGTATTTAAGCACGTTAACATCTTTTTCCAGAAAAAAAATAAACGCAAAAATTTCTACACATCCCTGAATTAAACGATAAAAATTTATACCAAAAGCATCTACTACTTTAGTCCCACGTACGAGGTACACAAAGCATTACACTGAACTATAAATCAAGATGTGTGTCTGGTTGTGTATCAAACAAACCAAAGTGAAAAATCTAATAGAATTATAAAAAAATCTTTAACACTCCAAAGTATTATACATGGAGCAAATCATTTACTCCTTAATGAAATTTTTTTATCAGTGCTGCTACTCTCACTACTAAGTATACGAATCCGAATGTCAACGACTAAATATATATTGAGATAAGACAACATACAGCATACATAACACAACAAGAGCTCTACTACTGTCATGATAAAAATATATTTATATTAAAAAATAAAAAATATTAATAAAAAAATAAAAAAAAATTAAATAAATAGCGAAAAAACAAACATTTTGTTTTAGAAAAATTTTGTTATTTTTAAATGCGCCTTTCAAATAAGAACCATAAACATGAAAACTCACCGCATGATATCGGGTCGTGAAAAATTTTTAATAAATAAAAATTTACAGGAAAATTTTGAAAAAATAAAAATATAAAAAAAAACTTTTAAAATAATGTTAAAAGTTAGTAAAACGTTTGTAATTAAAAATTGGAATTTTCCTCTTTTTTTTTTTTTTTTCTTTGTTTTTTAATTTTGTTTTGAGAGGCAGAAATTATATTTTTTGGTTTCAAGTTGAGTTTAAAAGTTTTGTTAGTAACTTGTTTTAATTAAATGTACAATTATTAATCAAAACTTCATAAAAAATTTGTAAATTCAAATAAATTATAAAATTTGACAGTTGTTTTATTAACTAATACAAGGTTTTACAAGTCATCTTGTTGTAAAAAATTAGAATAAAATATGAGATTTATAGGAATTCTATGTTATTTTGTATTTAATTAATTTATCCTCCGGCATATTGCAAAAATCTATTTTTGAGTCCTAAGTTTTGAGGGCCAAGAATTGCTTCGATTTTAGAGGGTAATTCCAGGTGTATGTTTGGGAGCTGTGAGTACGGTACCTTGTGTAAATTTCAAACAATTTTGATGAATTGGTATGAATGCTGTATCGTCAATAGTGTTTCGTAGATGGGCTAAATCGAACCAGGGGATCGGGAGGATCCAATACAAAAAAATCGAGGATCCAATGAAAAATTTCGAGTTCTTACTATCGGAATTAGTTTAAATTTGGTAAATAGACTATTATTGTTTGGTACTCATGAAGAGTAGATTTCATAAATTGATTCTAGTACCAAAGGGTCAAAAGATTAATGTTACAGCTGATTTCGTCAATTTCCGAACGTTCACAACAATTGGGACTCTGTGAATCAAGTATGGGGCGTATTATGCACAAAGATTTAGGGTTAAAGGCCTACAAATTTCAGTTGACACAAGAATTACTGCCACAAGATCATTCCAAGCGACGGAAATTCGCCAATTGTATACTGGAACATCAGGATAATCCTCGAATAGAAACACTGAAACCAAAAATTATTCGAGTTATTGGTGAGATATAGCCGCAACTATGCCAGAATGTTAACGATAATTTTGATAAAAGAACTAGGTACTGTAAAGGCGCAAGAGTTGGTCACATGGAGATAACATTTTCGGAGTATAATTAAAACTCTATGACTTTGACTTTTAATTCTTTAATTTTGAACACTTAATTTGAAAGACCCTATAATAATTCATGAAAATTAATAAAATTTGGTAGGAATCCTTTTTTTCCAATAGAAAAAATGACTTCCCAGATTTGCAAATTAGACCATCGGATTGGCGTGGCTCCCATTTTAAATAACCAGACTTTACAAGAAAACGAAAGGATTTTAAGTATCGGGATGAGCTTAAATTTAGGCCATACAAGTTTTGAATTAATTGAATTAACAAATTTTAACAAATAATTAAACAAATCAAATAATATTCTAAGCTTCATTGAGCTGTCATTACATAGTTATCATAATAATAAACTCCCAAAAAATAAATTAAAATAAATTTTAATAATGATTAGTAATATTTTTGTTATTTTAATCAAATTTTTTTACTAATTTTTAATATTATCAAATCTAATCGCATAACTTAAGGTCAAATCCAATCACTTCTAACTGAATATTTTAGTGTCTCCCAAGAGATTACTACATACTCAAAATAATCCTCAATTTTTTAATAAGTCATCATAAACATTTAAAACAATTCCAAAAATACATAATATTCTTATAATCCTTAATAAAGTACCAAACCTAATCTCTAAAAAATTAATTTTAAAAGAGTTTCCCAGTAAAAAACTGACTGATACTTATATTAAACACGTCTACCCATATTGACCTTTACTTATCATATAAGTTTTATTAATAATCGTATATGATCTTGTTAAATGAATCCAATTTTCAGGCAACCAAAAAATCATAAAAAAATAATTCTTTTCCCATATTTAATGTCATTTATTACTGATCTTTAACCAACATAGACAGAATGTTTCATTTCAAAAAAATTATGATCTGATTGGCATGATGAGATCCGATTTTTACTCTGTTTCATCTCTAACTTCCCTTTTTTTTTTGAATTTAATGTCATCAATTTTATTTAAAAAATATAAAACAGAAAATAAGAAGAAATCGAGGAATTAAAAAAACTCTTACAAGAGTTCTTAAATCCCAAATATAAAAAAAAATTTAAACATTAAAAATCATGTAAAACGCAGATTGACGACAATGAACAACGATGACTTAGACGAGGACAATAACAAAAATATCAGAACAAGATACGGTATCATGTTAATTTTGTGTTGCAGATAAGATAAGATTCAATGGATCCCAAAAACAAAAAGGGTTTTTTTAAAGTGATCCGATCAGTATTTAAACGCTCACTTAATTATTTTTTTTTATATATGATATTATAACAGACTATGGCGCTCACATACTATATACACGGTGTTTAAGCGCCGTCATTTATTATCATGTCCAATAACACTTTTATTACTTTTAAAAGATTGTGTTTTTGTTTTTTAGAGTTTTACTCCTTTTATTTTGGGAAAATATTTTTGTTTTTAATTCATTTATCTTTTTGTTTTAAATTTTGTCAAATATTGATTGGGACAAGAGAACATTGGACAGATGCATAAGAGGAAGCTTGTAAAATTAAACGATTAATGATAACTATGAAATTATTTTCAAATTTAAATGACTTTATGATAGAAGCTTAAGTGTAGTAGTTTTGGATTATAAAGATGAAATGAGTTTTGATGAATGTTTTTTTAAGTCTGATAATAGACAGAAGTTAAAATTTAATTGGTAATTAACTAGGATGAGAACCGGATATAGTTTTATTAAAAAATTAATAAAATTAATCGATTTTTATATTAAATTCTTTTTTTGTAATTTGTAATAAATGTTTGCAGAATTATATTCCCGTCGGCTTTTAGTTAGGAATACAGAGTTCGGTATTTTTTACAAGTTGTTAAATTAGTACGAATATTTGATGTTTGAAGAGTATTTGATTATTTCAAAGTGATGAAAAATACTTTGTTTCAACACTAATTATTTGTTAAATTGGCATTTAATCCTTCAATCTATAATAAATGCATTCCTAAGCCACTGGCTGAATCGATCGACCATTTGTACATTGGCCTTAAATAATTGGATTAAGTTTTTCTGATCAATTCCTGTAACTATTGTGAAGTCTTCCCAATATCTTCCATTTGAGATTCTTTTCTTTCTATAGTCAAACGTTGGGCAATATTGAATCGGACGTTATTATCTTGTAGCTGGTCTTCATGTTCCTGTTGCTACAGGCTCCTAAAATTAGGTGACTCATACTGGTTCCTGTAACTGTATAGTCTTTTACCCTTTAAATTAGATTTTTGAATCATTTTGATATTTATAACAAGTATTTTCTCGGAAATCTTTTGTAATTTGTATAATGGGATCCTGTACATTGGTGGATGACAAAGTTGACTTGAACTTAGTTTAGGCTTTTATTGTAGTGTTTATTGGCATATTGTAATTAGTTCGTTTGCATTTAATAACAACTTTATTTAATGTAAAAAACTTATAATTTAAAAAAGAAAAAAAATAATTATATAAAGTCTAATGAATCTACTCAAAAGTAGGTGTAATTGAACTGTCTTCTTAGATACCTTTTTCTATATCATTGAAGAAAGAACGGCTTTTTTAATTGTTTAAGAACTATTCTAAATTATACAGTTTTTTATTCAACTTGTTCCATTAGAGGTGTTTTTAATTTTTTTTCAATTAATTGTTTGAATAACACCCGAAAGATACCAATGCACTAATGGCATCTAAAACTGTTTATAAACAAGAGAAACTAAAAAAAAAACTCTAAGCTGAAGAAAAAAAATTAGTATTGAAATAAATATCCATTAAAACAAAAGACCTTAAAAATTATGCCCTTAAGTTATTAATATTATTTCCAACCTTTATTTCACGCATTTTTCTTAATTCATTTATATCCCATTCCATCCCATTCTATACTCACATTTGCAAAGTCAAGTAATTGATTTACAAAAAACACATAAATTCAAAACAAAAGAAAAAACAACTTTGGCACACTTCTTCTATTCCCATCTCTAATATCAGTATCACATAATATGTAGAAATCAGGCAAATGGTTAAAATGTTTGGTTAAAGTTCTTTAAGTGAACTAAGATTGAATCATTAATCACTTAATTAACTTAAAAGGCAGCAAATTATAAGACCTCTACAATTTCTACAAAATCCTTAAGGGCCACTTAAATTATCAAACAAAAAAAAAATATAATTAAAGGTAAGAAAAAAGGGCGGTCAAATAGGGCGTGTATCATTTCATCATAACTATTTAAAGTTTTTCAATATCACCCATACGTTTTATACCGATCATCATCATCATCGTCATCATCATTATTAGTTAAGTTAAAAACAATGTAGAAGTTTTAAGGCAGAACCCATGGAAGAACAAAAAAAAAAAGAATAAAATTAACAGAATCATCCTTCATGTATAATTAATCATATTGAAATGGGTACGTGGATTTTCATAATATAATATGTGGATGAATAAATTTAAAAATATAGCGAAGGTCATCACAACTTGAAGTTGGTGTATGTTGTATTTTATCTTATATGGATTTCAAATAATTTTAAGAATTTCTTCTTTTATTCATTCCAAATTTTGATTAAATTTTACTTGAATCGTTTTGTGTGGAGTAGGAAATGAATCATTCCAAAAACGGACAGTGGATAAAATCATTGGTAAGATTATTCGTGCCATTTGAAAGTGCTGAACTCACTTTGTATATTTTTGCATAAATTTTTATATTGTTTTTTCATCAAATTATAAATTTGCATTGAAATGTTAAGAGAATCTCATGTGTCGTAAGACCTTATAAGCGCTTACGAATTCAAAGAGTATTTTTGACCCTCGACCTTTGCATGTTAGATATATTTGAAAATTTTGAAATTGTAATCTGGAATCGGAAAATTGTCGAAACGCAACATTTTACAGCTCTCAAAATACTAAATAGTATAAATACAAAAAATTTTTCTAAGGTTCCTAATTCTTTTTTTTAAAGATCTAAGATCCATTAAATTTTAAGCTTCCAACAAAGGTAAGAAGGTTGCTATATCAGTTTATAGCTACCTTTCCTTCAAATCGACAAATAATGAATTACGAAATGAAAGTATAAACAATCAAATTTTTCTTCAATTAACAAATTTAAAACTGCTCTAAAACCAATCAAAGGAACCCTGGTAGTGTAGCGCTTCAAGGCATTTCTTATTGACGAAATGAGCTCCAACCAGTTATCAGCTCAAGTCATTTATTTTTATTAGAAAAAATTAGAATAAAATTGATGAGAAATTCCTTTGTTATTTTTGTCACATTTTTGATTAATATTTTTAATTCAATGTTGAGGACCTGTCCCGTGTGGGAATCACACTCACGCTTCCTCGATTGATAAAACAAAGGCTTTTCCACTACACCACCGACGCCCCAGAAAATTTTAATATAAAAATATATAATATAAGTAAAACAACAAGTATTACTTATAAATTGATTGAAAACAATAGGAATGGGTCCAAAAGGAGTCTCAAGACCTAGGTATAAAGTTAGTACGCTATACCAAATCAAAAACAACGACGAATCCAAGCCCTTGTCGACAACCATTCGTTATTTTGGAATTATCACTGATGTTTTGATTCCAAACACTGAGACACGTAGTAATATATAAAAAGTAAACTAATTAAATAAGTATTTATCATGAAACTAACAGTACCAACAAGACTTTGTATTTATCAATAAAAGGGATAATAACAATTTAATCCAGAGGCAAGTTAGAAAGAAATTACTTGATGAAGCCACATAGTTTTCTAGAAAGTTTTCTAGAAACCGTGAAGCCACTTAGTTTTCATAAATCTAAAAACTCTAGTAAACTAACTAGATGTTTAATCCTCTTCTTGATGCTAATAAACCAAAATTTAATTAAGTTCAAATACATATTAAGAAAATATTTATTTATTCGAAAATATTTTTCTTTAATTAGAGGAATAAAGTAAAAAATTCCTAGAATTTAATCCTATATTGAATTTAATTAATACACTTAATTAATTTCCTTCCATTTCTATTATATGCGTATCTACATATTTCAATGTATTTCATTTGAAATTCAATTGTTTATTTACTTCAAATTAATTTAAAAAATTTTCAATAATGCCTGAATTTCAATCCTTTTATTAAAATAAATCAATTCTTCATTATTATTGCTTTGATCTAGCAATAATTCTTTTTCATTGTCACTTTGGAATTCTATAAAATTACATTGCTCTGCAGTGAGTAGCAATTAATATTATACACACAATATGTTGATATATTAAGTAAAAAATTTTTTTTGAAAATACAGTACTCTAGAGGGCAATTACATTTTAATTTTTTTTAAAGTATTACACACAAAAGTATTAGAGCTAAAGTACTAGTAACTAACACAAAAGTTCTAGATTCTACCATGCAATCCCATGCTAGTTTCAAACCATCGAAGTAATTTTATCACAAAACTAATAAATTTCTTAATGAATTTTTGAAATTTTCTGTCAAAATGAAACTAGTTTGAAAGTGGTTTTCGTGTTAATTTAAAACAATTAAAATGATATTTTTTGTATACGAATTTTTTGCTTCACTGTTTTCTTTAAAAATAAAGATAGAAGAGCGAAGAGCGATAGATACGGAAGAATGTTTTTTTTTTCCGAAAAGAGCGATTGGATCCGAATAAAAGGTGCTAAATAAAACAAAAAGTAGTTGTGTCCGAAAAAGTTGACGCAAATACAACTTCTTTTAGTAAAAGATGACCTTTGTGTTTATTTTTGTTAAACTGATTTGACCTATGAAATTGTTTTAAAATATTAAATAAAAAATAAGATTAAAATAAAATAAAAATAAATTTTTAATACAAGAATCAAAAATGCGGAATGTGAAAAATACTCCGAAAACTTAAAATTGTATACTACCTATTTGTATTGTACATATTATTGCTTTCATGCTTTCCCTTTTCATTTTGGCGAAGTCATTAACACATTAAAAACGATCGCATACGAGCGGATTAAGTTATTTATTATTTTACTTTCAAATGCCAAAATTAAACACTTTGTAGTCTGAACAACATTTTTGCAAAACATGTTTTCTCTGTGATTTTTTTGGGTTAAACTCTCTTTGAAAAACTTTTAGTGGAATTTTGAAGTTAATTTTAATTGCAAAATTACTGGGGCTTCAAAGTGTTCTAATTCATATCTACATTTATTTGCAGTCCACTATGTTACTACAATATGTATGCACGATGACTCTGATAATATAATAAGGTCCTTTAAAAAGTACAAAAACATATAATATGAATATATTCAACATGTTGTTTTTAACTCCTGTATCCCCAATGTTTATTTAGCTCTTGTAAAATTCAATAATGTACAAAAAATTTAATAAAAAAGGGGGAAATAAAATTCTATTTAAAGATCTACATACACCGAAGAATATATCAAAGGATGTATCTAAAGGATATTAGTAACATACGTTTTATATTGGCTTTCCATTGAATCCCAAACAAAGAAATACAAAAAAAAAATTCTCACTTTATTTTATCGGATATATTCTGTGTGATTGAATTAGTTGGAAAATTGAGGGTGGAATTCAATAAATTGAAATCTTTTTCATCTTTTCACATAAACACAAGAACAGAATGATTCAGTATAAATTTATTTGAAATACCATTTTTAAAAATAGGGCGTCAGAATTTTCGTAATGGAAGCGGTTTATTTATTTATTAGGTTGCATTGTTAGAAAATAAAAGATTTTTAATTTTTTTTTTTGGAGAGGAATAACATTCTTTTAGATGGGGTCGAATTAAATTTCATTACTCATATTATTAGAATTTAATTAACTCGATTTGTTTTTCATAAATTTTTATATTAAGTAAGTGCATTTTTTTATATAATTTAATAAATATAATAAACAAGACTTAACCACTTAAGAAGAAAAATGAATGTTTTTACTTAAATAATGTTTGGAAATTTATACTCACTTAATTAATATGATTAATGTTAAAGTAATAAATTGAGGAAACTTAATTAAATGTATTCTGCTTGTAAATTGGATTTAGTTGAACTGAATTACAGAACTTAAAACTGCATTGAATTGAGTTTTGTACTTTATTTTCTAAAAATGAGTAAGATATAGCATTAAAATTTTGAAATTTTGTAAATGAAATTAAAGATTTTAATATGTCCTAAAGTATAAACGTTATAATTCGTCGACTTATCATACTAATAACCTAAGGGTACGTTAATATTGGAGTTGCGATAAGTGATAAGAGCTTTAGTAAAAAGCATATATTGTTTAGCGTTGATCAAAGCGATGCTCCAATACAAACATTTCTATTAAAATCATGTATATCATTTTCTACGCTATGCTCTTATCTTTTATCGCAACTCCAATATAAATGCATCTTAAACCACTGCTCTGGCATTACAACCAGAATAATTTACGAACAATGAATATTTGACAGAATAATACAGTTATAACAGTTCTATAATAGGATTAAATTGCTTTATTAAATAAAATTTAAATCCAAGTCATGATTTAGTGAATTTTGCGAAAAGGTAATTTTTATCAAAGAAAAGTACTGCATAAACGAAATATATCAAAAACATCTTTGTCTGTGAGTTATAAAGTAAATTGACAGAGAATTTTTATGAATTTTCAACAAAAGGTTGAGACGGAAAATAATTAAACTTCTCATTTTTATCGCATTCTTTTTAACTTTTGCAAAAAGCTTAAAGAATTTAAAATCCGGCTTACAAAGTCCCATTCTTTACTCATGAGTACCCTTGAAAGGTACAATCAACCTCTGTATTCCTGTGAGTTGTACTATCATGGTATCCAATATTTAGTTGTTAAACTCTAAGACTCGTTATGTGGTGAAAGTTTTAAAGAAGGTGAAAGTTCACCGAAAGATCCTTAAATCATAGGTATAATGTTAAATAACATTAATTTATGATGAGATTAGTAGTTATAAACCATCCTAGCGATAATAACTAATTGGAGTAACCTAAACAGAGTTGGGTCTCCGAATGTATAAGACATGCAGCTTATTTTTGATAAATAAATTGAATGAGCATATTTTTTATATTTTCGGTTTGGATATCAAATATTTGAGTTTTCTTTCCCTCAGAAAAGCTTATTTTTTTCCAAGATGTCTTTCAAATATAACATAACTATGAAGCTTAATATTCATATATTAATTGGCGCTTCTTATCTTCACTAAGTTTTCTGAAAGAATGTTCAAAATATTAACCTAACTGCATATCCACTTTTCTTTACATCGTTGGAGAGGCTTGAAGTGACTATTTCTTAATTGTGGAAATTTGTAGATGGTTTGAAATAGTTTATGCAAACACATTTTTCTTCGAGAACTGTTAAAATGTTACACATGGTCCCAGAGCCAGAATGTCTTCGTTTGATAGAAATTTATCATCAACTTGCAACGTATTATCAAAATTTGTTGAAATATTACTTTATAACTGGCCCCTAACCATCAAAATTTCACAACCCGAAAAAACGTTATATTAAAAAATCTTTTATAAATTTAACTTATAATTCTACAAGATCAGGTCAAGATTCTGGGTCGATTAAAGAAAAAACTTCTAAATTTTAATTTTAAACAATTAACCTTATTTTCTTGGCAAAAATAAATTAATCATATTTTAGGAGAAGATCTTGTTATTATTCCAAAAAACGTTACCAAATCATCACTTTTATAAAAAATTATTCAGAACCAAATCATTCTTTAACATAAATTGTACAATTTCCATTTCCACGAATTTTTAATAAAAAAAATCAAAAAAATTATAATTTAGCATTACAAAATTAATTATTTTCAAAGAAATTGAAAAGAAACTTTCCAAAAATTGATTCATCCATAATTCCTATATCAAAATATAAATTAATCAAAAATTACATTATTTTGTTTTCGTCATCATCATCATTTTTTTGATGATCGTCCATTGAAACCAAGCCAGAGTTCCATACAAAACTAATTTTTTTTTGGATCTTGTCTTATATTTCTATTTTTAATACAGAGTTAAAATGGACACCACATATCACAAGTGAAAAATGATCAAATTCAATTGAAAATTCTAGATACCTCTTTTTTAATATAATATTAATAAAAAAATAATCAATGTCCATCATTATGAAATTAAACATCAAAAAACAGAACAATGAATATAAAAAGAATAAGAAAAATGTAAAAAAAACAATAAGAATGACCTTTTGACAACGTTGGACCCACCACGTTATCGATCATTTAGTATTTAATGATTAAAACATAAACAACAACAAAAAACAATAATAACAATGGTAATATTATAAAAATAGAAACAAAAAGTGATTAAAGTGATCCCCGTATATTCTAAGGTATATTATAATTCATAACATATTTGAGACTCTTAATTTAATGATTACTTTAAGGTTTACTAAGTTGACTATTTGCTTGAAATCCAATTAAAATTCTCCTTAATCTATGTATCTACCATAATTAATTACTTTAAAATGAAATGTATATATATTTATATATGTATATTTATATATATATTACTAAATTATCATAAGAATTACAATTATTTTCGAAAAATCAATAAAAATCAATTAATCTAATTTTACATCTATTATTCTATCTTTGGTATTTAATTATTTTAAAGTAATTAATTATTCATAAATAATCACAAAAGTAATTAAATTTCAAAAATTATTTTAAAAGTAATTGAAATATAAACTTATTTACTTTTCGGAATTATCAAGTAATTACTTAATACTGGAATTCTCAAAGTACAATTACAAATATGTATTTTTAACAGTAAATAACAAATAATGATTACTACATAATAGTACTCGTAATTTTTCTGGTACTTAAATTTTAAAGATCCGATTTTAAATCTATATCTATCTATCATCTACCATTTTTTTATATTTAACAAAAAATTTTTTTCAAAATACTTGTAATTCTTATGATAGTTTAGTATTTTTTGGTATTTAATTAATTCAAAGTAAATAATTATCAAAAAATATTACAAAAGAAACTTCAGTATCAAAATTAATTTTAAAAGTAATTTAAATCTAAATTTAGTTACTTTCTAGGAATTATAAAGTAAATACTTAATTCTAGAATCGTCCAATTACAATTACAAAAAGTGCAATCACAAATACTTCTTAATAGTAATTAGCAAATAATGATTACCAAATTGAATTTTACTTAAATTTTAAAGGTTTGATCTTAAATCATTATATACGATTTACAAAATATTAGCACTATTACAAAGCCTTAAGGTTATTTAGAATGTACTTCAAAGCGAATTATAAATTATATAATACCTTTTGAAAATATTTTCATCATATAAGATTAATTACAGAACAACTTAAAATTCGAATCGAGTTAAAATAATTTGTTGATGAGCATTAAGAATCGAATGAAATAAATTAATGTATGGGATCAAGACCTTTCTAGCACATATAATTAATCGATTTTTAGTATTTAAACTGATTGACATAACATGCGTTAAATTCATAGTTGATTTTGTGTTTCTGTTCAGCATTATATAATTTAATTGTTTTAAGTTTTAAAATGAAAAATTAGGATATCCAGAGCGATTAGATAAGATATAACAAATATTTATTAGAAAAATATCCTTTTTTCAATTTGTAATTTTTTTTTCGATTCTAATACATATATAAATCGATTTATTCTAATAAATCCTTCTTTAAAACAATAGGAATTAATTTATATAAAGTAAATGATCTGTGATAGAGGCATGGCGGACAGTAGATTTAGAATTAATTAGAATTTAAAAAAAAATGAAAACAAGAATAGTTGTTGTTAAATTGTAGGTGATTTGTTTACAAGATGAAAATTAATTAATTAGATAGAATTAATTGAAGATTGATGGGGAACAATTTTTTTTGGCTTCATTTATAACTATTATAGGTTTGATTTTATAAGAATTCTGTATTAAGATTAGAAAACAATTTGTTCAGTTGATTTGGGTATTTAGAATGAAAAATAAAGATTTCCATACAGTAATATTAATGTTTGGAAAATAAAATGTCTTTCTTATTTTTTAATCCGTTGGATTTTTTACAATATTTAAAGTAAATTGAAAAATGATTACAAAAGTAATTTAAGTATCAAAAATAATTATAAAAGTAATTGAAATCTAAAGTTAATTACTTTCTAGGAATTTTTGAGTAAATACTTAATTCTTGATTTTTCAAAGTACAATTACAAATATTTTTTAATAGTAATTAGCAAATAATGATTACTAAATAATGGTACTGGTAATTGTACTGATACCAATGATTACCAAATAATGGTACTGGTAATTAATAAGCAAATTTCAATACCTTTTCCTTCTTTTTTTTTAAAAAACATTGGTATACTGCAAAAAACTTTTAGTTTCCTTATAAGTATCCGGATGTTTAAGTTAGACCGCGAGAACCTTCTTCGACGACCTATTTTATTTATCCTACACTTTAAAACTGTTACGTGTATATTACTAAGGGGTGTAGGTAATTGCCAAAAGGAAGCTTGTTAGATATAGATACGTGCATAAGTTATTGATTATCGTAACCTCATGAATATATTCAATGACCTCCCTCTCTACGGCCGTTGACCATTCGTACGATAAATCATAAAGTAAGAAGTTACCTTAATGAAATTTACTCAGTAGGGTACTTACTACAAAAAAAAAACTAGGAACATTTTACATTCTCCATTCTCGCAATTTCAGGAGAAAAAGATAGAAAGGGGAGACTGTTTGAATAACTGCCATCCGTCTCCTATTGCCAAAATATACCTTCGGAATTAAATAATAAAAAAACTTCAAATTTTGTGCAGGTATATTCCGCCTTTTCTAAAAAGGTAAAAATTCTTGAAATTTAAACTGGTAGAAGAAGTATAAGAGAAAAATTAGCGTACGTCTCTCAAAGTCAAACAAGCGTGACTCCGTGTTGATGGGACTTTGCGATTTGGTCAAAGAAGTATTTTTTAGAAGCTTATGGATTTAAAAGCTTTATATTTTTATTTTTAACTAAAAACCCATCTTAATTAACTTATAATATTTAAATAAAACATTTAGGTTTGTGATAAGTTACCTGTATTGTATGGATCCAAATGCTCAATGCACACATTTTCAAAATTTAACCCTTATAATTACTTAATTTTCTAGAATAAATGAAACCTCCGACTAAATAGTTATGAACTAATCTTACAAATTCAATAAAATTGAAATATTTATATATTTTGGAAACAATGTTTTGTTCTAATGCATTGATCCTTTATTATAAAATTTTCTTTGAGCTGTTCTAAGTATTATACCTACCCCTATAATCAAAATATCCTTGAACGATCCTGTATAAAAATTTGAAAAAAAGGATAATGTTGTTTTTTTTCTGTTGTTATTTTGTAATGATAAATGATACAAATTTTCCAGGAAATTTTAACAAATAATGTTATAAATCACCTGTTTAAGTTATTATGCGTTTAAAAAAAAAATTAAAACACCTTTCCCAGGTTTTTTTTTTTTTGGAAAATATTATAAATTATATTTTATTTTAAATATTTTTTATTGTAAATAGTTGTGGATTAATGGTTATTTTGAGACAATGCCAGCTTAAAATATTTTAAATGCTATGTTTTGGTAACAACACTTTGTTTAAAATAACTGAGTGTATAAAAGTAACTTAAAAGTATTTTTATTATTATAATTAGTTTACAATTAACTAAGAATCTTGGAACCGAATACACATTTTTGGAAATAAGTAATTAGACAGGAAATAAACTCCAAGTCAATTAAGAGATTACTCAAGAGATTAGCAAGTTCAATATAAAAAGAAAAATGCCAACGAACTTCTAAAAATTCCTTACATTTTGATTACTAATCCTTTTATTTCTTTTAAAAACTTTAAAAGTTGTTTTTGTAGGGAAAACGATTAAAAGAAGGATGAAAAAGTGTTTTAAAGAAAATGATGACTTTGAACTTCTAAAAAACATTATTCTTATAATATAATTCTTTCGTGACCTGATTTGAATTCCAATTCTCAATTTCTTAGTTAATAATCCACTATACTTGAAGTTCTTTATATTGAAATAAAAACTATTCTTTGGTCGATAGTCGGTTATTTTTAAATCCTTAAAAAATCATATCATAAAATCCGAAAATATAATTCCAATTTTGATTAATACAACCTTAAAATCTTCTTTAAATATTAAATACAAGTAAAAAAAAATTACTATGATTAACAATTTTTATAAATTAGAAAACAAAAATTGAACTGATTGCAAGTTCTACTAGTTAACACAAACCCTAACCAAGTTTTACTAGTCAATGCTACACCAAGAGTTTTAAATTATTTCAATTTATGTTGCAAATAAAATTACTGGGTTAAATTGCAATCTACTGCTTGAGTTTTAATTAAAATCTACGCAATAGTATTGCCTAAGTTATGATTGAGTGGCATTGAAGTCTTTCCTTTTATGTTTACGAAATTTTATCAATATCTTTTTAATGAACTTTATTAACAAATTTATAATAAGGTATATGAAATATTGGGCCAAATGAATAAATAAAAATAATAATAAAGGGTTTAGGAACACCAAAGCGTTAAAAGCACAAATAATACCTGTGCCACTATAAAGATTCTTTAGACTTAACTGTAAAAGTAATAAAGGAAAGTTTTATGAAAGCTGAGAGATATCATTTTATTAAATAATTAAAATAATGAAAATGAAAATTAGTTTTATATTTAAATTGGAGTCTGTTGCTCTAAGAATAACGAGAAACAAGGGGGAAACAGATGCTCATTCTTATACAGTTGAATTATCCAGGTGGCGCAACACAGCTTATGAAAATTAATTTATCATGGGCTCATTGCGCATTTGAAACCACATCCCATCAAATGTATTTTTCGAAATTGGTATTACATATGTGTACAATTTAGAGAAGTTTAAGAAGGCTACACACAGAGAAAAAAGGGTAATGAATTTCATTAATCGATGTAGTGAAATCTGAAATCTATCAGTTATACTTCAAAATTTTAAATTTAATTACAAATGTAATAAAATACCACAAATTTTAGTAAAATTGTAGTTATTTTGACAATTATGTAGTAAAATTTTGTTCTAATGGTTTTAATTGCAAAACAATTAAAAATTTCATTACAACATTAGAAGAATTCACTGTGAACTGTAATAAAAATGTAGAACTCACTGTAATTGGCTAAAAAGTTATTACAAAAGTAATAACTCTCATTACAATTTTTGTATGATTTCATTACACATTATTCTGTGTGTACTATTAACATCTTTCTTCGAAATATTAAATTTCCATATATATACCAATTAAATTTTCATCAATCCCCAATTAATACCCTCACCTTTTATCCCCAATAATCCTTTCGCATCCTTATCCTCCGAATCAAGCTGTATAGTTTTATCTCAGGTTCCATTCTAAAGTTAGATTTAAAAAGATTTATGATTTTTGTGTGTTGAAAAGTCGAAGATCATTTAAAACCTTCCGTTATCCATTCTTATTCAGACTCCAATTTAAATAAAAATTATAATTACATTTTTCGTATACCCAGTGCCAAATTTCTTTTGAAATTGATATTAGAATATATAGTGTTCTAAGTTTGCTCTTCAGTTTTCTTATTATGCACGAAAGCTTTACCAAAGTTCATTCTTTAGTTTTTTTCTTATTGTGCAATTTTAATCAAAGGAAGAATTTTTTAATTAAAAAAAATTTCTTTAAATATTTATTTTTTTAATTAAAAACGGTTTTAAAAGAATACACAAAAAAAAAAATACAATAACCATCCATTGTTAGAATTTTTTGTTATACAAAACATTTATAAATATATATAATGTACATAAAATACAACATATATATATATATATATCTCATAAACAACAATAAAATTACTAAAAAAAAATAAAAAAAAAAATGTCAATAAAAAAGTGTTTTATTTTTTATTATCACAATCTCATTATGAAGATTATTGTCTTGTTTGATTATAAATTTTTTGAATATAAAAGATATGACGACGAGATCACGGTTTGAGATTCCATTTTTTTTTTTTTTATTAATATTATTATTATTATTAATTTACACAACAAAATACAAATATATACAGGATCCCCATATATATATATATATACATATAGTTTAAAAAAAAACAATATGATGGCTCATAAATTTTTTTTAATAAAAAGGTGCGGATTTGAATCCAAAACATACTATAAACATAATATAACCAGATTTTAATAATATAATATATATATGTTTTTAACAAATATCCAGATATCCAGGTACTTTTATACACATATCGAAACACTTGTATAAATCTAATCGAAACATGTATTATGTGTGGGTCTTAAAAGGTCATAAAATGAAAAGATGACACAATTTGTGTCCAAATTCCCAAAAATATAAAAAATAATTTTTTTTATATAAGAATGCGGCGAATTTAGTACTTTAAGAAATTTACTTCAAAATGTATACATATATTAGATAAAAGATGGAATATACAGGGTGTTTCTTAATTAAGTGCACTGCTATATACCACTGCATACATACTTATGTGTAGATAAAAAAAATAAAAAAAAATGTGGTTTTTTAAAAAATAAAAAGATGTTAAAATTTCAACGTGTTTTAAATTTAAAAGCTCGCTTTTAAGTTTTGAAAGTCTAAAAGATAAAAATTTAAAAGTGGACATCTTAAGCCTTCGAATACATTTTACAAAATTTTCATAAGTAGTCTAGAAACAGAGTTAAGAGTGTCTGCTCATAAGTACCTACGAAGTGGTATATAGCAGTGTACTTAATTAGAAAACACCCTGTATACCTACAATTAAAAAAATCCAACAACAAATTTCAATGATCGATCTAATTATACCGCACAAATTTTGTACTATTATAGAAAAAAAAACCGTCATTATTTTCAGATAAAAATCTTGTATATCTTTAATCTTAAGATTTAAATCAACTATAAATCTAATATAATATACTAACACATACACATGCATTGCATCCCAGAAGATGATCAATATAAGGATATAATTTTTTGAATTCATTCTTTTTTATTTTTTTTTTTTTTTATTTTAAATCTTTAGATCTACCACTCATCTCTAAACAATCAACCTGACCAACCAACCATAGTTTCTATTCAATTCCAGACGGATATATTTATTAATACAAACATATACATACAATACATATGCTATCAGAGTCACAGACTATGTCTTAAGCACGAGTATTTTTGTTTTTTTTTTTTATTTAATTTTGTCGCTTATGTTTTTGATTCTATTGTTGTTGTTGTTTTTTTTTTGTGTTATTTATCTGGGATTCCTTGATTTCAGTTTTTTTTTTTTTGGATTTTTGATTAAAGCTTAAGTTGTAGTGAAAGATTCAGGATAAGATACAAAATTATCACAAAGAAGAGTAACGAAAAACAAAAATATTAATATCAGATATATATATATATATATATATATATATATATATAGATTAAATTATGGAATTGGTAAGATAAAAACCTTAACACGGTTCGAATTGTTGTGAGTTAATCATATTATATGAGTCTCTTGTTTTGTGTATACCTCTATATGTAGTTGTTGTTGTTTTTATTATTAGTGAGATATTTATCTGTTCAAGAGATTACAGAGCCAGACTATAAAAAGCCGAGGATTGTTTTAATTATTTTTGATTGAACATTTATCACTTTTTTTTTTTGTTGATTGTTTTTGTTGTTTGAGTAAATTCCATAAGATTTGTTTTCTGATAGTTTTGTTCTGTTTTTTGGTTGTTTTTAATATTTAATTTTAGTTTTTTTTTTTAGTTAGACTCATTTATTATAGGTTTATTATGTGGTGGGAAGTTGTTTTAAGGATTAAACGAAAAAGGAGATTCGGCTGGCTGTCGAATTTTTTGAAAATTTTGGAATTACAAAAAAAAACGAGGAAGGGAATTGAGTAGATTCTGTGAGTGTGAGTCGCATGAATGTTTGCGCCACATGGGCATGTAGAGACGAACATAAAATTGTCTGAAGAGATAGGTAGTGGGGTTATTTAGGGATAGGTAGCAGGGAAACTGCCTTCAAAGTTATTTCGTAAACTTTTTAAAGAGGAAATCACACTTTTGACCTTGTACAACATAGGAAATTCATATAAGTGTGTAGCTGATGATAAAAGCTTCCAAAATGGGCTAAGGAAAAAGAAGTTTGAACCATATGAATTTATCGCTCAAGACATATGTGGAATCAAAATTTGAGTAAAGCGAAAAGTTGAGTCAAATATTTGAGTTATATTTTAATATTCGGAAATATCCTAGGTACTCGAAACTACTTTTTCCTTAACCCATTTTAAAGGCTCATACCTTCAGCTACGACACTTAAACGAAATTTCTATTTTGTATTTTCCTAGGTACGAAAACTATAACCCTTTTTTAATAAAATTTTAGGATTTGACTTGTGATACAATTGAACAGCTTGGTTTCGAAGATAACGATGTAAATGGATTTTCGGAAATTAGGGACTGTGTGATTATGACGGATAATGAAAATTGATAGGATAATTAGAAATGACACCTTTTCCAGGTCTTTTTAAACTTTAGTAAATCGTACACATATTCATTTCCAACTTTAAGCTAGTTTAGGATTTTAAACATTTATCTAGGTTAATTTTTACTTTCGAATACAATAATACCCAATAAGATACAATTATACTTACGTAAATAAATTTAACATAAGTTCCATATTAAGTTACAAGGAACAGAAAATAATAAGAATAAGAATAAAAAAGAAAAAAAAAATTATTATAAAATTCATAACCATTTAAAAAATGATTGTCCAAAATGAAATATAATTTATGTATTGATTGGTCATTTAAGTGGAATTTTTTTGTTTTTATTTCTAAAACTCACATTATAAAGGAATCTTCAATATATAAATATGTATATATGTATATATACATATATATGTCGAAAAATATTTATTATAAAAATTAAAATGAATATAATTCCTTATAAAAATCAGTAAATTAATTTTATGACTAAAATAAAATCGCTATTAAAAACCAAAAAAAATAAATGTTATATTTAATATGAAATATACACTCGTACATATTATTTATTATTTTTATATATACAAATTTATTATTTCTGTAATTTTTAAGACATTAAAATGAATTTTAAGTGATTTTGGAAAAAAATATGAAATAAAATGAGTGTAAATACCAAACATACATACACTTTGTAAAAGAAACTAATATTATGATTTTAAGAGTAGAATAAATGACACATTTTCAAACTTATATTGCATAGATTTTTTTACAATAGAATTGTCATTAACTGGGAAAACTGAAAAAGTAGAGATTTTAGACAATCAGGTAATTAGGCAATTTACAGTGCAAATCTATGCACCTTCTGCTAAATAAATTATTTTAGTTTTATTGTATGAAAGGGCTAAACAATATGACAAATCCTTTTCAGGATTTTTATTTTGTTTTCACACTCAATCAACACATGAGATTTACATCTATTGTGCACTTATTTTCTCTTTTCCTTATGGTAATTCGAAGAGATTTATAAAACCTCAAGTTGGTTTTGGGGCCATATTGATCCATAAGGATATGACATTTTATACTTACTTACTAGATCAATAAGTATTTTAGTTACAGTGCAATTGGATTTGCAAACGAATTCCAAATTAGTAGAGATCCAAAGTAAATTCCAATAATAAAAAGAATTATTATTCTAAATTCTGTGTTGTTAAGAAGGGCTAGATAATTAAAATTTTATTGTCAAAAAAGCATAAAAGAAATACATAACATAAATTAACAAATATTTGTAATAAGTTATCAGGATATAAAAATCTAATGTCCTTTATAAAATTTCTAATAAAATTAAATCAGGATCTATTAAGGAATTTTATGATGTTGATCCATTAAATATAGCAATAAAAATTAATAACAATAAAAATAAAATTATAATATTATTCCAAATTATTTTAATTACTAATTTTTCTATATTTGATTATTTAATTATGGTATAATCATTTTATAATAATCATTTCTTACCATTTCATACGATTTAAGAATTTAGATAAACTTCCTAATGAAATTTTAATTGCTTTTCTAATTATGGAATTTTTTTATTGTTGGTGATTATTAAAAATTTACTTTTAGAATCAATTAAAAACAAAGCTAAAAAGTTAGAGTTAGAAATCAATAAACACTCATTAAGATCTAAGGTTTTGACGATTTCCTTTTTTTCACTGTTGGTAGTTTTCAGGAGTTTCTATTGTTCACAAAAAAGTAGAAATCACTGTAATCTAGCCAATTACATATCGCATTTAGATCCTTATTTTGTATTTTTTCCAGTTCTTGTACTGTTCTAGCTTTAGCAAAGATATTAGTGTCATCTGCATAAACGTTATAATTTGAAATAAAATTATTTTTCGTCATATTCATTATATATAAAAGGTACAACAACGGTCCTAGCAGTGAGCCTTGTGGTACACCTGTTTTTGTAATAAGTTTATCGCTAAGCACTCGTTCAATTTAACACACTGAGTTCTATTTGTTAAGTAACTGCTTATTAAAAGATTACTAGTATGTCTTTATACCCAATATATCTAAAAACTTAATCAATCTACGATGAAATACCACATCAAAAGCTTTCGTAAGATCAATAAATACTGCACCGGCGAAATATCCTTCATCAAGAGCATCATAAATATATTCTAACGTAGCTGTTATTGCGGATTCTGCACCGCTGTTCTCTAGGAAACCATGTTGATTTGGATCAAAACCAATCGTTTTTGAAATAAAATTTCTTATCCTTATATGAATTACTTTTTCATATACTTTGGATATTGAGTTTAAGATGGAAATTGGTCTATAATTACCACATTCATCTTTAGATCCACTTTTATGAATTGGCACTATGTACGCTTTTTTTAATGAATCAGGGAATACTCCTTCTTCATGGCATTTATTTATCAATGTTGCCAATGTTTTTTTGATAATATTAACTTATTCTTGTAAATCCTTTACCGTTATTTTATCTAATCTTGAGGCTGTATTTCTGTTTAGCTTCATAATAATTTGATAAATCTCCGTTTCTGTGACTGGTCTAAGAAATAATGTTTTATTATTTCTTATGTGTTCTATAGTTACTATATTCATTAAAAAATTCATTTAGCGTGTTTGCCGTTTCGTTTTCATCCTTTGTCCTTTCCCCACTTATTTTTGCAATGCTTGTTTTATGTTCTGATATATCCCTATTAGTATTACTTATAGTATTATTTAACACTTTCCTTAATTTTCTAGAGTCACTACCAGCACTTTCAATGTTTTTATTGATATGGTTTTTTTATCCACTTTTATTTGTTTATCGACCTTTTTCTTACATAGAGTATATTTTATCTTTTTATCTCTGTTATTTGGATCTCTTTTATGGCTATCGTATAGTGATTTTCTAATTTTTAATTCTTTATATATCGACGGTGTTATCCATGTATTATTCCTAGTTCTAACCGGCATTGAATTTGTACATAAAACTTTAGCTTCTTGTATTTTTTTTGTTAACGTATCTATTTCTAAAACGTTAGTGTTTTCTATTTTATTACTTACAATTTGAGACATCTGGTTATAACCAGTTTTATTTATAGTGAAATAACATTGATACTACAAATAAAACTGGATAAACTACTCGACTTCAGCATACAGGATTCAGCATACAGGCATTATTAAGCATCATGCTTGATATTATCTGTAATTAATTTCATTATAATTAACTGAAATCGGAGTTAAAATTTTAGAATTGATGCTTTGCAAAATTTTTGATCCTTTATCTTCCAAATGGAATAAGGTCACATCTCTCAGGGGTTAAAATCCTTAAATTCATTATTTTCTCCTATCTGTTCAAAGAGAGTATGTTTTGACTATTGCATTCAGACATTCAGGGACTCAGCGTCCACATTTTTTTGATCTAATAAAAATGAATTATAAAATGTTCTAAGATTGAATTCAAATATTAAAGACAAAAATTGTATATCGATAATGAGCAATTGCTATTACATATATTTAAATATTTTAATTTTTTTAGCTATACAAACTACACAAAATTTTTCTGAATCAATGAAATCATTACCAATGAAAAAACTCATATTCCCTCTAACCAATAACATCTAATGAACTAACAACATAATATACAACTTTATTTACATATATAAAACTTGAATTTTTACTATTAAAATATTAAGATTTATTAAAATTTGGCAGTATAATGTCAATAACCTGTCAATGAATTTAAATTTACAATGAAATAAAGAATTTTACAAAAATTAACTCAAGTCATAATATAAATTAAAGGTAAACAAATAAATGGAAAAAAAATATTTATCTTACAAATAAACTTAATTTGGTTTTAAATTTTTAGTGGGAAAAAAACAATAAAAAAAAAAATTAAAATACATAACAAATTTTTATTTCAAGTTCATTAAAAAATCATAAAGAATTTTTAATTTTTTTGAATTGAAGCAAAAATTAACATGAATAAAAAAGGCGTTGAATCGGTTTTACCTACCCCAGTGAAAATGGTTTTGAAAATCACAATCCGCATAAATTGAAAATGTATTAATAGAATATTTGGTAGGTTTTTAGAATTTTTGAATCTCTGGATGATTGTTTCTCTAACTCCTATCTGTTCAGCACCTATTCTGCTTAGGGACTGAGGAATTCTGAGGCACATAAATTTTGTTATTTTTCTGTGTTAAGAGATTTACTAATACTACGGAAATCATTCAACATTTTTAGATGTGTAATAAATTAATTTGTTAATTATAATTTGTTTAATCTGAAAACGCTAAACGTCAAACGATATCTATTTTTATAAAATGCAGAATAATTTAGGGTTACCATATGGTATTTTAATTTATCGCTTTAATCCTTTCAACAGTTTGGGTTAAACTTTTTATATTATGGTCTTCTACTTGGGTGCTGCACAAAGTCAATAACTTAAACTTTGCAATTTTGAAATAGCTGTAACTTGAATACTTGTCCAAATTCTTTGAAGTAATATTTTACTTATTTATTTATTTATGTACAGTCCCTTACCACATTCAATGGCAAGATTTGAACACGAATTATTTCGATTGCAAAGCCGCCACTCTAACAAATGAGCTATCTGTCAGATTTGTAGTTATTTATATAAAAATTAAAAACTCCAATATTATATTTTAACGTGTGCTCATACTCTTTCTTAATATTATTAAAAAACCATTTTTAACAATAACTACCATCTGTCGGAATCCAACTTTCCTCTTACAATTTACACTAATAATCAATGACAATTCAAAATTAAAAATAAAAATTATTATTAAAACAAAAAAATAAATTAAAACATATAAAAAATTGTAATATTTATTTTCCTAAATTAAATTCTTATTTATTAGAAATTTATGGAAAATAGATTGGCCTGATGCAGCGAGATCGATATCAAACTGTTTTTTTTTTAAGTATATTTATATATATAGACTTATATGACATGTATGGTAAATTTTATTTGATGAGACAAAAATTATAATCGTAATCATTGTAATTTATTTAGATATCATTACGACAAGATCATCATAACTGTCACGATTAACACAGAATACATATATATTTAATATGGTAATCATAATATAGTGGTCGATATCCCTTTAAGTTTTTATTTATTTGTTTTTGTTTTATTTGAAATGGTTTGAAGGAATTAAAAAATGTCGGCTTTATGTTGTTCCCCAACAAATCATAGACATTAAATGTAAATCAGATAATCTTAATTTCCTAAAATAATAAAAAAAAATATTATTATATAGTAACGTTAATAGCACCTGCAGATTATGACGGTTTAAATTGTTCTCTATAGGAAACTTTTCATACCTGTGAAGTTCCATTTATGGCATAACAATAAAAATCAAAAACAAACACTAAACTATGGATGAAATGATGAAATAATATTAAGGAGAAAATAAAATAAAAAACAAATAGTTTTCCAATATCATAATCATATTAATTTTTTTTAATCTATACTCTATCTAATACTTGAGTTTCTATGAAGAATGTCAGATTAAATATCAGCGCCACACGGTGGATTTTTTTTTTGTTGTAAATCTGTGAAAATTCAATTCTTTCACTCCTGTCAACACATAAAACTTGAAACATCATTGTTCTTAAGTCATTTTCTTCCCATAAAAGATGATGAATAAAGAAATTTTAATTTTTTAATTTTATTATTTGTTAATATTTAATGAGAATAACGGTATTTTAACTTCAGTTAAGTACAAAAGAACAAAATAAATAAAGAAAAATTATAATATTGTTCTGTCATATTTTTTTAATATGAGTATGACGTTTATGTATGTGTTGAATTTTTTTGCTTATATCAACCAACAATACAATGGAACACTAACTATATTTAATGCGAATGCGTATGTCACTTATTTTTAAATATATGAAATATTTTTATGTATTTTCTTTTCAATTTTATATTTTTGAATGAAAAACTGGCCATATTTTTTTTTCTTATTATAATTCTTTGTTTTGTTTAATTGGCGTTAAAATTATTATCAAAAATCACTGTTGGAATTATAAAAAAAAATTTTTATTTTTAATTTAAAAGAAAAAAATATTTTGTATTAAAGTTTAATTTGTATTAAAATGTCATAAATTATGATAAATAAGTAATATTCATTGATGGACATTAATTATATTCATAATTTTATACTTTTTGTTTTTATTCAAAAATAAATAATAAACAACCTGTTATTGGTAAGCCATTGTTTAATTTTGGTTTATGACCTGATGGAATTTAAATAGCATTAAATAATTATGTATAATACATATTAATGTATTCAATTTGACCAAAAAAAGACAGTCTTCTGAGATCTTTTATAAGTTTACTTAGACTTCAGGATTAAATTTAATGTAAACGCAGGGCTTATAAGAATGTTAACTTGTGTATACATAAAAATTACTTGAAATTTTAAACTGCACATTGCTTATGTCGAAAACGTTACCCAAGTTTTTTAATAGTACTAGGAATTGACATGAGATTTTAATATTTTTTAAGAGAAAAAAATAGTTGCTCTAAACTAAGATGTTGAGGTTTTACTGAATATGCAATTAAATAATCAATATAAATATGCCTTATATGGAAGGTGTCGCATTCTTCTTCTTCTTCTTGTGGCGCTACAGCTCGATGTGAGCTTTGGCCTTCTTTACAACATCTCACCACGCATCGCGATCTTTAGCAGCACTTCTCCAATTTCCAACCTGCAACACTCGAGCGTCATTTTCAACATTATCAATCCATCTCAAACGTGGCCTGCCCCTACTTCTTCTTAGATCAGGTTTAATATTGAAGGCTCGCTTTTGCGCTCGGCTTTTGCTCATTCGCATCATGTGCCCGGCCCATTGCAGCCTTTTTGCCTTGGCAAATCTGACGATGTCTTCCTGTTTAATGAGTTTTTGAATTTCCGCGTTATTTCTTCTTCTATATTCACCGTTTTCTATTCTTCTGGCACCGAAAATTTTCTGTAAGATTTTTCTTTCAAAGACTCTTAGTCTGTTTTCATCTGCTACAGTTAACGTCCATATTTCGCATCCATATGTACTGGTCGTATTATAGTTTTGTATATTATGAGCTTTGTTTGCCTTGATAACAATCTGGACTGTAACAACTTTTTATTTGCAAAGAAGCTCCTATTGCCAGCTTGTATCCTGTCACATATGGAGAAATGCATGCTGTTGTTGCTGCATACTGTTGCACCCAGATATGCAAAGCTTGAGACCCCTTCGAAATTATACTCGCCAATAGTTATGTTTTGGGGAATTCTTCTGTGTTCTTCTTTTGCCATTTTTAAGTATTTTGTCTTTGTTTCGTTTACTTGCAACCCGATTTTCCTTACTTCTCGCTCAATTTCAGTAAACGCTTCAGCCATATTTCTATAGCTTCTAGATAGTATAGCAACATCATCAGCGTACGCTACTATCTGATACGCTTTGCTAAATATATTTCCCTCTTAATCTACTTTTTCGATAGCATAATTTAAGACCATGTTAAATAACAATGCAGATAAGGAAGGAAGAGTACAGCATTACATGATGTAATCTATGGTACTGCATTCCACTTGCATAGAATGTCTTAGATTCCAATAGAAACAATTTGCACTTGTTATAAATTACAGTTATTTTATATTGAAATATTTTATTATTTATTAGATAAAATATTAAAGAAATTAAAGATAAAAGATGTTATATAGTTTTTACAAACCTGGGCCCCTGAAATGCTTGGTCCTTTTCCTTCATTAAAAAATATGAGAATACTTAAAGAGAGGAATGAATGCCTCAAGTCTGAATGAATGCATTACAGTTGAATTTGGTTGTCACAGTTGATTGGGAAGTTACAGTTTATTGGGAATTGAGAAAAATTTTAAATGATAATTCTTGAGAATATTTTCTGTGATGGAAGGTCTAATTTAATTAGGGATATCGATTGAAACACATTTGCCTGTTTGAATCAAATATTTTGTAGTAAGTAATACTTAATTACATATAGTTCATTTATAAAATAAAACAACTTAAACCTAGATGATTAATTTAAAATGATTTCACATAACAAAAATAATGCAAAATATTTAAGAAAGGTTGGTTGTTTCATTAAAACTTTCTGTAATTATTAATTCGTTGAATTTAAATGTTCAAAGTGAGAAGATTACTTGCAAAGAAACCTCATTATTGTCAACTAAAATTACGATAACATTTTTCGTCCACTAAACACTTTTAATTCGAGTATAGGTGTTAGGAAAGGTATTTTGCATATAAATTGAGGAAATAATCTACAATAAAAAACAAACATTGGGTAATTACATACCAGCATATATATTGTTGTTATAACCTAAAAAGGTTTGTATTTATATCTTAATTAAGAGAACATTTTATCTTTTCTTCATTGAATTTTGTACGATTTTTAATTTCAAAAAAAAATTTAAATTTTAATTGTTTTTCATATAAAGTAAATAATTTATTTATGAATATTCATAACGCCTTCAAAAACCATAGGAATAAAAATAAAATATTTTTTTGTGAATCTATGAAAAGAAACGACATATTTTAAAAATTAAGATATTGTGATATAATTTATTGAATTTAATTAATTCAGTCAATTTAAAACACGTGTTTTATACATACACACATTTGATTTGATAAATTTAAAAGAAAATTGTTTCTAAGCTATAAACAAAATGCAGCTTATGTTTATAAGTTATTAGAATAAATCGAAATAATTTTCCATTTGTTCTAATAACTCACAGATGAAGTTCTAAAAATTTCATTTAACTATTGGAACAAATCGAAAATTAAAACAGGATGCCTACTGTGAGTCAAGTAGTGTTTGAAAGTTGCAAAAGTAAGAGGCCTGCTCAAATACCAAATATTTTGATCTTGCAAATGAATATCCCAAAAGATTAAAGATTCCTTTCTTAATAATTTTTTCCGACGGATTTTGGTTGAACATTTTGCACATTTCGATATTGCCATTTCTATTTAAGTAAACAAAGTCCAATTTACAATATAGACGGATTAAATAAATTTACACCATTTATAACTTAGTTTTTGGTTCAAAATTTAATTGAACAAGTATGTACTGGTGTGTATTAAATCTCACAAGAACCCTGAGTATTATGTAATAATAATTTATAAAACTATATTGGAAAATTTTATTTAAAACAAATTTTTTCTAAGATTGTTTGAAATTAATCAAAAATTTTTCGGTTTTAATTATAAAATACATTTTATTTTCTGAAAATAAAACCAAAAAAATTTGAACAGAACTAAAGGTTCTGTATAACTGACAAGTAAAAAATGAATTAAAAAAATTTAAACAATTCTTAGATTGTTTTAAAAAATTAATGAAAATTTGTTAAATTTTAATTCAAAAATGAAATTTCATATTAAAAATTTGTTTAATATTTACCTTAATATCTATGTGTATTTATATATTTATAATTATACACCTTATATATATATAGGTATATATATACACCTTAAAGATAAAGAAGAAAGAAAAAAATATAAAATAAAACAAATAAATAAATCGACATTCACTCTTCAATACCCAGTGGTTGGTCGGTGTAAACATGCACGGCAGGCAAATGTTATTTTAGCCATTCCCTATAAAACTTCAAATATTCTTAAAAAACAAAAAAACTTTTTATATTTTTTTTCATTTTTAGGATTATCAGCAAAATCTAAACATAACACATATGTAAACTAAGTTAAAATACACATAATTTAGCAGTTGTTGTAAATTGTTTATTTTTGTGTTTTTTTAAATACGTATTTTTTTTTTTTTTGCATTTAACAGAACTTTTCAAATTTTTGTTAAAAACTTCCTTATTTTTTTAAGAAGGGCTATCTCATAAATAATGATTTCAAATTTTCAAATTCAAAAATTTTAAGTTTCCCCTCTAAAAAAACTAAAAGCTTTATGATTATAAATAATGTTAATATTTAGTATTAGTTCTATACTATATTATTAGATTATTAACCCATTAGCTACCATTGTTTTAAAAATACGAACAATTTATTCACTAGCATTTTTGTGGCTCAAATATTTGATTTTTTAAAGAAACTTCTAAAAAGTAAATTCATGTGGTGAGAAATTATAATATACAGATGTGCAAAGTTTTCTACATTGATAATAGTGTATTACCTAAGGAAGACAGTGTTTGGACAGGAATTCATTTTCGCAAAGGCCTAAAAGGTAACAAAGAAAAAAAAAAAGCCTTCAAGTAAATTAAATAGATTATTAAAAATAACACTATGAAGTTCTTTAGGTATCTTTTATGAATGTAACAATTTTTAATATCAGTATTGCCAACGTTATAACATAATACTTTTCCAAGCGCAAAAAGATTGCACACATTTGATTGACAAATACAAAATAATTGAAAGATTTTTGCATTTAATTCTTCCCTAAAGTATTTGTATCCTACTTTCATATTAATTGTATTTGAAAATATTTTTCCTTAAACAAAATTGAAGTTTTCCTGTTACAGGCGTGTGAGTTAGACGCATTTGCACCTTTCGGGCGAGTGCTTCCCTGTGCTATTGGCATACATGCTTACAGATGTCTACTTGCAAAAAATATTCAAATTTAAAAAAAATTGATTAGAAATAAAGAAAATATTAAATTAAAAAAATAAGTAAAACAAATTTCTTGAATATGTATATCCCATTCTCCATTTTACATATATTTATATATTTAGTCTAGAAAAAACGAATACCCTGATTTCGTTTCCAACACTAATGTTTGGTCACAATGATCGTAGCCATGACGCAGCATTGAAGTTGCAAAATTTCAAAAATTCTAGCTATTTTTCAGACACAAAAAATGTTGAAAGCGTTGAAGTGCCACATTAATGTAAACAAATTAAATAAATATATTTTTTCAATCAGTGAATTGATAATAAAATAAAAATTGTATAAATAAAATTAATTTTTTAATCTCCGGTTTCAAACTTAAAAATGAATAACAAATATAAATGGCTGACAAAACGTAAACAATTAGTTGTCAAAGCAGCCCAGAAGTTAAAAGTAGATTAGCTTAACTTTTAAAGTTGAATTTCAACATGGTTGGCTGCGTTCGTTTTGATCAGGATATGTTAAGACATAGTTCCTATATTTTATTCTCTAGTTAGATTAATAAATATATATTTAAACAAATATGTACACATGGTAGATATAATATTAAAAATTAAATTTGACGGTTTATTAATGGATTAAATAAATTGATATTATCAAAAAATTTTAATTAGTAAATCATAATTACTAATCATAGATAAGTTACATATTTTTAATAGGATTCATTAAAGAACTGATTAGTTTGTTGATATTTTAAAAAAATATTTTTAAATATTATTAATATTTTTAGATATATTTGAGGAAAGTTTTAGAAGAACAGTTAATGACGACGTTATCACATAAAAACTCATGGTAATCAGTATACTAAAATGCCTATTAAAACACACAGCGAATATGAGATCTTTTTAATTGCAAGTGAAAATATCATAAAACCTGATTAAAACTTTTAGATTTATTAAAATTTATAAATCTAGTAAAAAAGGTTTTATGTTTTTGTACTCAATTAAAACTTTAAAAAGCTTAAATCAATAACGTAACGTCTTAACAATCCAAGAAACCATATAAATTTTAAGTTTGAAGTAGTAGAAAATATCCAAGTATAAACACCACCTTTAATAAAAAGAAAACTAAAAAGCAAAGAACCAGAAAATGACCATTTAAGTGATTGCTTTCAATAATGGAAGTCCATAAGGGAAAAAATACATAATATACAAAATTCTGCCCTCATAATACACCATAGACAGGAATTTATATATATGTATATATATATATTATTTATACTTATATAACTTTATAAGTACAAAAACCAATGTAATATTAAAAATGAACTAATATATATCCCAGACAGTGAATGGAACTTTAATGGCTTGACCAAATGAGGTATTTTTTATTTTATATGTATACATATATATATATATATATATATTTTTACTCATTTTTATTTATGAAAATTTATTATAGCAATTTATGAAACTAATATTGGTCATAATTCATTAAGTGACAGAACGCTACTAAGTATTATTTTATCATTATACTGTACTACATAAGTATATAGTATAAAAAAAGTTTGTTGTTTGGATGTGTTGGAAGATATGTTGGATGCACCTTCTGTTCATTCACTCAACCATATTGTATATGTATATTTTTAAAAAAATTCTTTATTTATTTGATTATTTAAGTTAGGTAGAGTTAAGATAGACATGTCGCTTCTAAAAAAAATTCTATACTATGGGTACTTTATCCTATCCCATTTCGTTCAATTGAAAAGAATTGAATTAAACTTATACAAATCATAGAAAAATGTAATTTATAAATCAAGTATATAATATACTCGTATTATTCAAAGTTGCCATATGTTATATGCCAGTTATGGCAATTCGTCGCTTGACTCAAATAGAGCTGCAAAAAAAAATCCAACGTTATATCGATTTGAAATAAGTTCGTTTTGCCTAAAGTTTGTTATGATCTTTGAACGAAGATCTTTGGTTTTTCATTTTAACTTGTTCTTGGGAATCTAGGCTCTATTGCCCCAACAACTTATCACAAATCGAATAATATAATTATTTTCTTTGATAAGTGATAGTAAAAACACAAATTTATCAAAAAAATATTAGTGATAAGTGATTTTTGCTATCGGGCCTTAGTTTAAATAATGCTAAATAAAGTTATTCTTAATTATTTTTGGGACTCAAAAAGAAAAAAAAAACAAATAATTTATGAACCGTTTCAGCTAGTCCCCTATTTATCTACAGAGCTATGGTGACTCTTGTTAAAATAAAGCCAATCGTTTTGAACAACTATGAATAATTTTGCAATATATTTCCTATCTTTCAAATGTCTCGCTAGATATTTCATGAATCCATTTGAATTAAGTAATACTCGTATTAGAATACTAGAACATAAGGCAGCACGGAACAGATAACATTTGTTGTGTTAAACTCTATTCAAAACGCATACTTTGATATTAAAACAGTTTTTGAAACGCGCTGTAACACAAAAAAACAATTGAAAAGTTATGAATGAAAATTGCATAACTAAAGGGGCAAAAAAAAAAATGTTTTTATTAAAACCAGATTTTAATGTTTTTTAAAATGTTCAATTTATTAGAGGTTATAATTAAAAGTTAAGAATTATTATTTTTGAGATAGTGATAGCTTCGTTTAGAGTTTTCTATATATTGCTATTAAGGGTTTTCTATAATTGTTAATTATATTCTCAAAAATAAAGTACCCGCAATTAAAAAAAAGATTGTAGATATATAATCTATCTCTTAAATTTAGTTTTTAAGCTTGCAAAAAAAGTTATTTTTATGTTGATCTTATAAGTCATTGTACTATATATATATATATATATATAAATTCAAATAAATCAAGAACTAAATCAAGTTAAATAATATATGCAAATACAAGTTTGTGATTTATGATTTTACACAAACAGATGCGTTTAAATAAAAAAAACTAAAAAAATTTAAGAAGAAATGCATATGGAAACCGTCTTGTAATTGTAATATTTGTTAAAATGATCAAATTTAATGATGAAAGAATGCTGGTTGATTTGTTGTAATTTAATTTAAGATTTGTTTTATAACTATAAAATTTCATATTTATACAATTGAATAGAATCTTAAAAATAAATAAATGTAATAATTTATAATTTTTTACGATTTTAATTTGCAAAGTCATTTATTCGAAATTAAATGTTGTTATATGAGTCTAATGAAATTTAATAGTTTTATTTAGAAATTATTTTATTGCATGTTCAATTATAATATGAAGTTTAAATTTATTACAAATATTAAAATTATTTGACATAATAAAAGTTTTTTTTTCTTATTTATTATTTGGTATATTCGATATTGTGGCGCCGCAGTTACAATATAATGGCGCTACATTTAAATTTTTTAAAAATAACAGAAATATTCCTATTAACATATAATTATGGAAAAAAAAATATTAAGTATATAAGAGTAAATATATAAGAGTTTTATCAATTAATTTCATTAACTTTGAATTGTTGGTAGATTTAAGGAGTGGGGTTTATTAAAATAGTAACTATTGAAAATTATCGTTGAATTTATTTATAAGATTTAAGTAATATTTATTATTCATTTGAGAAAAAAGGCCATCCGTATATCTCTGCAATTTTTGTCAAGGGAAACTTAAGGATACATTAACCTTTATTCAAAATATTGCCTAATAAAATTATTATTTATTACTCTCAAATTATTATAATATAATTATATAATAAGTGTCACGACTTACCATTTTATGATTGAATAAGCTCTATTAATATAATTAATACAAGTGCCACGAAATCCGAGCAATTGGGATAATCAATTGAGCGAGCGCGGTTCTCCCAAAAATTATTAATATTTATAAAAAAAAATCAAGCTGTAGCCGGCAATTTTGCGAAAGAATAAGCCTATTAATTATGACAAAGTTATACTAATTGAAACTTGTAATGTAATTTGAGCCGCTTAGGTAATAATGGCTTAGCTAAGCTTTTGTGATTGTAAGTAGAGGGCAAAGTTTTTGTGCTTGGTAACCTAATTTTTTCTCAATGCTTGGAAAAATATGAGTCAGCATTCATATAAACGAGGGCTAGGAAAATGCTTGTCAAAATATAAGTCAGAACCCATATAAATGAGGGTTTGGAAAAAATTGAAAAAAGGGTGAAGAATTATTGACCTAAAGATATATATTAAAAATAAATCTAATAATGAAAAATTAATTTGCAGGAATGAAATCTATCTTTCAGATGCAGCTCATAAAATATTTGCTAAACAACTGACTGTTAGCCGCAAATATGTTTTCGGAAATTTCGTTCCTTATTTTTCGTAACAAAACTAAAAATAATTTCAATTCTCTATTTATAATTTTATGAAGGATTTGGGTCATTAGTTATCCTAAACTCAACAACTAATACCATGTATTAAATTTTGCTTTTTTATTTCTATAATTAGGTCATTACAAATGGAGTCCACCACACAAAATGTGATAATAATTAATCAAAACATATTTTTTATTCAAATTCTATAGAAATGAGAATAAAAAAAATTTAAAAAAGAAGACCTTATTAAATAATGATGGACACCCCTTGGTGGTCACAATTTATCCATTCAAAATATCATCTGTCCAATTTCTGTCCAATATTTGATAGGCAAATATCATTAATATTTTCTTTACAAATTTTGTAGTTTTTGTATTGCTTAAAAAACTTATCAAGGTAACATTAGTGTCTTTTGAATATTTTGTTTTTTTTTTGAATAATTAATGTTCTGCGGCAATCGTTGAATGATTCTGAATAAATTATTACTAATATGGAAACTATTTAACACAAAAATTATAAAAAATATGAAATAAAATACAATAAGAAAAAGGGTATTAATATTTTAACCTTCTTTACTACACCACTCTCTTTCTTATTTTTTTTAAAACTATTGTTTTATAGTTCGACTATAGTTGGGTTGGGCCAGGTCAAAAGTTCCATCTTAATAAAATTTTATCTTAAACTGAATGTTTTTTTTTCATTTTAAAAAACATTGGTTATGTTAACTGTTAAGCCATATAAATCTAGAATGTATACTTGCCTAATTCGAATCACGCGTAGAGAACTCTCAACAAATTAGCTAATCTTATTAGAAGAAAGCCAAATTGAAGAGGTGGAGCATTTCAACTATTTAGGAATATTGACCGCATAATAAATGAAGCTAGAGATGCTTTCGTAATACATTCGAACATAAAACAGTGAAATAATATTGTCCTGCGCAAAAGGTTAAAATTTTTTGAAACAAACGTTAAATCAGTACGTCTTTGTCGATAGAAGATAACCGCTAATATTACCAAAAAAATTACATAAACCGATTTCTGCACCTAATTTTATTTTGTTCTAGATCTAGAGCTGCTTTCGGAATACGCTCAAACATAAAACAGTCAAATAATATCGTTCTGCGCACAAGGCTGAAAATTTATGAAACAAACCCCAAATCAGTATGTATTTATCGCGGTGAAACATGGTAGGGTAACCGCCAATATCACTAACAAAATTGCATAAACCGATGCCTGTACTTCATCCTAAGAGTTTGTTGGCCGCAAATCATTAACAACACACACCTGTTGCAAAAAACGAATCAGAAGATAATAGAAGAAAAGATCCGAGAGATAAAATAGCGATGAGTCGGACATATCTTAAGGAAACTAGAAGAATTATTAGGTAACTAAAATAAAACATGGATCGTGAGAGATGTAGAGGATTTGTAGACGCCTTCTGCTCCAGATGGGATTCTAGGATCCAGTAAGTAAATAAGTAATTCGAATTTTGACTGTATAAAGTTTTTCAGATAACGGTGATCTGATCAGTTTTCACTTTTTTTTTAATTTGTTTTCGGCTTTTTGTGAGCCGAATAGCTTTTACCTCTTTAAACCTCTGAAAACTACATTTTAATAATCAAAACATACTAGTTTGATCGCGCATTTAAAACTGCAAATTTCCATAACTCTACGATAAAATTACCTATGCAAAAAATTATAAAAGATACCATATTTATTTACTATGTCTATTCTATTGAAACACTTATTAAGGAAAGTGTTTAGACAACACAATCTTGTATCATCATATTACCAAATAAAATAATGAAAGATGATGTATATTTCAACGTATGTGTTCTATTTTATTCCATATGTTTTCAAAAATGTTTAGAAACACCTTCCTTACAAATTTTTTTCAAACTCATTTTCTTATTCTTTTCTTTTGTTCTGCGTTTTTCTTTATTCAAAGACTGATGACCACATCAAAAAATGAAATCTAATTTTCATTATTCTTGAAATTTTATTAAAAAATAAATTGTATTCATTTTTTTTGTTTTTTTAGTTATTAAAATATGAATTGGATCATGGCAATTCTAGGACATGATTCGCTTGTCATTACAACTAATTTTTCAATTCAAATTTTAACCAAATGTGAAGATGATTCCTTTTTCAACCATATTGAATATAACAAATTATCTTATTATTATTATTATGTGTTGAATTGTTTTGGACCACAAAAAATTGTCCATACACAATTCATTTATTATTCCCACAAAAAACACAAAAACAGGACAATCAAAAGAGACAATAAATGATAAAAACCACCATCAAAGCAATCCACCATACTAATGACCATGATGATGAATATGATTTGTATCCAATTTATTTAAAAAAAATTGTCAGATCATTTTTATTTTGTCCTAAATATTTCATCTAATAATAATTATAATGGATTAGAACATATATATATATATTTAAACCGAAACGAAGTGAGCCGAATATAACAAAACTTCTTAATATAACCGATGTTTTAAAATGATTATTATTTACTATATGGGATGATTATGATTACAACAATGGACAAAAGTTTTTCAACAACTTATAGTATATAATGCTTTTGTTTGCAACAATTTATATATATCCAAAAAAAAATGACAAATGATGTTTTTATAAACTCCTGGTCAACATATAATGGAGTCCTCCTATTGTTTGGCGGTTTCTCTTTAAAAAAAATAAAAAACCAAAAAAACACCAAAGAATTGAAGAGAAAGGCAAAGGAACAGAATAGAAAAATATCTGTTTTTTTTTTATACTATTGTAAATTTGTACAAAACGCTTCTTTTCTTTTTATTTTTACACGGTATTGTTCTCAACTTATTGTTGCTCATTTTTTTTTTTTTTTTTGATTAGTAAAAATAAAAAAAAAAATTATATTTTTGTATGAAAACATTTTTATTATTTGTAGATTAATTTACAAATAACAAAAAAATAAGAAGAAATCTAAAGAAAGACAAGTGGAGGAGATAAAAGATGAAAAATACTATTAGCTGTGAACATGAGAACATTTTGTTACATGACATTTAAAAAGAAAAATAGCTCGCACAGTAACCCACCTAACGGAAACCAGTGGTATTATGTTGCATAATCTTGCAAGCCAATTAGTTGGACCATTTCTCAAAATAATGTAATCCATCACTATAACTTTAGCTTTTTTAAAGAAATGTTGACTGATGATGTCTCCGGCGTGTAACCCACACCATAATGTGTATTTTTCAGGAGGCAATAAAACCTGCTCAACTTCTTGAGGATTGTTTTCACACCATATATGGCTACTTTAAGTAATTGTTCAACCAAAAATGAACTTCATCACTAAAATCGAATTGAATTAAAAAAATCAAATAGAACACTGATTTTGAAAATAAATTTCAACAATTTTTGAATGTTGTTGTGCCGTAAGTCTTTTAATGCCTAATTTTTCAATGCTAAATGAAATCCAATAAAAAAAATATTTGTCATCAATTTAAATTTAAATGTGTTCAATTTAAAATTCAATTATTCTAAAAAAAACATCTGTTAAAAAATTGGTACTTAAGAACTAATCTACTTCCTCCTTCCAATTTAATCTTAATGGTAGGTATTACACATTTGAGTTTAATGGATCCCAAATGTTTCGTATTCTAAGGTGGTATCCTGTATCTACTTTCTTAATATTTTCTTAATTTTTATTGATGTTGTCAATAAAAAACAATATTCTTAAATCGATTCAATGATCGATTGATTGAATTGATTTTCAAATAGTGATCCTTTCTTACATAAAAATTTTATAATGATTTATACAAAAGTTGAATTAAAGATTCATGTGTGGGGGATGTATTCATTTTCTATTCTATTCAATTCTATTTTATTTAAAGTGTAAAAGTTTTTTATTAGAAAATTATTTAAAAAATATTTTAAAATTTTCTAATATTAAAGTGAATCTTTTGTATTCGATTCTTCAAAAGAATTGCCGTCTTATTTTATTTATAAACAGTAAAAAAAAAAATTTAAAGATAGTTTTAAAAAAATTATTGTGTTTCTTTTTTCTTTTATAATAAAATAATGTTTAATAGCAATTACATAATGAATTAATAGAAATATAATACAACAAAATATTAATAACGTTTTAATAGAAATTTCATTATAATGCGGATTCTAAAAATAACTAATGATGCGAAAATGATTTTTTAAAATTAATTTTAAATAACTATTTAATACTTATACCTTTCTCAAGTGTATATTATGATTAAATTAATTTATAACCTATAGAAAAAAAGTATGAAGCCTTGCAAATAGCGCAGACATTATGAAATCATTAAATCTTAATAAATATTAAAGAGGGCATTCTGACTTTTTTGTAACTTTTTTTAAGTGTAATACCCTATCTACAATGAACGCACTCGTTTCGCTCTCTAACTATGTTAAAATATTTGAGTTATATGGAATCGTCTACAATTGACGCAGACATGTCGCAACCATTACGAAGAAATTAAAAAAATTGTTTAATTTTTAACTTTTTAGCTTTCTCTACGTATTTAAATGTCAAATAATTGAACTTTGAAAAAGATTTTTTATTGAAAAACTAAAAAATATATTGTCAGAATAAAAAATTAGTAAAATTATTAATTTTTTTTTATCTAGGGTTTAAAAAAATAGCTATACAATAAATTTTAAACTATTTAATATTTTGTAATTCAAAAAATTTGTAAACAAAACAATGCCAAAAAGCGCTGTCATGTACATTTCATTGTGGACACACCTTTGTTGACTACCTAACGAGAGCGAAACGAGTGCGTCATTGTAGATAGGCTATAACGCTTTAAAATTTTATATTAAAATAAACCTTACGTTGTAATATTTTGAGACATGATTTTCCTTTTCAATCATCAGATATTAGAGATGTTCTATAGGTTTGATCAACTATTGCTCTTTTACTAAAGTTCTAATTACTCTTATTCACATAAGAAATTTACTCAGACACTTACTGAACAGAAAAGCGCAAAGAAGTATTCTTTAAATATACAAGCCCCAATACACCATTTTATAAAAAAACAATATAGGTACATATTCCTATTATAAAAATTAATACAGTTATATTTTAAGCTTAAACTAAGTAAGAGTCAAGAAAAGTAATGATAAAGTCTAAAATTTTCAAAGCAATTTAATAATTCAGTACCTGAACTGTAAAGCAACATTAAAAATTTTAATTTAAAATTAAAAAAAAAGAAAATGAAGGAATTTTCCCAGGAATAAATAAAAACTTTATAATAATTACTGAAAATTCTTATTTATTGGTGACACCCAGAAACTAATTATTAAATATTTACTTAGTGCTTTTTGTTATTATATAAATATTTTGTCTTTTGTTTCTTTCTCACTCTCGCTGATTTGTTCTAACATTACAAAAAAAAAACAACAAAACCCCATATAAGAAATAAAAAAAATAAAAAAAAGTAATCTAATATACGCGTTATTCCCTAGCGATATTCTGTCAACACAAAATAAAAACAAATGTAACAAAAAAAAATATATAAAACAAAACAAACAAAAAAAAATCCCAATCAACTAACCAATCCAGTATATTCACTATCTCTTTCTATTATTATAATATTTATTTTATCTATGACAGAGCTCCACTAGAAACTCTCCATTTTTTTTTTATCTAGATTTTTTTTTATCGCTAGTTAGTTCACCAGCGTGTACTTATCACAATAGTAATAACAACAACAACAACAACAACAAAAATAATAACAACAGAAGTGAAAATGACGTTGATAAAAAAAAAAAAGTCCAACAAAACTTTGACAGCGATATTAATACAATACAAGCGCAACGCGTATCATTTTATATTTAATATATTGTGAAAAATATTTCTTAAAACTTGTTTTTTCTTTTTTGATTTTCTTAATTTGTTAAAAAAAAAACAAGAAATATAAAAAAAAATTAACAATAGGGGCGTGTTATTGTTTTAATAAATGATATTGAGTTTAAATTTCGTGTTGCCTACGCAAGCGTTTTATTTTTAAGTTGCCTCCCATTTTTTTGTTATTTTTTCATGTGTTGTGATATTTTTTGAATAGGTGGTGATGTTGGGGCTTTTCCTTCCGTTTTTATTATTATTTTTTTTTTTTTTACTTACTTATAGGTATGTTGTTATTTCCGTTGTTTTTGGACTTTTGTTATTTTTTGTTTGAAAATAAAAAACGGATTAAAAGGGAAGAGTTGTGAAAAACAAAAGGAATATGGAGAAGATAAATGATAAAGAAATTGTTGGATCCTTTGTTTTTATTTTGTCAAGGAATTCATTTATCATTGGATTACAATATTTTTTTCTATAAAAATTACATTCCAAACAAAAGACTCTTTTAAAATTAAAAAAAAGGGAAAAAATTTTTAATTAAATTTTTATTTTGAAAAATCATTGAAAAAAAAAAATGTAATTTAATTTAAAATGTAAATTAATGTCCTTACAATTAAAAATTGAGTTGAAGAATATTATAAAATATGTTAATATTGGGATAGTATGGATAATTTTTATAAAATTGTGTTTCTTAGTATTGAAATCATTTTTAATTCCTATTTTAATCCCTTATTTCTATTTAGTACTCGTAAAGGATACTGTAAAGTAGCTGGAAATATTTATTGTAAATCAAATGAATTAATCTTTTTTTTGTACAGTTAAGTACAGTCGTAAATTCAACAATTATTTATTGACAAATACTATAACGAATACATACTACAAATACATTTTAAACTAAAACCCCGCCGTCGTTTCATACAAATAGTATCTTTTAAAAGCAGTGATTTGGAAAGAAACTATGAAATAAATCAACACACACTTTTAGTTATTAATTGACATTAGTCAGAAATGCGAAATTTTATAACTGACATGGTTAAAATTAAAATATAATCTAGATTATCTAGGCTTATACGTTTCATTAAATGTGAAATTGAAATTCCAAATATAATTGCTACAAAATATTAGTAGTAGTAGTAGTATATTAGTATATAGCATATAACCATTCAACAACCAAGTCTAGAACTAGCCATGTTTAAGAATTTTGTATACAGCATAACATTTAACAGATTTAAGGAAGTTTGAACTGATTTCGCAAATACTAAGAAGGATATTCTGAAATTATTAACTTTAGGTCAACCAGAATATTATTAACAACTATATAGATTTATATCTAATATTTAATTTAATGAGAATTGATTAATATAAATTGAATAATCTGATAAATCTCAAAGTTGTATACTTAATCTATTCCGCTTATTACAATTTTGATATTTAAATTAAAGGATAACACCATAATGTGCACATATAATATTTTAAATCTAAGAACCATACCTATATATAAAAAAAATTCAATAATACTGATCCTATATATACAGATTTCATTGACCCATAGACCGTATAATAAATGGACGTTTAACTAATACTAAAATTTCAATAATATAATTATTATATTAAATTTTATAATTATTGTTAAACTTGACTTTTAACCAACATTTTTTTTTTATTCTATTAATATCCGTATTCCAGATATTATAAATCAAAGTTCTCTAATAAATTTTGAATATTCAGTTTTTTTTTGGAAATATCATAAAAAAAAATTTACAAGTTATTTGCAATATGATAGCAAATAATGTTATGCCTCCTACATCAATAAACTGGATTATCTTTTCAAACTTTACTTCATAAATCTATAAATGTTGACTTACTAATCCTTAAACTACACCTACATATATTTTTAATAAAGTTTTTTTTTTTGTATATATATATGTGTATATTTATTTTGATTTTATCAAATAAAATCTGTTTCTGCCAATTAAATCATAAATCATTTTTTTTTTTGCGAAATATGTCCTTTTTTCTGTCACAATTTATTCTGAATTGCCATTATTAATACTAAAACTATCGAAATTCAAAATAAAAAGGACGAAAAACTTTCTCTTATGAAATTTTGAATTTTTTTCAAAAGTCATTCTTGATGGTATTTGATTTTCATCAAATTAAATGTTTTGCCTGTTGTTTACCTCTAAAACAACCTCAGAGATACAAATGTATGTTTATAGTTAAATATTGTTAATATATGATTGATGGATGTACGCCAAATGTTCTAAATGTCAAATCTCCTAAAAGGAATATTTTTCAACATTCCTAATGGAATAATTGCTTCATGTAAGTTAAGGTATAATAAAATGTCGGACGTCAAACATATATGCCACACGTACTAGGTCATGTGGTACATATGTTTTGTTTGCCTTTTCTGTCAAAATTGTGACATATGTTTTATAAGTCATAATTGTTTGTCAAAATCAGATGATTCCCCTTTCTCAGAATATTTGCATATTAAGTTAAGAGAGTTTTGGGGCTATTGAGGATTTAAGAGTTGAATTCAAAATCAGAATTGTTATAATTTGTCCAGCAAGGTTTAGATGGGGTAGAATCTATTAGTCCAATGTTAAAGTTTTGACATTTGTCAAAAAATAATAGCGGGGATTAGAAGGAATTAGAATTTGAATTTAGAGTTTGAGAGAGAGATCCCAGGACAAAATATAATACGAAACATATTTCAATAATCCCAATGACTATACCCCTAAAATCAAAAATTTTTTTAGGATTTTCGTCATTATAGACATTAAACATTTAGGATATTTGATATAACGCCATTCTTGATATCATTTTAAGGATTAGAACAACAAAAAAAAATTGAATCTTTCTTTCTATATATAAATTTGAAATAAGTTGTAAAGTTATTTGTGGGTACGTAGGCGTAATTTAAGTCAATCCCATATTTAGGATTCAGAATATTCCATGAAAAAAAAAAACCAATAAGGAAAAATATTAATTGTATCCTAGTTGTAAAAATACCATCATAAAATCAAAAAAAAAAAAAAACAAAAATTTTAATGTTAAAACAATAGAAGACCAAGGAAATTTATAAAAAGATTTTAAAGTCAATCGTTTTATGACTTATTTTTATTAAAAGATCCATACATATATGTACGTGTATTGAAGGAATTTCAATATTATGAATGTCCTTGCCATTTTTTTTGTTTCAATGTGTTTCAATTTTTATAATACGTGGAAGTTGTAAATTATCAGAAGTGAGAGTTGAAATATTGGTTGTTTTTTTAACTAAATGCTGGTTAACAAATTTTCTATTCTTTTGCAATACGAAGGAAAAAATGATTTTATGACAGGATCAGGAAAAATAATAGGTAAAAACCTTTTAAAGGTATATACATATACCTAATTCAAGGTATTTTTGATTTATTTTTAAATTTTAAATATTTTTAGTGGTATTTTAAAATTTTTTTTGATTTATGCGTTTTAACTAAAATTTCATTCTTTTTAAAAAATTTTATGACTAAATTTTGGAAAAATGAGTATTTGAATGGATATCTTTTTTTTTTTGAAAATGTTTTTGTTGAAATTTATTGATAAGTTTATGGTGGATTAAAGTTTTTGTTAATTTTAGAATGTTATTTTATTTTTTTCAATTATTTAATTTTGGTTTAGTATTTATATATTTACCAATGTTTGTAAAATTGGAATAAGAAGGGCTATAGCTAATATTGGTATTTGTATTTTAAAATGAATTTTAAAAATATCCTGAACGAGAGTAAATATTTTGACAGGTTGATATTAATACCATTAATATCACATATTATTATAGGATATTTTTTTATTTTGTGCAATTTATATTTTAATATCTTGCTTTTTTGTAATAAAGTGTTTAGCTAAGTCGTCAAATAGTGATTTTAGGTATGGACACATTGTATTTCAGATTTGCTCCGTTTATATTGAACGGACTATATTCTTTGACTTTACATGTAGCCTGTCTATTATAGTGATAAAATAGGAGGACATGATTATGGTCTTGAATATATCTATTTTTGTCTAATAAGATGAAATACTCAGGGCGTGGAAAGCCGATGAGCAAAGGTTTCTGAATGTACTCCTTATTATGGTAAAATATATGTGATATCAAACTATTTTCTGAAGTATTTTGTGCTCTATAATAATGATTTCTAATCAATTTTATAATAAAATTGTTTATTCTTATGATGTTTGCTTCCTTACAAGGAGAGTAAAAATTCTTGTAATTAGACTAGGGATTTCTGTCTTTCTGTTTATATTGGTACAAACTCTTATACACTTTCTTTCAAGTAATATTGTCCTCATCTTGGGTGCTTAATTTTCTTCAAAAAAAATTGATTATGAAGTAACAACAATTTAAAAGTCTGCTTTTTACTTAATCTACGTTGCAGAAAAATTTTACGTAACATAAAAATCTTCAAGTTAATGATTGAATTTCTGAAATGTATAAAGATTAAAAAGAAATAATTTAATTTAAAATATACAACTCAAAGATAATATAATAACTTACAACTCAAAAATAAAAATTATTACAATTGCATAACAAATAGAGCTGAAATCTTAGATATTTCGCATTTTATAGGGCTCATGTAGTGATTGCATGTGAAATTCATTAAGATTACCAATTATTTGAATATTATATGTCCAGTACCTTCTCTTCTCTTCCAATATAGCTTCCAAATATATTGATTTTTATATTATCTAGGAATACTACAATTTGATTAAACTTTGATTCTGGATAGAACCCAACTAGGCAAGGCAAATAATATGCTATAACAGTTTAATATGGTTAATGACATTATTTTTACAAGACATATACCTATAGGTATTAGTATATGGAAGTCATAAAGGTTATTAAAAGTGAAAATATGTACTTACTTGAAAAGACAGGAGGTTAAAATAACAGAGTTTGATCAAGTATTTAATTTCCAGAACATAACAGGACTCAAACTATATGTTGTGTGTTTAAAGGTTTTATCGAAATCCTTTTTTGATTAAATTTTTAATATATTTTTCCCCGTCCTGTTTTTATTCTATAATTCCATAATTCATAGCAAATACACATAGACTTTATCTGGTTTTAAGGGCAATTATATTTACATACATGTACAAGAATAATGGAGAACTTCGTTACAAAACTATTTACTACCTACTTTAAAAATTAAAAATAAATTGTTATTTATAAGCTATTTATATATACTTTTATATATAAATAGCTTATATATATACTTTATAAGCTATTTATATATACTTTATAATACTTTTTATGTATTACAATTTCTAATAGTTGCAAAACTTATTTTTATATCAACATAATTATAAATTTAAGTTTATTGATTATAGCTATTTCTTAAATTTTAATTAAATCTATTATTGCTAAATTCGAAATTTAATTATAAATTTTAACAAATATGTATCTAATTAATTAATTATTAATTAACAAATATCGAATTTAAAAATAAAAAATAAACAGCTTCATTTTAAAAAAAAATATAAATAAATCTTATTTTTCTTAAAATTACATTAATTTTAATTATATATTTGATATAAAAAATTAAGATCTAAAATACTTTTAAATGTAATAACAATTATGTACCTATTTTTTAAAACCTTAATTATTACAAATAACTTTCTAAAAATCAGTAAATAGGTATATCTATTAAATTAAATTTATTGACTCAATTTAAATTTTTTATTAATTTTTAAAAATTAATTAAATCCAATATAAAATAAAATTGAATTAACTATAAAATAAACTTTCAAAATCATAAAATAATGGTTGTTAAATTTTCTTTTACATTTCAAATAATCATTATTTTTATTTTATAATAAAATTAATAATTATTATCTTAATTAATAATTTTGCAATATATTTTAATATGAAAAAATAATAATTTTGCTTTTATTCATTAAATTTTTCTTTGTTTAAAATTTTCTACAAAAAATTTATTTGCCAATATTTTGAATAAAAACCTAAATGAAACCAAAAACAATTCATTACATGCGCTCCTGCATCCATTTACTTTCCTCATTCTATACCCTAGGTATATTGATCTTTATTTCTCTATATACATTTTGTCAAAAAAAAAAAAAACATTTATAATATAAAAAACACAAATATTTAAAAAACAAACAATTTAATGATTGGCTCTATGAAAATAATTAAATTTTATATTGTTTTTTTCTCGTTTTTTTAAATCAACTCGAAATTTATTAGAAAGAGACAACAATTTATTTGTAAAAAATAATTTCTGCAAACCGTTATTAACAAATACGAAATACCACTTTGCAGAAACTGGGTGGAGTTAAAATACATAAAAAACAAAAAAAATTAATTTGGTTAGAAATGGAGAATTATGAAAAAGTAAAAATATTTTCTAAAAATATATATCCTTCTCTTTCTTTCATTTTTTCATTACAATAAATAACCGGAAATCATCCAATTGGAATGATTGGAATTTTTCTTCATTATGTCGCATTCAGAGCAAAAGAAAACAAAACAATTTTTACTATTTCTTTCTCTTTCTGATTATTTTAAGTGGAATTTATAATTAGAAAGGATGTGGCAATATAGGAAAATATAATACCATCTCCTTCTACGCAATATAAATATTATATAAAAATGTAACTATCTCTTTCTTTCTATATGATTTTAAATAGAATTTGAAATTTTTTATTCATTTTGTTTTTGTTATGCTTGAATTTTTTTTAATATGCATGCAGTGTTTAATGATTTTCATTTGTATTTGTAACTGTACATGTTTATATAATAAACAATAATAACAACCATATGGGGCGCAAACAATTTAATATTATGGTGTTGTTTGTATTTGTATTGTGGTAATAAAGAAAAAAAGAAAAATCCTGCAGTGACTGCGTACAAAATTAAAATAAAAATATCAGCAGTATATTCAATATTTTATTCATTCAAACTTACTAACTCACTAACTTATTTGTTTACTTACTTACTTAGTTAGTTCATTTGCAGCCTTAGTACATGACTGCCTCCTATCGAACATATACTGAAACAATTTCTTACTTGATACTACACACCATAGTAATATCAATTAAGTATTGTCGTTGCTGTGTTTTTATTTTTTTTTTTTTTTACAAATGTAGATATTGCTATCTTTTTCATTTATTTGGATTTTCCTATACATGAAAGTCATAATATACTGTTTTCTCTTTCTAATATTTGTAAAATACCTATAATAAAATGAAATTTGATTATGCGATGGGTATATTCAAAAGAAAAATATAATATTTGTAATAATAATAAAGTAAAAATTGTATGAACCCGTTGAGGAAATTCAGGAGTTTTCAGTCCTGCTGCGATACTCGAATCGTACGGTTCATGCTGATTTGTTATAAATTTTTTTTTCTTCAAATTAAAAAAAAAATAAAATAAAATAAATTAATAAATTTTTTAAAAATAAAAATATATAATATTTATGAAATTAAATAAATATTTGACAAAAAAAAAAAAAAATAAGATTTAAATTAATATAAATTAAGTTAATTATTTTAGATAGGATTTTTATCCTATTAATTTTAAATTTTCATTTCTAAATTCAGTTAAAAAGATTTAAATAATAAATTTAAATTAAATAATTAAAACAGACGTATAATTTCGCGTTGATCGCGCCCTTCTAGATTACATAATTTCATTTAAAAAAAAACTAAACTTTAAAGAAATGTGAAGTTTTTTCAAAAAAAATTATAATATTTAATTTATTTAAAATTAAGTATAAATATATAAAATAAAAATTAAGTTAATTATATAATCAAAACTTACAAAGTTAAAGTATGAAAGCGATTTATTAAAAAAAATATTAAAATTAAGTTTAAATAAATAAGAATTTAATGTAAAAAGTGTTCACAGTGAAAATAATTACAAAATAATATATACAAATAAGTTCATATTTTAAGTGTAACATTTTTAAATATAACATACACATAAGTTTACAATGACAAACAAAATCAATAAGTATAATTAAAAAAAAAATAAAAAGCTTCTAATAAATATAAGAAACTAAAAGATATCCATAGAATTTAAATTAAATTTAATAAATAACACTCTCCACACTATTTTAATAAATAATCGAAGTATAAAACAAAACCGTCAAAATGATGATGAACGCTTTTGTCGATCCTTCATCAAATCATTTGGCAACATATGGATTACGTATGTCACCGAATACAACACAACAGCAACAACAACAGCACCAGCAGCAACAACAGCAACAACAACAAATGCAACAACAGCAGCAACAACAACAACAACAACAGCAAACACAAGGACAAGATGCAAATATATTAGAGAATAGTTTAATGTCATCATCAATGGGTTTAGGTGGTGGTTCAGCAGATATGTCATCCCCAGTATCATATCAAAATTCTGGCTACGGGCATATGGGACACATGACAACACAATTAGGCTCATATTCTCCAAGAGATTTTTTATTACGTGGCCGTGATAATGATTATATGACATCGGCTGCAGCTGGTTCAGCATCAGCTGTTGCTGCTGTTGCGGCACCAACATCAGCTCCTGGCAGTGCTGCTGATTCTATGCTATTCCCCGGTTATCCCACAATGCATGATCAATCATCTGCATTCGGTCAACATCCAGCCTTTCATCATCATCATCATCATCAACAGATGCGTATGGCTAGTATTGCGACGGCAGATGCATATGCAGCACATCCATATCATCCTGCTCACCCAGCCACTCATCAAACACATTTCCCGTCGGTACATCATCATCATGCTGCTGCTGCACATGCAATGTCAGCAATGAATCCATCAGCTGGTGCATTCTTTCGTTATATGCGTCATCAGCCAGCTGTTACATCAGCAATAAAACAGGAAATGCAATGTTTATGGGTTGATCCGGATCAACCGATGGGACCACAAGGTCGCAAAACATGTAATAAAATATTTAATTCAATGCATGAAATTGTTAGTCATTTAACAGTTGAACATGTTGGCGGGCCAGAATGTACAACACATGCATGCTATTGGATTGGTTGTAGTCGTAATGGTAGACCATTTAAAGCCAAATATAAATTAGTTAATCATATACGTGTGCATACTGGTGAAAAACCATTTGCATGTCCATTCAGTGGATGCGGTAAAGTTTTTGCTAGAAGTGAAAATTTAAAAATTCATAAAAGAACACATACTGGTAAGTCGCATATAATATTTTTTCTTAATTATTATTTAATATTTTAAAAGAATTCTTAAACCAATATAGCTACTGTTTTAAATCTTTAAAACAATTATAAAACTAAAAATACCCAACATATTCTTAGGAGTAATAATAATTATTTGTGGTAAAAAGTCAAACATTCTGAACTTAAATTTCATAAGGTATTAATCTTTCAATTATCCTTTAAATTTTTCCAAAATATTTCTTAATTTACCTACGGCAATCTTCTATTATTCAATCTTCTAAAAATTATTGCAAAAAAATTAAATAAAAACTTATTACACTCATTGTCTCTCTCTTTCTAACCTCAAAAATCATTATTTAAGTATTTATTGGCAATGGCAATAAACAAATAAGTTTAAATTAATTTTCGTCCTTTTTTATCAGTCCACTAATAATATAATTTTTTAAATTGTATGCAATATTCACTGACCTATTTACCATTACAACGCAAAATAAATTATTATAACTACCGTTTATATTTATATTTGTTTATTTAGGTCCTGGTCCAAATATAATAAAATTACCTGTCCTCCTTGAAAAAAAAAAAACCAACTAGAAGTCGGTCGGTACTTCAATAAAACTATCCAAATATCAAGAGAAAAAACAAACATAAACCCTATTCAGAGATCATAATTTTTTACTACATATATTGCGTGTAAACTGATATTCACCCTCATAATATTATATTATCCTTTATCCGTATCCATGTCATTAATCCTTTACTTCTATAGAAATTGTTTTTTTTTTTTTTTTCTGTTTTGTCCTTATTTTAATTTAATATTCCAAAAAATTTTTATTTTAAAAACAAAGATGAGTTGATACAAAGACATTTGAAGATTGACTGAGACTGTGGCAGGCTATACACAAATACAACAATTCTTTTATATTTCTTTGTTATCAAACAAACAAACAAATAAATAAATAAATCTAAAATTCATGAACAATTTAAAATAATATATATACAAACATATAAATATTTATGAATTAAAGATTGACAATTCAATAAATAAAAAAAAAAAAAAAGGACGAAATATAAATCACCTTTAAAATTCATATAATCATTCGTTTTAATTTTTGGAGTATTCCTTTTCTTTGAACGTAACGTACGTATATGAGCCGCAATCAAAATACATGTCAAGGATCATTCAAGGATCATTTGAACGTCGTCCTAAATATTAAAATCTTTATTTTTTTATGTTTTTTCTTTTCCTTCCACCCGGACTGAATTTAAGAAATTAAGTCAAGTAGATCCTTGAAAGTATATCAAGAACCCAAAGTATTCTTGATTTCTAGTAGTCTTTAAGAAAAATCACAAGACACAAATGGTTATAAAATTAACTATTGTATTATTTTGTTTTTTGATTGCACTTGAATTTACAATTACTGCTACATATATATATATATATATTTTGACTTTTTTATTTTTGATTGTATCCTGAAGTGTCCTGGAAATAAGATGGGTTAATGCCAATATATAATTTGGTAATATTTTCTCTACGTTTATTTACAACAAAATGTTAATTATATGTAGTGGTAAATTGTTATCTGTAAATGAAATCTATAATAGACGTGTGCTATAGATGACTGCCCCTTTTATTAAAGCTTTTATTAAGAAATTTAATCGAAAATTATATATTTGTATATTAAATGTCAATTACATGCACTTGAACTCATTACTATTATGTTTTGTGTCAAAAGAAAAATAAATGTAATTTTTGTTAATAATGAGTTTATATAAGGGAAAAATATTTATTTTAATATATACACATACATATATATATAGAAAATTGGGTGTTAATGGGTGATAAAAAAAGAAGGATTTTGTTTTTGAGAAAAAAAAGGGGGAATAAGTAGTATATGGAAGAGAAATCGATTGGAGTTTGGAATTGAAGAGTTTTTTAAATAAAAGATTTTGAATATGAAGTAATTGAAAATATAATTGAAAATTCCTAATTAAATTCTTATAGAATCTATTAAAATCAAATCTTAATAGTATATGAAATTAAAGAAATTGACTCCATAAGTTAATAATTACTAATGTATTTCAATAAATCGATTCTACTTAAACGTAATAACCTTCTGTAGTACTTAAACTTAATAACCTAATGTAATATTTAATAACTTAATAATAACTTAATAACTTTATACATTTTTCCTTAATTTGTTGTATTTGATTTATGTACTGATTCAGATAATTTTGAAAATTTTTAATAAAATCAAATTTATTATAAGATTGATCTATTTTTAATTAATTAATAACATATAAGTTTAACGCACAACATTTTATTAATTATTAATAAGCTTTCATGTTGACATAAACTTTCAATAGTTATAATTGGTATTTTTTTTAAATAAATTATCGTTTTTTTATAATTAAATCTTTTACGCACTTTAAGATATGTTTTTAATAAATATCTAATTCTATTTCTTATAATTAGTTAACAAACGACATTTTTACATTTATTATATACATATATATATATATATATATTTTCGACTCTACTTCTTTATTATGAATTCAGAATTATATTTAACTTTGATTATTTGGTTTAATAAATTAAATACGTAATCCAATTTAATTAATTAGTTTTAACTACTGAGATTGCACTGTAATACAACTCGATAACCATTTTCTATTTTTACCTATTATACATTCTGAAAAAATTACAAAAATGCTGTTGCCACTGATTTTAATTATTTTATTTAAATATCATTTATCTGTATTTAATATTAACTTTCCATAATCTATCATTTTTTGACTTTTAAGTACATATCAACTTTTTTAAATTAATAAAAAAATTTACAAAAAAGGAAGGTAATGAAATACAAACATTTTTTTTACAATTTCAACCCATACACATTTGCCATTATACATAAACACACAGTAGCAATTGCAACAATGTTTAGCAACATAAGTATTTTTTTTTATGTTTATGGTACAATTCGTTTACAGTCAAACAAGAATTTGAAAAAAAAAATAAAAACAAAATTAATAAATGCGTATCGATCAAAATGGAATGTTAGTATAAAAAAAAACATTTATAAATAATTATATATTTCAATGAAAATATAATTAATTAACTGAAAATTTTGATTAATTTGGTTCACAGAAATTATTTTGGTTTCATTAATTTAAAAAACAAATAAAACAACAAATTTAAAGTTGTTTCAATTTTTATTTTTTAATTAATTAATTAAAAAAATCTATTTTTAGAAAATGTGATATAAAATTTGATTTATTATAGATTTAAATAATAAAAGTATTTAGAAAATTTTATTAATTTCTAATTTAAACTATATAAAGGTAATAAAATGTTTAATTAAATTAATTTTATGATTGAATAGACATGAATTATGTATAGTTTGGTTAATAAAAAAGAGTGAAAGAATTGAATGGAATATGGATATGATTTAAGGGGCTGTACCATAAAACTGTCATTTTTTTTAATTTACTGTCATTCAAAATTATTAAAAATAAAAATTGTAACTGAAATTCATTGAATATTATGTTGCAAAAGTTGCATTAGATATCAAAAAAAAGAATGACATGAAGTTTAATATGTATTAATATTTTAATTGGGTTGGAGTCGAAATCTCGATTTAGTAAATCCCGTTTTCACAAAATCTCGTTTCAGAAAATCTCGTTTAGAAAATCCCGTTTTCAGATAGTCTATTTATAAATCTGGTTTTAGAAAATCCTTTTTTTTATATTTTGGAAAAGACTGATAGGCCACAACATCAGGCCTACTTTTAAAATAATTAAAAACAAGATTGTTCAATAAAAAACGAGATTTTCTAAACATAATTATTAAAAACACGCAAGATTATTTAAAAACGAGATTTATGCTCCCATTTTAATATTATATATATAAACAAATTCAAGATGTTTAAATTATCTAAATTAATACAAAGTCTGTATTGTATTAAATATAATTACCACAAACAACGATCTGTATATATTTCTAAATTGTCAAATTTTGGCATTCAATTTTAGCCGAAAATTTAAGGATACTTAGGTTCAATACTAGTTTTTTTATTTAAAAAATATTTTTCAACAATTATTAAACGTAATTTACATTCCAGTCTTTATTTAATTATTAGGAACAATTAACAAGTTAACTTTAACATTTTAATCTTAATGAAACCTGGGAATAAAATTCGCAAGCGTTCCTAAAGCATAAAATAACTAAATTACGAATACATATTGTAATATATTGTCAAGAACATCCTCATTATTTAAATTATAATGAATGTTAAAATCATATTAAACAATCCCCAATCCTGAATCAGAATTTTCATTTCCAATGGGACCAATTAAAAATCATATACAAATTAACCAAAAAATTTGGTTAGGGAATAAATAATCTGTAAAATGAATCTCCTTGAACAGCACTTGATTTGAACAATTCATAAGTATACACTTGACTTTTTTAATTTCTACAAGCTCTTCAAAATGGTTTAATTTGAATGGGAAGAAACGCGTGTTATATTATTATACTATTAAAAAATAAATGATTTCCATTTTAAGGGGCTACAAGATACACAATAAATGAAAAAATATAGATAGGAAGTGAAGGGACCTTTTTGTTCATTTGAATACATCAATTTATAATTAAGATTTAAAAAAAATACACTAATAAAAAAAAACACTTTACATCTGCAATATTGTGACATTTCTAAGAAGAATGTCATTGTATGTGTCAGTACTAAGTTCTATTTAAAATCGATATGTCACGTGTCTATTATATATTTGATTTTAATTAGAGGACGTTCTAAGTTAACAATTAAATATTAATTTATTGAATATTCAATTAATAAGTAATTAAAATAATTCAATTCTTATATTATTCTCAATATTGACATTTTATTTTTAATCGAAGCTTCAATATGTAAATAATTTGTATTTCGCATATATACACAAACCTGTATATTATTTCGATTCTGTAGCAATTTCGATTCACTTTACATTCGATATTATGAGTTCAATTGCACTAATTAGTAATGCAATCATTTATATACTTTATTATTTTATATAATTTTAATTATTATTCACATGCCAATATTTTTATATTTAAACAACACATATATTATATATATATATACCTCATTATTATTCATTTATATATTTTGTTCTCTTTTTGAAACCCACTCAAAATAAATTATATTAAAAAAAAGCAAATTTGAATACTTTAAAATATATTGTGGTTATTTTGCATAAATTTTTTTTTTATATTTTTAAATTAATACAACAACTTATATTTTATTTCTTTTCTTAATATCAAACTACAAAATTTATAGTTAAATAATATTATAAAAAATATAATAAAAAAATATAATATAAATAAAATAAATAAAATAAAATAATTAAAATATAAGAAAATAATAAAAGAAAAAAAACATTGATCGTAAATATTATTGTACAACATCAATTGATGACATTTAATTTGCATAAAAATAAGCATTTTAGACATTACAGTACAAACAAGTTTTTTTTTTATATATTTATTTTATTCAATGTCTACTTAGAATATGGCTATTTTAATTTATATATTTTTATAATGTTTTTTTTTTTTTAGTATTAATAGTTATTTAATATTCGTTAATAATAATAATAAAAAAAAAATAATAATATACGAATTGATTTAATATGTATTGATTTCAAATATACAATAATTATAAATGGCGCCCATATGTATTTCATATAATATTATGTTTGTTTGTATATATTGATTGTTTATTATTGTATTAGTGTGAGTAAACATTTAAAATTTATTAAAAAATTTACGAATAACGGATTTTTTATGACGTTTTTAATTAAAAATTTAGCTGAATATTTTTTGAATTTTTATGTTGTATATTTAGTGTTAAATCAATTGTTGACATATGAAACTTCAATGTAGAAGACGCTTTAAGATCTGATTGAATTCAAAAGACTCTTTCTAATTTTATTTACCTTTGAACTCGTATAGATAGTTTTACAAGAGTTGTATTAGAGTTACTTGTTGTTGTTGTTTTAGACGGGGGGAAAGCAAGTCTCCCTTACACCTACTCTGCAATTTATTTTGATTAATATGGAATTAGTTGGTAATTGGTATTATGTATTGCAAATACCGTCGGGAAAATCAAAAAAATTAATTTAAATTATATTTATTTATTTATTTGTACCAGGACAGTAGTAAATATTGCCTGATATTATAATAGTCCTTTGACTATTTGGCATTTGCAGCTTCTTGAATTAAATACTTTCTATTTATTTATAATTTCAATATTTATTATGATCTTTATGTTATATATTTGTATATTTAAATTATATTTGGTTACCAAGGAGATTTGTTAAGAAAAGTTATGTTTCAATAATGATTTTTTTTAAATTAAATTTTGTATGACCTGAACGGGAATCGAACCCGGACCCCCTCGCTGAGTAAGCCAAATGCTTACCCATTACACCACCGAGCCCCATATTTATTTATTTCAATACTAAAATATACAGACTATTATATATCGAAAGGAGGATATTCTTGTACAACCCTGATATGATCTTTAAGATCTCTCTAATCTTGATTTCGGAAAATCCAAAATGATATGACATTATAATATAAAATATTAATACAATAAATATAATATAATGTATTAATGAAGTGAAGACTAATTGAATTTATGATTACACTTATTAAACAAAAGTAATCAAATAATCACAATGATTATTAGTAATTTAATTATTATAAAAAATTCTTAGGAAGATGAATTACTAATTTTTTTTATGAATATATAAAAAAATTAATATTAATTAAAATATAAGGTATCCTTGATTAACAATCTAGGTAACTGTTTACCCAAAGATATAGAATGAAGGTTTTTTCCGAAAAAAAATTGATTAGTTATTTATTTTTATTTAATTGTTTTAATTTTTGGTATTTTTATATTATTTTTTTTTTTTTTTCGAAATTTTGATACAAATTGTTTTCCAACACTATTCTGCATTGTCATTACAAGTTTTGTTATTTTCCTTTGTCATGTTTGTTATGTTCAATGTTTTTTTTTTTTTTTTATTTCAAATTTTCAGAATTGTTGTTGTCTTCATTTATTCATTTCTGTCTCAATCTTATTCACTATACATTGTTTTTTTTTGTTTTAATAAATTTACATTTATTTCATGTACATCATGGAACACCTCTCCTCTAAAACAATTCAATTGTTTCAAATTTATTCAATTTTGGGTTATTTTTTTTGTTGTTGTTTAATTCAGTCTCAATTTCCAGTCAGTTTGTTGTGTTTTTTTGTTTTCGGATTAACCTAATAAGATTAATCAGAAAAAAAAAACAAAATCTGTGTAAGTTTTTCAATTATTCTACAAATTTTTTTTGGTTTTAATTTGATTTATTCAATAAAAAACAAAAGTGAGAGATTCGTGTTATTTATAATTTTTTTTTTTTTTTGGGAAAAGAATCAGAATTCAGAAAAAAAACAAATTGAAATTTAAGGTAAAAAAAAAAAATCTACGAATCATTTTGACTTTTTTTTTTTATAATTATTTATTTTTCGGAGTTAACCTTGTCTTTTGTTTCAATTTGTGTTGTGTGGAGGCAAACAGACAGTAAAATTCTCGTGTATCCGTGCTACGTCAATTTTAATTTACTTCTCAGTTTTTTTTTTTTTTTGACTAAAAAAAAAACTTAATTTTTGTATTTTTAATTATCTTGAATCAGTGAATAACCGATGATGGAGGTGTCTTTTGGTCTAATATAAAGAATTTTCATTTTAAATTTTACTTAGAGGATTCTAAAATTGTGTAATAGAATTCCAGTTATTCTAAAGAAAAGTTTCTTTAAGTATCACTCCTCGAATTTAACATAATTGACATACAAAAGAAAATAGCAGTCACACAAATAGCAGAGTAAGTTTATCAAATTTTAGGTCTTAGTAGTAACAGCGTAACATACATAAAAATTTTGAAATCAAGACGTGAAATAACCTTTGATTGATAACATGAAAAAATGAAAATTTCTTTCCCGCAAAGGGTTAATGGATCTAACAACATTGCCCCAAAAAATTCATATGCCTATACCATACATTTACAAAATTTGGAGTCAATTATTCAAATCATATACATAGGGGAATCGTTTTTCGACCATCAAATTCGGGTATATCAAAATGCTTTTAAGTTACAACGGGTTAATAAACCGAAAAAATTAAGAGTATTTAACATAGTACAGCAATATTGGGATTTGTTTCTTATTCAAAGCTTAATTCAAAATTAATACATATATACAAATTCTAGAACATTCCATTAAATATTATTTAAACAACCTTTTTACGATTTAATAACTAAAACTACAATATTTATATTATATTATTGCTTTATGTACTTTATATTAATTCATAAATACCCCATTTTACTGTACCCAATTAAAATATCTTCTTTGAAAAAATTAAAAAAAAAAAATTCCACCATAAAATATTCAGAAATGTAAATAAGCCTTTTATATTAATTATTCAATTATCCATACAAGATGAAAAAAAAAACGAAACTAAACTGATCTGCTTTATTCTGGGGTTCCAAATATCATATGAAATAAAAAAAAAATCATTTATAAAAAAATGATTCAAAATCCCATCATATATACTTACACATTTCTCTAAACAGTTGAATTACAAAACAACACTTTTACTACAACTTACACACCCCTCCTTTAATTCAAATCTCTTTAACATACTAAAACTCTAAAATAAAATATAGGTCTACAAATCTTGATTTTCTTTAAACATCTTTATATTGAGTTCAATAAAATAACTCTTTTTTTTTCACATACATATCGCATGTAAAGGTAATAAAATATGAAGATAACATTATACTAATATTCTATTATAACCCCACATATAGGTAAAAAAAAAAGGTTTAAATTTTTTTAAATCTATTCTTACCTTATATTCTTCTCTCCTGTCCAGTCAAGTCATAATCAATGTGCCCAAAACAATACAAAACAATTCAAAAGTTCAAGAGCAATAATTTTTGTTTTTCGATTTTTGTTTTTTTTTTTTTTCGATCCAACAAAAACGATTTATGAACCCTCTTTTATACTAAATCTCTAAATTTCTTGAATATATTCTCGAAATAATACCATTTAAAATATAACGACCAATGATCTAAATATAAATTGGGTGTAAATAATTTTATGATATCAATGATTATTAAAAATAAAAAAAAAAAAAACAAAAACCCATCAATTTTTTATCTCATATATAAAAAAAAAAAAAAAATAGTCGTTTTATTCGATAATTTCGATACATTCGATTTAAAAAATTAGTTATAATAATATGTATACATATTAACTATGAAATTGATAATGTGTGTAGACTTTTATTTTTTCTTGGAGAATTTTTTCATAATTGTTAATTTGAATAACAAAAACAAACTTCCAGGGAAAAAATAAAGAAATCTGAGTAAAATATGTACTATATACGATATATCGATATTGTAATCGTATTCGATATTTTAATTCAAAATCTGGATAGACAAGTTTCAAATATAGGCAAACTTAGTTTTGTTTTGCAGTTTTTCTTTTTTTTGTAAATTTCTAATATAATAGTGAAGAGTTGTTTTTATAATATTTAGTTCATCTTCATCATCTGATTTTTCTAACCATAAAATATTTTGATATTTTTGTTTTTTTTTTTGAGAGAATTAATCGAAACTAATAAATCGATCATAAATTTTGGATTAAGTCAATTTTTATAATCTATAATCCAATTATCAGTTTTTTTTTTTTATTTTATAGTTCCCGTTGTTAATATTAGATTTATTTTAAGTTCTGTTTTTTTTTTTTTTAATATTTCATCGATATTTGATTATTAAATCATTTAATTTTTAGTTAGAAAATATAAATCGATTTTTTTTTTGTATAGTGATGATAATCCAATAATTATATTACATATCTTTTGATGATTTTATATTGAATGTATAATAAATAAGCTTTAAAAGTATATTTATGAAAAGAAAGAGTAGAAGATGAAAAGTTGTTTGAAAATATAGAATTGAAAACCTGCAAACATATTTATATCGAATTGTGATTTAAAGACTTTCATTTTGATTTTTTTCTTTTTTTTGTCTTTCTTTATTAAAAAATATTGTGTTTAATTCAATTAATAAATCAGATTAATATTGAATTTGTTTTGATATAATCAAGATTAATGAAATTATATTGTAAAGAAGTATTGAAAGCATTTAGAAACTTAAAATTAGATTTATTGAACAAATAGGTTGATGTTATAAAAATTAAGTTGAAAAGTGTGATATAAAATGGAAGAATTTTGAGAAATTTATTGTTTAATTGAAGATTAAGTAAGTCAGCTAACGACGTATAAGTAATCTATAGTAAAATATAATAGCCTCAATAAAACATATCAGTTGAACAGTATTATTGACTAAATGTTAAGTGGCTAATTTCTACCGTTATTAAGTGTGATTAACCGACTCTACAATTAAGTGGCTAGATTCTACCATGATTGAATTTAATCTCTGAATTTATTTAGAGCTCAAGATTTAAGTTTTAGATTCGTAATTAAAAATATTAACAAATGAGTGCAACTAAACAAAAATTAAAGTTTATAAAAAATTATTTTAATTAATACTTATAACTCACAGATATTTAAATATTAAAACATAAATAAGGAATTTTTTATTTTAATACAAAACTCGAGTACAAATTGGATTACATTTTAGAAATTAGCAAATGTGTAATAAGACTTAAAGTACTATACAGTACTATAAATTGTTTTTTAATTAATTAATTTTAATTGCTATTAATTGAAACGTAATTAAAGTTCGAATAAAAATAGGCTTATGCACTCAAAATTATAAAATAGAATAATCTGATTTGGTATAATAAAAATTCTCTTCCAAAGCTACCCAACATATTACTTAAAAGACAACCCGACGGTATTTGACGAACCAATAATTTAAAATTTGATTCTAAGTTTAAAATTTATATAATATTGGTTAAATTATCAAAATTGTTCAGCATGTTCAAGATTAACAAGATGTTGCTTGTATTGTTCCATTATGCTTTGTGTCAAGTTGTTACAAGTGCGTAACACGGCTTATGGAAATTCGTTTGTTATGCACATGTCGAGATTCTAGAACCATATTCCGTCTAAAGCGTTCCCCAAAGTTGGTAGTTTATATGTGTACGACTTAATTAAATTTAAAAGAATATTAACATCTTTCTCCTTAATATCCCTACAAATTTTCTTCATCCCCTAATCCAAAAATCTCAAACCTCCTAATAATCCAAAAATCCTTCCATATCTCCATCCCTGTAACCAAACTGTACATTTGTATCATAAGTTCTTTCTTAAAGTTTGGTTCAAAAAGGGTGTGGTTTTGGTGTGTTAATGTCGCACACTATCCAAAGGAATACCGTACAGTTTCAATGGTGGCTTTCGTTCCATTCCCTCGTAAAAAAAAAAAATACAAAACCCCTAATTAAGCTTAAAATGAAATTGTGTTTGAATTTAATTAAAAAAAAAAATTTTTAAAGGCAGTTTCATATACAATATACATGTATACAATTAATTCTTAATAAAATCAAAAAGTTCTCCCAAATGATTATTTTAAAAATGAATCAACCAAAATAATCATTATTGAAGTATAAAATAAACCCTTCCCTCCCATCACAATAGGACTTCATATTTTCTACTTTGTTTTAGTTTTAACTCTTCTTAGAAATAGAAGAACTCTTTTCAATTTATTAAACTGCTCCTTTTTTTTTAAAATAAATTTTTTTGAAGTATTGTCTTACATAATATAATAACTATTCATTTATTTAAAACCCTACTAATTTTTAACTTTCTGAATGTTCAATTCAATTTCTTCAATGTTTCCAGACACCAGGCACTGTTTTTTTTTTACCACTCTTCTTTCTATATTAAATGTTGTTGTTTATTGATGCTCATATTATTTTGCCAATCATATTTCATTAAAATTAAAAAAAAAAAAAAAAAAAAAAAAAAAATAAATTACATCAAGTGATATGCTAATAATAAAATTAAATGTTTTTTTTTTCATTGATTTTTTATAACAACAAAATCATAGTTACTATTAAAACAAAAACCATCTCTATTCAGAAGAACCTTTGAAAAAAAAAAAAAGATTAACTCATGCTTGACACAAAAAAACAACAACAACAACAACATAAAATCCATGTAATAACAGAGTCTTCAACTCCACCTATTCTTTTGTGGTGTTTTTGACATGGAAATTTGATCCATGCCAGTATTTAAAAATTATTAAAAAATTCTACAAGCAAACCAAATAAGAAGAATAACAACAACAACTACAACAACATCAACATCAACATCAACAACTGAAACATAAGCAACGACAACGCAAAAAAGGTGCAAAAGTAAAAAAAAAAAAAAAAAAAAATTATTTAAAACGAGCATCGAAGTAAAAAGAAGCGAGAAAACATAACCAAACGAAATTGATCCTGAATGGCGGCGGAATCCCTCTGGGTTTTTTTTTTCTTTTCTGTTTTCATTCTATCTCTTTCTTTTTCATATTGCTGATGGTTTTTTTTTTTTTTTCGTTCTGATATCAGGGATTTTTTAAAAGCTGACACCATATATACAAAATATGAGAAATGAATATCGTATTTATATAACTATAAAGTAAATTAATACTCAAAAAATAAAAAATAAAATAATAAAAACAACAAACAAACAAACAAAAATTATAGAGTGAAAGAGAAAAAAAATTGTTTTTATTACAAAAAAAAAATTTAAAAAAAAAAGGGCAACCAAATTTTTTGGGGTGGACAAAAATATTTTGACTTAAAATCAAAAAGCGTAAAATAAAATTCAAAAAACAGTTCTCATATAAAGAAATTTAATGAGGTGAAATTTTATTATATTGCTATTTTGTGGTGTATATATATAAGAATATACACCATATATATAAGTATGTATATAATATATATGATATATGAAAGTATATGTAAAAGGATATTTGAATTAGTAATTAAATATGTATATAAGTATAAGTATTAAATAATAAAATTTAATACAGTTAAGAGCCGTTCAGTAACGCATATTAAATTTGACATTAATTGTATACTTAAACTTTCAACAAAAGACGTGACGTATACCGTATAAAATGTCACACTGTTGGAGAAATTTTGATAAAATCATAAGGAAATTTGATCTTTAAGATTCTGTTAAAAAGAAATTTATTTTTAAATAATAGAAGATGATTTTCTTTAATGGATGAAATAGAATCCATTAATTAGTTTGTACAAAATTATTAATAAAATTAAATGGAATTAAACTATACATATTTATTTATTATAATTTATGTTAAGTATTTAATGTAGCTGTTTGTAGCATGTTCCGAAGCTGCATTTCTTTAGTTTTTTTAACGCCCTTTCCACTCTTAAATTCCGTTCCATTTTTTATAATTGCTAACTGAAGATTAAGAACGTCTAATTTCAATTTAAATAACAATATTAATTTTATAATTTAACTCACAGATATGTTTCTAAGTCTGATATCTGAGATTTTGTATTTAACAATTAAAATTATTGAAGAGTTAAAATCGATATTTTGGTAAAGCAATGAATCTTGAGACCGAAAGGCTACAAAATTAATGTCTTTTAACTGTTAGTTTATTAAGCAAGGCTATACCTTAGAAGTGCGTGTTAGAACACGGGGGAACTTATTATATTCTTATTATTAGAATTGATCTTAATGAATTCTATATATACAATTTAAACACGAGATAGTAATAGGTCTTAAAGGATATAGAAACTTCATAGATTTTCAATAAGGTAATATACCTATGTATCTGTGAGTTATATTATAAAGTAAAATTTGTCATTTGAATTGGAAATTAGACGTTTTTAATCTTCATTCAAGTGTATGAAATTGGACATCAAATTCAACAGAATATTTTAAAACACAGTTTTAATCTCTCTATTTCTCTCTCTCTCTCTCTCTGTTTCTTAATTCATTATTAAAAGTGAACATAGTTCATTCGTTTTCAATATTTATTTTCCCATCATTTTTTGTCCCTGTTGTTGAAAATTCCTGTTGGGAAACCTCAAAACACTACAAAATACCCTACTATTATTATTTATTATACAATAAATACTTAATAATATAAAAAACAATGAAAAGAAAATGCTCCAAGAAACAAAAATCCAATCAAAATATGCTTTTAAAACATAACCAAAGCATTTTATTAAAGATTTTTTTTTAAATCCTGTGGAAAATGGAAAAACAACCATAAAATCAGGTAAACACTTTATTTAAGGTGCTTTTTTCAATAGAATTCCATTTTTTTTTGGTTTTTATTTTATTTAAAATAATAAAGAACCAGAAATGGTTTATAAGTACTATTATTATAATCCTTTTGGTGGAATAGTACACCATGGCACCAACCATTTAACTTAACCAACCACTTACTATAAGAACCACTACCACTTGCTCAAAATTATAGAAAAATATAATAGATTTATAACACTTCAATGCAATGTTTACTACTAAATCTATCAGCAGAAAACTGAAAGGGAATCTTAAAGAACTTTACAACTGAATAGAAACTATGCTATAAGTTTCATTCTGAAATAGAGAGATGGAAAACATTTAACGCGCTCCAAACTACAGAATATTTAAATCGTCCTTTATTAAATTTTCATTCAAAGCATTTTTTCTTTCAAAACAAAAGAAATTTATGAATACGAGTAGTTAGAGAAAACCCTAAACAGGACCTCAACACAATTGTAGTAATAAATGTTAAACGCGACATCAGAACAAAAGAAAATAAATAAATATTTAAAAAAAACTTTCAACTATTATATTATATTATTAAAAGCTCTCACTCCTATTGTTTTTCATCCTTCATTTCTATATATATATCTTTCTCTTTCTTTTAGACCAATATAATCTAGTTAAAAAGTGGTTGTTTTTTTTTTTTTTTGCAAAGAAAGGATAAAGGATCGTTGTTTTGTAGATTTGTATGTATAAAGTGCATATAATATCATAAATTTATATATTTTAATTTTTTTTCACTACAGTAAGCTATAGCTATTTGTGTAAATGTGTGTACTATGCTAACATTTAGTGGAGGAAAATATTTTACAGGACATAAATATATTTATATATGTTTATATATATATACATCCAAAGGACATAAATTTTAATTTAAAGAAAAAAATAAAATTCTAAGAGTTTTTAAAACAAATTCAGGATACACTATAAATATATATATATATATCTTTATTTACATTAAACATATATATATATAATTTTCAAAAAAATTAAGAAACTAAGAATGAGAATTGAAAAATTATGTGAAAAAAAGTCAAGACTTACAGAAAAATTATGTACTGCACTCTGTTCTAAATTTATATATATATATATATATAAAATAAAATAGGATTAAAGTGAGGACTCCAAGATTATATGCAATAAGAAATTTGAATCCTTTTTAAAAAAAATACTGAATATTTTAGGGAAATTGCTGAAATTTTTTTTTTTTTAAGGGATTTGCATGATAGTTTTTTTTTTTTAATGTAAAATAAAAGGATTTAAACTGGATGGAATTTGGATTAAATAAAAATTATATTGTTATGTGGTGGGAATTAGAATTGCTTTTTTTTGACAAATTGCTGGGAATAAAAATGTTAAACATTTAAAAAATTTTTTTAATAAATTATAGAAAAGAAAAAGAAAGAGACAGAGAAATGTAATTTGTAATGAAGTTAAAATAGTTTTGAAATTATTGGATTTGAAGGAGGAGACAAATTTATTTGTGACAGGACACTCTTGTTATATGAAACTATTCTTAGTTATAAATTTTTCACTACTTGAACTCCTACAGACAGATTAAAGTCTAAATTCTGGTAGATCTCATTTCAAATCTCCAAAATAACGGCAGCAGTTAGAGTGCCAATCTTTCATTCGAAAGACTCGGGTGTTATCCAAGTAAAAGTGACTTTTATCTGGTTTTCGATTCGAATCAGCTACTACTAACCATTGGGTTCAAATTAATGACTTAATCAATAATTATATATGTTTAATAAAAAATCCATTAATATTTCAAAATAAACAAATAATTTAATTGACTAATATAACTCACAGATATAGAATACCATATAACTCAAAAATAAGTTTATTAGTTATTACAACATAAAGAAAATGGAAATGTTCCTATTGAATATTTAAGACGTTTCTACAAGTTTAAGACCTGGTTCTATCTCATGTTTAAATTGTCTGTGGAAAAAATTAAGATCAATTCTTAAAAAACGAATGTAATATGACGCCCTGCTCCAATATTACTGTAGGTACATAGACAAACTAATATGACTAGCAGTTGAACAGTTAATTTAAAGCAAAAAAAAAACTCAACACACAGGGGATTAAACATTATAGAATTTAAAACCAGAAAAAACTAACTATGCTAACTAACTACTACTCTAACAATGATATTTTTAACAAATGAAAACACAAAGAACGCTACACTAATACCAGCCAAATGTACGAGACGGGTTACTATCACAAGCTTTCTTTTGACTGTATAAAATTTGCCTGTATATCATTTGCCTGTATTTTTATTTTCCTGTATTTTCTTTTCCCTTTTTTTTTTAGAATTATTTTCCCTTTCATTAATATTAGCTAAGGCCGAATTAATTTACCAATAAACCAAATATAAAATTCCTCCTAGATATTTTTTTATATTAATATAAATATTTTCAATAATAAAGAACTTCCAATAGTCACCAATAAGCCCCCCTAAATAAATTATTGAAACCCTGATTTTGTAACCAACGCTAAAATCTCTAAATTCTCCAATATAGATATATATAAATATTCTAGAAAAAGCGTATTAACCCTGCTTTTGAATTCAACTCTAAAAGTTCTTCTAATTATTATCCATAAAATTATAAAAAGATTTATCTAGGCAATGTTTATCATATATATGGGAGTAGTGGCCTTAGCTAATATTAACGAAATTCAAATAAGCCTGCAAAATACAGGCAAATGAAATACAGACAAATGAGCAAGAAATACAGGCAAATGACACTACAGACTCATGAAATACAGGCAAACAGCACGCTTCCGTACGAAATTATAAAAAAATAAATTTTTCATATTTTACGTTTCTATATATTAAATCAAAAATTAAAATAGTCCAGTTCTCATACCTTATTCAAAATCTAGCACCCTACTCATGAATAAATATTACCTTAGTTGTCCTGTGGGAATAATTTCTTAAAAATTCATTTGTTTTAATTATTTTCTAAAATATTCATTATTTATTAAAAATATAAAATAAACCACCATTTTGTTTTATTTTTTGTCCACCTCACAATTTTTATTTCGAATTACAAATTATTTTTTATCATAAACTAGTTTTTTTTAAATACCAAAATATACATATTATTCCTACCATTTTGAAAAATTTATCTCAAATTATAATTCGTGCGTAAATAAGGATCTTAAATTACTTATATATCTTATGTCCTTAATTTTTAATATATTCAATATAAAACGGGTTATTACATGAATATAATGTCCTAATTTGTTAGAATTTAATTTTTTTCTATTCAGTATAATCTTCTTACAGGTTCCATTTGATTGAATTCTATTAAAGTACACATTGTATTTGTTGTTGTTTTTTTTTTTTGTAATAACTCAATGTAATTGATCCTTTTTTTTTATTATTAGTATTATTATTATTTCTATGATAATAGTATATTAAAAATGGTTTTTAAAATAGTTCAATATGAATGTTCAAAATAAAATCATGTTTTTTTTTATTTTTTTTTTTAATCCTGTCAAACGTATGGCAAGAAATAAAATTTGAACTATGGTAACAATTTAATTATCCTTTTATTGAAGCGTTGTTTTGAGTAAAAGTACCAAATTTAGTACACGATTTTTTTTTACCCTTAAAAACATTTTTTTTTAAATGAACCTATATATTTACTATACACTAATACAAATAAATTTAATGAATGTAGTTGTAAAGGATTAAAAATTCAAATTGCATAAAAAAAAATGAAACTTGTATATATTTTTTTATTTGAACCATTGTTATACAAAGTTGTTGTTGTTGGTGTTGTTTTTTAATAAAAAATGAATATCCTTTCATAAACAATTTTTTATTTTACAATAACAACAAATTAATATTAAAAAAAAAAGGATCTTTTGAATTTTTAAAGTTTGTTTGTTTGTTTGTTTATGTTTTTTTGACAATTGTACAAATACAAATACAATTTTGATTTTTTTTTTTTTAAACAGCCTGTCATTTTCATACTTAATATCCTTTTTTTTTTATATAAATATTAAATAATTGAAATATGTAGTTGAAAAAAAAAAATGGCTGACAAATAATTTAATTGAAAAAAAAAGAAACAACAAAATAATATTGTTTGTCTATTTTTTTTTTTAACTACCATATTTTTTTTATAATATTTGTTACAATAATAAAAATAAAAAGTTTGTTTTAGATATTATATTATTATTATTTTTCTCTTTCCCTCTTTTTATTTGACTTTTGTATTAGTAAATGTCATTTTTAATTTTGAAAGTTTTACAGTTATAAAGCTAGAAATAGGTTAATGAAATAAATGAAAGCTTTATATGTAGTAATATTTTGTCTCTCTTTGCCTCCATTAATTTCTACAATTTCGGGTTTCCTTAATTCATCTAGCACAGCTCTTCTTCATATTATTCTAGGTTTACCAATAGGCTTTACTACCTGGACTCCACCTAGAGGAGTCCAGGTTAGAACCATTCTTGTTATGCATTCTTCCATTTCCTTAGTACTTGGTCAATGCACCTCATTTTTTTTTCTGGTGATTTGCTGTTGGTTCATTGTTTGTTAGTGCACCCAAGTTTACTTTTTTTATTCTGCTCGACCAAAATATTCGGCATATTATTCTGAGATGTTTATATATAAAGCCAAATCAAATTTTTGAAATTAAACTAAGATATCCGCAGTTAATCATTTTTACTTAATTGTCTATTTATACAGTTGTTTAAATTTTATCAGTTGTACAGGATCAATATAATTTCCAAATGGTAAATATAATACTTTCGAACTTATTGGTTGAGAAATTATTGAAACTAATACTATAGGTATATACCAGTTTAAATGTTCGTTAGAAGCACCTAGCTAAATCTAAGCTATTACCTATTATGAGATGAAGCGATTTAATAATAAATCTTTTTAATTTAGGAGCTATCTTTCTTTCTAATCTTTAAGGAGCTAATAAACAGGGACATCCTTATCTATATACCAATTAAATGACATTGAATGATGACATCTAATTATAATTAGTATCTTAAATATCGAAGAATGATAATAAATATCAAATCATTACTTTAACTCATCAAATATACAAAGAGCATGGTCAAAATGTGGGATTGTATAGCTAAATGATGCTCAGACCAAAGTTTCAAACTCAAAACTTCTAAGTTTCAAAAAAATTACACCTCAAATTGTCAATTAGACATTTATTATATTAAAATATTATTATTATCATTATTTTTTTATTGAATAGAATAAAGTACTAGCTAACACCCACTGACTTTAAATTAAACTATTTAGGATTAAGACATCTATGAATTGTTGCAAGTATTTAATTTGACATTTCAATTTTTTGACAACTGATCACATCGCAAATAAAAACATGCTGGTATATAACAGTTTTCAAATTAAATTATAAGAAACTTGCTTTGACATTATAAAATTATTAATATCCTATAGTTGACAATTATATTTTTCTTATATTTTTTTTAAAAAAATTTTCAAATAATTTTTTATGATTTTCAATTATTATTTGTCAAGTACAATAATAAAAAATAAAATAAAAATGAGGATCTAAAAAAATTAAAAACAATTTTTTTTTTCAAATAATTTTAAATGACATATTAAAATGGAAAATAAAAGGAGGATATGATAGGATCATTATAAATAATATAAAACATATTCTCATACATATATATACATATATATACAAAATAATTTCAAACTATAGAATATATACTTATTTATTATAAAATATTATGTTATATATTATTATATTATTAAAAATACACAATTTATAAGAACATATTTATTTAAATATATATACATATACACGCACACAAAGGAAACAAATTTAAAAAGAATCCTATTATACAGTAGATAAAACTTGTTTTATGTTTTTGACATTCATCCAAAATGATTATTGTGACATCTTTTTTGTTAACTATATTTATATACATACGTATATACATATATATATATAAAAAATTAATAATTTCATATTTTTTTTTTCAACTTCCTTCTTTTTAAATGTTTGTAAATACAGATTTTGATCCTAAACAATAATAAAATACTTATATATATATATATATTAAGGATTCGGATCTTATTAAAAATATAATAGTTTAAAGAAAATATTTTTTGAAGATGATTCAACAAAGGTTCTCCTAATCGTTTTTCAATAAGTAATGCCTAGAAGTTATATTTAAAGAATAGCAAGTAATCACAAGAGATATAAAAAAGCTGCTTCCTTTGCTGTCATACCAATTAAACATATTTTAAATGAGAATTATATATAATATATAGGAGAAAGGACTCTGAGAGATTTCAAAGACTATTAAATTTGATAGATCATTATTTAATACAAAGAAGCTTAATATAGGCATTGGGAAAAATATATATATTTTTGTTTTTTATCGAAGAACAGTGCAACGCTCCAAAATCCATCTACTGGAACTTGTTCACAGTTCCTAAAGATAGTATGCAACTTTGAAACAAACTAAAGGGTGGGACTTTTTACATAAATTTACTGTTTCGAAGATAACATGGAAGGGTTTTTGGAAATCAAGTTCGGGAAATATAGGGTTTCGGGATTATGAAGGATAAGGAATATTTAATATGAAAATTAAACCTTCAAATAATTTTTAAATTAACACAACGTTCCTGAAAATGAACAAAACTATTAATTGAATTTAAAAAATTACCTTAAATAAATATATCAAATAAAAATATGAATAAGTTGGCAAGACGAAACTTCAATGCATACACTTATACAACCAAAATCAATCAATTCCGAACTCTGTATAAAGCATTAAATATGACCACCTTGACCAAAAAAATTACAAAAACAAAAATAAAAACCCAAACCAATTTCTGACCATCACGAAAACAAAAAACAAAAATTATGAATTCATTTTATTGAACACTTTTTTAAATTTCCCATTCCTTTTTTTTATTGTTAACTCAATAAGTTTCCCTCTAAAAAAAACCCAGAAACACCCTAACTATTCAAAATTGAGATTCCCAAATTTTTTAACCGAACCACTGAAATATTATTATTATTATTAATACGTTCATAAATTTTAATGAAAATTCCAAAAAAAAAATTCAACATAATCAAATCCTTAATGAATCTCAATCATAATTTTCATATCAACATTATTGTATTCTTTACATCATTATAACTAATCAATACAAACAAATAAACAATATAAATACAACAGTGATAAGTAATTGTTCTCATATATACTAAAATAAAAAAAAAAAAAAAAGTCCTAGAAATTGCCAAAAATTCTTAGGTAACAATTTAATCATGCATATCATTTATCATCTATCTCTTTCTGACAATTTGATAATTTTAAAATGAAAAAAATTTTAAATGAATTCGTCAAGGATCCTTTAGTCCTTACTTACTCCTTATCAAATTATAATATGTATAAACAAAACAATGTTAATGATTTTGAATATTATAATAAAAAAAAAAAAAAAAGTTTATATAAAATACGCACCCCAAAAATTATAAAATCACAACCGAATGTGATTTGTGTTAGTTAGAAATTTCAAATTTATATGAGTTGTTAGTTTGTAAAGTATTACTAGTGTCCGTTTTCCTTTATAATATGTACTTGGTTCTTGTAACATAGTTACATAAGCATTTTAAAAATGATTCAGAGACTCCAGGTCTTCGGATCGCATTAAGATCATTGGAGAAAAATTAGAATCAGTATTAAATATCCTTTTCTTCTTTTATTGCACATAAGTCTCGGCTGTAACTGATCAGGAATGTATTTTATACAATACTTTTAAAAATCCCTCCCAATTCCTTTTTACCACTTACTTTATAAAATAAATCATCCAAATAGTGCACATTCTCTGATGTTTCAGAGCCACGATTTTTGCATTCCCTATACTGTGACCTGTCATGGCATTTATCCTTAATTTTAAGTTGCAATACTTTGTATTCAGAGTTTCTTGTAATTTGACGGAAGTATGAGGTTGTTTTCTATTTTTATATTCCTCTTCATAATTCGACTTTAGAGCCCCTGTTAGTTCAAGATATTTTAAAAACTGTATATTAAAATATTTTAAAAAGCATAATTCTCGGAATATCAAGAACTTCCAAAGTACACGTTTTCATTCCCTCATAGTAAAACTACATGGTATCATCATATCAATACTAATCTTAAAATTAATAATTTCAAAAAAAATCTTAAGATTGTCAGAACAACTTCAACTCTACTCTGCAGTTCCTTAATTACTATGTCTGAAAGAGACAAAATAAAACTTAATAATAGGTAAAATACAAAACAATTACAGAGGGGTTACAAACTTCTGTTTATATTATAAAAAAAAAAAAAAAAAAAATCTGTTTGTTGTTATATCAAAGGACATTTTTTATATACGTATATATTGGCAAGGATTTATTACTTAGTAGCAAAAAAAAAAAATTTATTACATTTCAAAACAAAATGTAATCCTGATTTTAAGTACTAAATACAATCATAGTAAAACAGATTTTTTTTTTATTCCTGAAATTTATTATATCACCCTATATATATACGTATATATTTCCTCTTTCCTCCAAAAAAAACTTTTTAAAGGACCTCTTTTATAAGTATAAACAAAAATGGCAAACAATATATGAATGTGTTAATAATATATATATAAAAAAAAATAAAGGATATTATGAATTGAATAATATAATAATAGAATTCACTTTATATATTATACAATATATAGGTGTATAAATAATAGAATAAGTATCCTTACGCTATATTTACTATTATTTATTAAATAAAATATTGTTACATATTAAGTATTTCTTTGTATATGTGTTCATAATACGCCACTGTATTATATAAAATACTTATGTATTAATTTTAAGGATTTTACATTGAAGTAATATGGGGTGAATGGGTTTTATAACAGAAATTGGATTCTAAAGTTTGGCATTAAGAACGATAAATAAATCAAAAAATTTGCAATTACATTAGTAAGTTTTATGTCAATGTGTAAGTAAATCATATATTATGACGAAACTACTTTTTAGATTTAAAAAAAAATAAAGATTTGATTTATATATAAATAGTTATTTTCTTTTCATTGTATTGTATACTACTATGATGATGATGACACATTAATTATTCTTTATTTTTTATTTTTTTTTTGTTTTGTCAAGGACATTTTTGCGATTATTATAATAATTTTCTTCCTTTTTTTAAAGGTCCTGTTCTTTAAATACTAAAGTTAAAATGAATAAATGTTGTATTGTGTATATTTTTGGAAGGGTAATTTAGGTACTTAAAAACCTGAATATTTTTTTCAGTATTCTTTAAATATTATAATTTATTTGGTATATATGAAAGAAAGAGATATAGAATAAAAAATTAGCCATATTGAAAATGAAATCAGATAAAAAACTGAAATGTTAATTTTTTATAGGTTTAGATTCAATATTTCACAAAAAAATAAAACACTGCTCTAAAAATAAATTACAGTTCATAAATGATTATTATATATATACTCTTTTCACATGAACTTGGTCCTTTTTCAAATGAAATTTATCTATTTCCAAATCTTTTTTCGTTTCTAGGGACTCAATAGCCAGAAAAATTAAAAAATTTGGAATCTTAAATCGATCAATTGCCCTTAAAAGTTAAAGTGCCATTTTTTGAAACTTATTTTATTATTTTTTCAATTTTTAGTTTCTAATACAGAATTAGGATTAGATTTTTCAAATTATGTCAGTTCGAATTCTGGATCCCAAGATACTGGGTACGTTCTTAGAAAAAGGACCAAATCAATTTGAAAAAATACCAATTTCATTTGAAAATTTACGATCATTTTAATTTGAAGCCAGGAGCTAATTGAGAAGAAATATCATGTGAAAAAAGACCAAGATCATGCGAAAAGAGTATAGTATAAAATGAAGGTTAAATTAAATTAAATTTTGAATTGATGAAAATGAAGGTAACTGATATTTGAATTAAAATTAAACAGTACAATAGCAAAAAAAGTAAATGAAACCATAGTTCTCAAGTTCGCAACAACTTTAAATTTTATAAATTTTTAAATTTAAAAACTTACAGTATTAAACTAGTCGAGTCTTTAACAATTTACAATTCAAAACCTTACAAATTACATTTGCACAATTATTGAAAATTAAAGCTAGTAAGATTCTTTGCTGGTGGTCTTAGGTTCTATTATATTAACTTTTTTTTACAATTTTATTTTTATTTTTATTTAAACCGGAATTCACTTGAAAATGAGTCATGTTCTATATTGTAATATTCGCTCAGACTGTCCGTTTTTGGTTTTTTACCAAAATGCCTCCTGGGGATCGGTACTTTCTTTGAAGCAATAACATTTCTAAGTGTTGAAAAGAATTGCATAATCATTATTATACAGATATGTACGATATTTGTCTTACTTCAAAATAAAATTTAGAAAGTACTCTATTACTTTCCTTAAAAAAACCTAAGGATCAAGGTTATACTACAATTTGTTTTTTCAAATTAACTTTAAAAAGTTAATAATTTATTTACATTTTTTGGTTTCGTATGCAATATTTTTTTCTATTTTTGAAAATTTCCAAAAAAAATTTTATTGTTATACAAATTTGTTTTTCTATAATTAACCATGAAGGATATGTCCATTGTAAATCAATTGTATCTTTAAACGAATTTACAACAACAAGGATTTTTAAAAGTATAAAAAATTATTTTGAAATAGTCCCAAATTGTTTTACATATATAAAATCGGTTTTAAAATCTTTTTCCAAGGACATTAAATTTTTTTTATGAATATAAACTGTTAAACATGCTTCTTCTTCTTCTTCCGTTGTTGTAAATATCAATATTTGTTCATTTATTAATTTTAACACTTAAAAATTCAATTTCTTTACAATTGATTTTAACTACAAAAAAGAATAATAATAAAATAAAAAATTTGAGACTTCAGACTGCTTCAGACTATGGATATACATATATAGTACCTAATTTTCAATTAACAGTAAGTGAATATAGTTAAAGTATTAGACATCAGTTAGTTAAGACATATTTTAAACAGACATTTAACTTTGTATATTTTGTTGGATTTATTTATTTGTTTGTTTGTTTCTTTAAATGCTCATTTCCGAAGGAGTAATAGAAAAATATTTTTTCTTTTTTTTTTTCTTTTTTTAAAATTCTATGATTTACGACACTGCGATAAGGTTTCTAAGAAGGACAATGACTTTTCAATAGAAAATCACAAAAAAAAAAAAAAAATTTAAACAGTCTTCTTTGGCAATATGATAAATAACTAACTAATAACACTAACAACCAAAGTAACAATTTACAAACAAAAGAAAAATTTACAATAAAATTAAAAAAAAAAAAAATTAAAAGAAAACCCAAGAATTTTCTTTTGTTTCTTATATATATATATATGTATATATATTTTGCCTTCAATATGTTTCTTTTAAAAAATTATTTATTTTGTTGCATTACTGCATTACTGCACATTTTTTTTTGACCAAATACTTACAAATTACAAATATATAAATCACAACATGCATAATTTCTTTGGTTCCTTAACTTTTACATTAGAATTTTTTTTTCAAAATCTTTAAAACACACTGACTCTAAATTCAATTTTAAGTTTTTTTTTTCAAATGTCAAAAAATTGATTGGGTTTGTTTTGGGCAATAAAGTCATCAATCATTTAAAGGTTTCATAAAATTTCACATTTTTTTTTTTATTGTATTTTTGTTGTTGTATTTGTTATCAACATTTTTTTTTTATATGTATATATGTTAGGATAATGAATATCCTTTTTTATGGGTTTATGGTGCCAAGGACAAATAAAAAAAAAAGAGCAGAAACAAAATAATTCCAAAAATATAAATCGTACAAGAAGTGACATATTTATGACACACAAGGGTGTGTAGCTGTAGTTCAAACGTCTTTAAATTATTTTCAAATATCAATTAAAATGCGATTAGTAAAAATCAATTGATATTTTATAAAAATATAGTTTTGTACGTGATCGCTAGTAGAAATATCTAGAATGTTGAAAAGTTATATTGGTACATACTTGTATACCTACATAAATAGTAAATATTATCTAAATTAGTAAATATAATACTAATACTTAAATGTACATAATTATAATTATGAAAAAGTAGGTACTTACATTTAAACATAGTTTTTTCAAAATTCTTTCATTATTATTATTACTTACTTTTAATAAAAATTCACTTCAATTTAAAATATGAACATGTTTAACGAATTAATAAAACTCACAAACAAGATTTAAAACTTATTATCTTTACTTTAATCTTAAAAAACATCTCCAAAATAGGTAGAAGAACATTTGGCCAACATACATATAAAAAAGTCAATAAACTGTCAAAATAATCCTTCAAAAATCAACAAACAGAGTTGACAATAATTTTCAAATACAACAAACAAGTTACTTTTGAAAAAAAAATAAATAAGCAACCATTCAACTCGAATTAATTGACATTTAATTGCATTTTAAACAACGAATAATAAAAAAAGAAAAAAATATTAATTTTAAACAATTAATAAAAAAAAGAAATAAAATTTTGCTAAATAACAACATTCCTAATTCCCATCCCATAATCCATATACATACTTACACATATAACAAGATGTCAGTTCAAAGAATATCAGAAAAGAGTAAAGAAAAAAAGACATAAAGATGTAGCAAAAAATAAAAGTAATCAATAATGAATATATGAGTCATAAAAGTTTTTTAATTTTATTTTAACTATGTGTTCCTTGTTATGCTTTTTTTTTTTGCTATTTTTTTATTTTTATGTTTTTTTTTTTCATTTAACATTAAACTCACGAAAGAACACGAAAATATTAAAAAAGTCTTTTTAAATGATATTTTCCCATAATGTTTTATTATTTCTCTTGATATCATTTTTAAATGTTGGATTGACGTTTAGATGTTAATTGAGTGTGTGTGTGTGTGTTAGTATGTATGTATACAAAACTAATATTGTATATTTTGAATTAAAAAAAAAAGTAATTAACTATTAAAAACCGTTTATGAAATTTTAAACCATGTGATTTAATCAAAAAACAAATATAAAGTACCTACCTACCCATGATATTTAGTATTAAATAGATTTATGTTTTATACACATACATACACAATTTCAACCTATTCGCGATTTTAAATTCAACTTTTTTATTATATAATTTTACTTTATTTCACCCAATGACGGTATAAACTACAGCTCAAAACTAAAGGTCGTTTTAAGAATAAAATCTTTCAAATCGTTGTTACAACTCTTGTATCACTTGTACTTCCTACATTAAGTCGTCAAATTTTGATTTTAATTCGGTAAATTCTGGGTAAAAGTTTCAAAAATGCAGAGATTTCAAAACTGTTTACAGAGATTTTGAAATTTTTTTTTAATTATCAATCATCGCCAATTCACAATAGATTAAATTCCATACAAATCCATTTTATTTCCGGCTTTAAAAATACTTCTTACATTATTCAGATGCAATATTAGTAGTTATTTTATAATAAAATATGTATTAGTACTTATTTTATAATAACTACAATTAATATAATAAAATAAAATACATTAAATATACATACATACAAAAACTAAATCATCAAAAATAACAAAATTCAACTACACCAACACTACATGTATAGCAATAGCTACTTACAAAACTGCAAAATAAAAACAATACAAAAAAAAAAATCGCTGACGATGTTATAGCTGTTTTTTTTTTGTTTCAAATGAAAATTGTGCGCGACGACCGAATAAAATTAAACTGTCATCTTGAATTGTTTGCCGGTTCGATAAATATTTTGAACTTATTATTTTGTGTTATGGACTATACTATGGTATAGTTTTGTTTTTATTCTTATTTTCTATCTCTTTCTAACTTTATATTTATTTCTTACGAGAAGCAGGAGTTTATAAATTCGCTAAAATTTTTATTTTGTTATTTTTTTATTTTGGTCATTTTTTACGATATTTTATTGTTGTCAATTTATTATGTTTTTTTTTTATTATTATTATTATTTTTATTAATTTTTTTATTATTAAAGTTGAATTGCTATTACTTCCATCTGCCGGTACAAAAATTTTATTTTTATATACCTGTTGTATAAAAAAAAATAAAAACAAAATTAGTTTAAAGAAAAAAAGTTTTAAATTTTAACAACAATAATAATCATAAAAAAAAAAAAAAAAAATGGGATAACATGATGTTTTCGCGGCAAATTAAACCAACTTTTGAGGTTTTTTCATTTAAAATTGATAAAAAAAACCGTACATTAATATATTTATTCCATTTCAACGATTTAGTTTAAGATATTTTAATCCGTAAAATAATTAAAACAAAAAATAAAAGAATTGGACAAAATATTTATAGATACTATATTGTGTGTTAAGATCATATGTCAAAAGTTGTATATTAGCGCTAAATATCAATTTTGATAATTGGCGCAATTATGATTTTTTAAACTTACGCCACCGTGGTTTTGAATGTCACTAGTTCTATAGATTCTGCTTTTATAACTAATGTCACAGGGATTATTTTTAACTAATTGCGGACATTTTTTAAAATGTCATCTGATCATTACATTATTGGGTACCCTTTTCGCTTGATGTATAGAACAGTTATTTGGCAATATGTCTATGACAGTAATTATATTATATGTATATAACAGTAATGTGAAAATTTTAGGAACGGGCGCCTAAATAGCATCTAATGAACTTAAATTAACTGTCGCAGATTACCAACAGATAATTTTCTAAACTAACACTCACTTACATCTTCATTTCAATCAAAATTTGTTTTAACAATTTTCGAACTTTGTACCAAAGCTACAGGTACACTTTTATTACAACTGAATTCGATATTTGTCCCCAACAATTTAAAATCCACCATAAATTATTCATATCAAAAATATATAATAATGGGAAACAATTTTTTGTAGAAATTCTGATCTTTTTTTTAATTCTTTCCAGAAATTCTATCCCAAATAATAATTCCCATCTTTCGGTTTTTTAGTATAAGTCCAAATTTTGCAATATTTTCTGAGATAGAGTTGACCATATGGGAAAATATTTACTATTAAATCAAAAAAAAAAAAAGAAACTAAAAAAAAAAGGTAAATTGTTATGGCTTATAATCGAGATAAGTTTACTGTTGACATGAAAATGGATCATATTTTGTGAATCTGTGACAACATTGTTTTTAACTCCTTTTGGCGCAAAAAAAAAACAAAAACATCATCTTTTGCCGCGAATTATTTTTAACCAAAGTCGCAAGACAATTTGTTTCCAAAAATTTTAAAAGGGAATATAAAATTAATTTTTGAATATTTTTTTAAAATTTTTTGAAATGTTGTTCTTTGTTGTTTTATTTTTGTTTTTTTTTTTTTGAATATGTGACAGTTTAATTAATTTACAGTCTAACACCTTTAAATTAAAATTTTTGTTGTTGTTGTTTTGTTAAAAAGTTTTGGCTGTCTTATGCTAAGCTGGTAATATAAGATTTTTTTGGGTTTTTTTTTGGAACCCAGGAGAGAGATCATGTGTTTACAATATAATTTAATTTTTAAATAGTTTTAATTTGTTGTTCTACAAATATTTTATAAATGTCTGTTTTTTTTTTAGGATTTTATTATGGAATTTGATTAGAAGGATTGTCAGAAGAATTTAGAATTTATTGAAAACAGAATATATGACTGCGGTTTTAAATAAAAATATATTCTTGTATAAATAAATTTTTATGGAATTCATTTTAATTGTTGCTTCTAGTTCTATAGAAAATCAACAATTAAAATGAGAAGTAATGAGAGGAAAGGAGAGATAATGTCGTAAAATATCTACCTACAGCTAAGAGCCTATTAAGTATATTACACATTTAGAGCTGATCCCGTTCTGACCTTTTGGAGCACAGAGCTTCCACAAATCCGTTCTATCTACTTATATTTTGTGTAATAGCTTTCAATTGTGACCATGTCTCGCTAATTTGTATTATTTCTTGCTCTATTTTTCTGTACCAGAGTCTGTTTTAATATGCAGTTCGAGGATCTTCTAAGAATGTAACTTATCCATTTGTGCTTTCTTCTCTTGATTGTTATTTGTATTGATTCTGAATCAGTAGCTTCCAGAGGTCTTCGTTGCCTTTGAAAGCATTTGTTTACAAACTTCTGTAGTTTGTTTCTTTCTTTCTTGTTAACCAGCCAAGTTTTAATACCATACAAGCGAACGGGTTTTATGCATGCTTAAAATATTCTTAGCTTTATTTTTCTTGCAATTTGATATCTCCATATATTTTCCACATTCTAACCAAATCTCACTCTAGCTTTCGTCAATTTGTTATCAATATCTTCATTTGTATCATCTTCTTTGGTAATACATAATACTGCTTAAATAATTAAATTTATGTACATCTTCAATTAATGTATTTTTAATGCTATATAATATAGCCCCCTTAATATTAAAAAAAAAACATTCTTTTAAATAAACCATTACCAATCAGTCATCGAAGGCTCCCTAAACAATTCAATCTATCAATTACTCATCAAATATTGTTGCAAAATAAATAACAATGTTTTAAAAAACATTTTCAATTAATCATATGTACTATATACATATATTATTTATTTAAAATTAAATTAAATGTCGAAATTCTTAAAATTTTCATTTTAAAAATTGTTTTTATTTCTCTGACACTTTCTATTTTTCCATATTCAAGATTTTCTTCTGTATTTTCTTTTAGAAAATTTTCAAGAAAGTTTTTCGTTTTTCTTTCCTTTCAGTTAAATAAACAATTTTGAGAAAATGAAGAAAATTGGAAAAATTTTCTTAGTATAGTACATATTCTACTTTAGTTATTGTACTTGGTACTCGTTAGTCTGATTTTTATTAAATTCTGTTTTTTTTTTTAGTCATTATAAATTTTTGTATATTTTGATAAGTTAAGTATAACATATATTGACTAGTTGTCCCCCCTGTCTTCCCGTCTTTTCCTATTCCAATTGAGAAAAAGTGTATGTACAGAGTAGAAAAAATAAATAAAATAAGAAATGATGTTTTCTATATTCGATCGTGATGGGAGTTCTAAGAAAAAAATTTTCCCTGAAAATGTTGCTGTTTTTTTTTTTAAATTTTTATTTTGATAAAGTTTTGTTTTTTCTTCTGTCATTTATAAAATTACATAAAACCAAAAAAAACATTGGATGGAAAATGAATTTGGAATTATTAAGAGCAATCTGTTCCTTAGAGATATAACACAAGAAATTTTAATTTTCAATTAGAAATTCTTATTTAATTATAGAATTGAATGTGGTTTGAATGGATAATATCAAATGGGAGATTTTTAAAAAAAAATGTATAGTTTGATCGTCTCGATACATTGTATCAGGGTACAAATTAAACGAAGTTTCTATAACCCATCAATTATAAATTTTAGTTGGAAGGCATGTTTGGCTCATTTCATTTAAAAAATGTACTAAAGAAAGTGAAAATTGTACCAGATTGTATAAAAAATTAAAGAAACACAGTTGTAAATGGCTGGGTGTCATAGTGGTGAGTGCCGGCGAAAGGTCCGAAAGGTCCTTTCGTCCTTTCAAGGGAAAGGTCCGGCTTCGAATGACAGGGAAAGTGAAAAAACTTTATTTTTTCCGCTACCATTCGCCATTGGGTTCAAATTAATGGCATAATCAATAATTATGTATCTTTAATTAAAAATACATTAATATAATAATATAAACAAATAATTTAATTGAATAATATAACTCACAGATATAAGTGTAAAATATTACAATATAAACAATAAATAGAATTGTAACTATTGCAAATCTAAGACGTTTCTACATGTTATAAGGCCTAGTATTATCTCATGTTTAAATTTTATATGGAATCCAATAAAACCAATTCTAATAATAGGAATATAATATGACCCACTATTCCAACATGTACCTATGGTTATAGACAGTCTTATTAGCCTAACAGTTGAACAGTTAGCGCTTAAAAAAAAAATGAATAAAAATTTAAATTTAAATGATTTAACAAATAATTTTTTAATAAATATAAATTAATAATTTTTTTTTTATTTACAGGTAAGTTTAAGAATTGGAATTACTACATTATATTTCAATATTGAAATTCTTTTCACATCACACAAAGGAATACATCCGCAAGTATTAGTAAATTAAAATAAAACTTTATAATTGATTTTAGCTACTGTTAATCTACTATTACTACTAATTTACTACTATTACTTAATTATGACTCTGGACTAGAACGATAAAATGCTGCTATAACTTGTTAAATTATTTGTGAAATTTTTTGAATGAAATAGGTGATCCCAATTTAAAGAATTTGTATTAAATATATATATATATCAATTCGAAATATAATATCTTCATCTTTAATAATACAATTTAAAATTACAACTCCACCTGTAAGATCACAATATGTTTACATATGTAAAAGAAACTTCCGCAAAAAACAACCGTGGAAACGATTACCTGTTTTTCACGATCTTTTTCAAAATTTTGTAACATTTAGATTTGTAGAACCTTTTACTTAAACAAAAGACTATGATATTGCATAACAACAATTAAGATGTAATACTGATCAATTTCAGATCCTTTACAAATTCTTCCATACAGCTTCCCTTCTCCAGATTCAGTTCTTTAATAAAACACTTACATACTATAGCCCAATTTCCTTTAATTATTCAATCAATTACAAGACTTTTTAAAATTCTTTAAAAAAAAAAACATAATTGAAATTCATACTCTATTTTTCTTTTACTAAAAAAAAAAACAAAAATAATATTCTTTATTATGATATCATAATATCATATAACAAACATTATCATTATTATTACCTAAATGTCATTATTAACCATAACATCGAACCCACAAATAAAAAAAAAAAACTCCCCCATTTTTATTCATTTAGAATAAATAATAATGTATTCGTAACATAATGAAATGATTTCGGATTTCTTTTTTCATCTTCTATTAACCTGAAAATTAAATTATTTAAAATATTTTTTTTTTTTATACAAATTTTTTTAATATCTCTGTCTCTTTTTCTCTTCTAGTTTTTTTTTTCAAAAAATACTCGTGTATATTTAAGAGTTTTTTTAAGACCCTTATCACATTACCAGTTTCGTTTTTTTTTTCTATTTTTAATTCGAGGTTATGAGAAAATTACTATTTTCATACACCAGTTTATGTAATATACACAAAAAAAACGGCACATATATATATACATACATATATATATAGAATTCTTAAACCTATCATTCATAGAATAATATCCATGAAAATACCTAACAATTTCAACTATAACATAACTATTATTGAAAATTGTTTGAATATTTAAGATTTTTTATTTATTTTCCATCTCTTTTTTTTATTTTGCTCCATCTCTTTTTTTTTTTCGCTTCAGATCATTCAAAAATTTTTTAATTTCCAGAAACATATGTATCTATTCACAATATAATGTAGGTAAATCTAATAAACAAAAAAAAAAATAACATTTAAATGTTGTCGCAACATTATTGATAATAAGTTTTATATTTCAAATACAAAATCAGGATAAATTCAAGTTTTTAGATCTGATATGTGTACGTTCATCTGATTTCAAATATAGATTCAGAATCAACTGAAATGAGATTATAATCAAGTTTTTTTTTTGATTATATACTTTTATCTATCATAAATTTGTTTTTGTATATTGATACTCATAAAACGATTTGTATCTCAACATGTATATTAACACCGTTTCAGTCGCGCGTATTACTTTACAGTAAAAAAAAACACAACCAATTATTTTCGGTAGTTTTTTTTTTGTTGTTGTTTTTTTTATGTTACTCGTATAATTTTTTGATTAAAAATTTTTTTTTTTTTTTTATTATATTTAAATATAAAATTCAGGTAAAAAATTAAGGTACATATTTTAGATGTGTTTGCTAAAGAATGGGACAACAAAATAAAAAAACAAATGTTATATAAAGAACTTGTTGCAAGAAATTTTATATGGGTCACATGAATTTCGAAAAAAAAAAACACAGAAATGAACTTTTTATTATTTCAACTTTAGATTCCTGTTTTTTTTTTTTTTTACTTAATTCACTTTGTTGTGGAATTTAATAATATTCTTATAGATTTTTTGTATGAAATAAGTACTCTAAAAGGCAATCACTGGGTTGATTTAATACTTCGAACTATAATAGTCTTATGATGTCATATGAACTTTCGATATGATTACATATGATATACAAAATCATAACCCTAACTATAACAGTCACATTCAACTTTCGATGAACATTCGATATTATTACACATGATAAAAAAAATCATAACCCTAATTAGAATAGTCATAACTCATAGTCATAACCAATCATACACATAAAATGTCAAACATTAACTTTTAATTATTAAAAATTTATGTATTTACTTTTTTATATTTGATTCTGAAATTTTTAAATTCTTTTTAATTTTATTTACTTGTAATTTCTTTCCAATTTTGTTTCAGCAGGTCTTGTATGTATGATAACATATGATATTTACGCTTTCATTGGTATGCCAATGACTTGCCAAATGATTTCTAAATTATAACGAATGATGGTTATGACAATTATAGATAGTTATCCTAATTGTCAATTGACAATCGTACAAAATCATATGATATCTTGTATATAACATATGATATGTACGCTTCGTTGCGTATGCCTATAACTTGACGAATTATTTCTAAATGATAACGAATGATGGTTATGACTATTATAGTTAGTTATCTGAATTGTCATAAAATCGTATGACCATTATAGTTAGGAGTAAAATAAATCAAATTATTTGATCTAAATTCATATAAAAGCTTATAATTTATTTCTTACATTAAGAATAATTAATATAATCTGGCAACGCTAATATTGGTACCTAATATATTAGCGAAATGAACATTTACACTTAAACACTTTATATCCAGTATTGTTCACTTAAAATTTTTATATATTGTGAATTGTGATGTAATTTGATATAGATGAGAAAAAAAAAATCAAAACAAAATATTTCCTTTTGTTTTTCTGTTTCTATAGAAGCTGTCAAAATTGTTTTGGCATTTTTAATAAAAACATATATTATTTTATTGGATTTTTTTCTTTTTTTAATTTTATTAAATTGTAAATCAACTGGAAAAAGAACCAAATATTTATACGGTGTTGTTAAAATGAATGTAGTGCAACAAAATTCCATTAAAAAAAACAAAACAAAAAAAATAATATGCAACTTGCATTTTAAAAATGTGGAAGGACATTTTACATTTACACTGTGTTTGACCAATTTTAAAAGTGTTAAATTTCTAATCGCTGTCAAAAATTATAAACACAAGGGTAAAAATATTGTCTGAACATGTTAAGTATGATTAATGCATCTATATCCAATATACGTATGTAAAGAATTCATTTATTTATTTATTTTAATCTGTGACTGCATAATATATTATACAAGATCAGAAATTACCCTGGGCTACTAAGTTCATTGTGAGCTGTTATTAAATATAGGTTTAAGTGTTAACATATTTATAAAAGTACTTGCAAATTTACTTAGTTACATATTTACAAATTTAAAATCAAACTGAATTTCTTTCCATGTTTTAAAAATTTATTTATTTATTTATTTGTAGTACCAGCCGATAGTAAATATTGCCTGATAATATTAATCCTTCGCCGATTTAACTTTTGAAGTTATTATTAAATTATTGTAATCACTTATTTTTTTATTGAATATGATCTGACCAGAGTTTGAACCCGAGACTTTTCGATTGAAAGCCGGCCAATTTATCACTGAGCTATCGGTCAGATTATTTTAAAAATATTGTAAATTTTTTCTATTATTTTAACATTTTCGAAATTGGGAATTAAAATATTCTGAAGTTCGATAGAGTTACTCTTTACAAATCAAGTTTTCATTATATTATTAAAGAACGAAACAATTTCTAAACTTAATATATACGTATATTATGTATTACCATTTACTAAGTCATGTTTACCATTTACGAAATGCAAATTCTTACATGTATGTTATCAAAACTGCTTTCAGTTAACTGTGTTGTATCTTATTCTTAATTTTGATTAAGTCATCAACATATTAATGAGCTTATACATAAGACACTGCAACAAAACAAATATACTTATATATTATATTTAAAAATATATTTTAATAATACATATTATTACACTCTAAAAATTCTAATAAGTACTTAATAAGAAAACATTCAACATAATTACAAGGCAATTGTAATCTTAATTAAGAAAAAACAAAAAACAAATTTTTATTTTCTTTTAATACAGAAATAAACTGTTAATTAACCGTTTAAAAAGTTCTTTTATTTTTTAAAACCTAAACCCAATTTCAAATACGTGTAAAAGTCATTCTTAAACAAAAATTGCATTTAATTCTTGACATCATGTACCCAATTATAAAAAAAAATTCGATCATAAAATGATATGATTCAATCCTACGCTTTCTCTTGGTTAACACACCCAACAACCCAACCAGTAAAAAAAAAATGAAAACAACAAAATAGAAACAAAAACCCACCAAAACGTTTTGTACACTTAAAAAAATATAATACAAGAACTAAATTTAATGAGCGCCACTCATTTAACTGAACACAAAAAAATAAACATTTTTTTTTTAGAAACCAATGAAGAAAAAATCGAGACATTTACAAGAAAAATAATAACAAAAAAAATTAATTTCATCATAAAAATAAAATAAGAAACAAATAAAGAAATGTTTAAGAAAAAAAAAATTAAATAACCTGTTAAAAAATAAACCTAATTTTTCATAATTTGTATTAAAGTCAAAAAAAAAAAATAAGCCAAATAAAAAAAAAACAAAATCTAAATTCAGAATTACAAGTGAACCCTGGAAACCTTTTGCTGGTCGTCTGGCTTTGTAACAAAGAGACAAAAAAAAAATTAAAATCAGGATGACAAAAATAAATAATAGTTATTCCTGGTACTTCTCAGCTATATTGGGTATATAAATTATGTAAAGAGTTGATCTCTGTATTTCATATTAAATTGTTCAGGTATTTGACACAGTTTCAGATTTCAAGTTATTTTAATTGTAATATTGTACATGGAATTTTGAATGTGTTCTGACCCATAGATTTGTAATGTGTGATATTTGAAAGGATAAATCTAATGTTCGTATTACAATGCTAAACTTAAGTTTGTTTTAGTCTGCAACACATCCACTGTGTCTGCCTTTGTTTTTCAGGTGGGACAGTTGAATTAATTTTATATTTATTATGATATAAACTATTACGATATCAATTATAAATTATATTTTTTTATTAGATATGATCTGAACAGGATTTGAACCTGAGACTTTGCGATTGCAAAGCTGCCACTTTAACCACTGAACTATCGGTCAGATAGCTTGAAACCTATTCCTGATATATTTTTTTTTAGAAAACTGTTAACTTCAATTTTTTATGATAACGCTAATTTAATTTTGCAAATTAAAACTCCTGCAGAAATTTGAAATTAAAATAAAAGGATTTTCATTGAGTAAATTGTTGCATATCTTTAGGCGTTTACCATGTTGTATCAATTTCTTTCTTTAGCAATGAACTATAATACCCAATGATATTCCGCCTATTTTAAATTTATATATGATATTGAAAAACACTTAATTTTAATTAAATTTATATTTAAAAAAAAAATAACTCAATTTAATAATACCTATCAAAACCGCTTACCGTCACAAAAATTTGTTAAAGTCGACATTAATTTAATATATAATTTTTTGTTCTTACATTTTTTCACCACAAACTTTTTTCTTTTTATTAAGAAATTCTTCTTCAAAATCAGGTCCTCCGTAATTGCCTATATAATAACAAAAATCAGAAATATAACGAAAGAATATATATTTTCATAATTTATATATCACGAGTATTGTTCAGAAAAAAAAAAAAAACCAAACAAAAACAACAACAAAATTTCAAAATCACACAAAACATTTTAAACAATAAAATTCAAAAATCGAAAAAAAAAACTATATAGAAATCGTCATTTTTCTTCTCCAATCGATGATCATGTCTTCTTCTTCCTCTTCTTATTCTTTCTTTAACTTATTAAAATATGGTGATCTTTAATGCTCAGATCTAGAATTAAACAGAACACAATTTACAACGATAAAAGCGATAAATATAAAATGATACAAAACGATTTGATTATTTTTTTTGTTTTTTATTTTTTTTTAATATATTATTTTATTTATTTGTCTCGTTCTGTCTCTCTCTTTCTTTCTTTCACTTGTTTCAGTTTATTTTTGTTTTTTTTTAATATTAATCGAAAATCGAAAATCGAATAAGAAAAAAAAACAAAATCTTGAAGCGATGAAAATTTATTGAATGAATATCAAAAAATTGGGTATGCATGCATCTTCATTGGTTTCTCTATAAAGTTTCGAATTGTATTTTTTTTTTTTTTTATTCAAGAAAATTTATTTCATCAGAAAAATAAACTTTGAAAAAAACAAAACTAAAAATATATAATCGATTTGACAAAATATTATATTATTTAACGATATGGTAATCTTCGTCGATTGTCGATTAAATTATAAAAATTATGAAATTTTTATTTATATTCAACTCTTTCACTATATGTGTACATATATTTCTTTCTCTTTTCTTTTATCAATTTATTTTTATGTGAATTGAAAGTCTAGGATAAAAAAAAATAAATTATGAAAAAAAAAAAAACAGAAATTTAAATAATAATAAAGTAATGTTGAATGAATTAAATGACACATATACATACGAATGGATGAATATAAAATTAAATTATGATATGATTTAAACACTAATCGTGAAATAAAAAGAATAGTAAATAATTATGTAAAAAAACTATTTTAAATTATAGTTTTGGTTTCCACATTAATGTAGTAAAAGATACTTCAAAAGTTTTGAAGTAGAAATTCATTAACACCTTGCGTGAGTTTTTCAATTCTTAAATTCAGAATCTTTAGTAAAAAAACAGTTCATTTATTATACAATTATGATAAATAAATAATTCAAGAAATTGAAACATGGCCTAATATGATTTATATAAGAGGCTTTGCAAAAGCTCCTGGCTTTGTGTAAAAGTCATGAAAAATATTTAAAAGCATTAATAGATATAAATAAACCGACGGGTTTTTTAAATTTACTCAAATTAAATATTATCTAGAGTATAGATACATATACAAAATTTAAAAAAAAAAAATTATTTTATTATACAATTTGAATTAAAAATTTTTGATTAATTTTTATAACTCACAGAAGATTTTCGTAAAACTTTCTATAACTAACAAATAAAAATCCATCAATCATTTTATAAGTTTTAAAAATTAAGTTTTATCAGGACAGGAGTTTGACTATGCAATGTAATACTTCTAGCCTACTAATGAATCTTTACCTAGTATTACAGGACTACTAAACACTAAAAACTTTATATGAAAAGATGTTTATTATAAAATTTTTTGTAGTATATATAAAAGCACTTTGTTGAATGGAATATTTACAAGTGAATTGTATTATTTCTACATGTAAGATTATGTGTAAAATTTTAATGTAAGATTCCAAGTTATAAGTTTTTATCTAAAATTTTCTCCCTAGAAATTGCTATACTAAATAAAATGAATCTAGTACCTATTTAATTTATAACTATATACTTATAATATATATTATAACTTTATACTTATTTCAGTACATATAAATTCAAATATTGAAACTTGTTTAGCATAATAATTTAAAATTGTTAAATAAAAACATGCTCTAGATTCTAATTGCTACCGTAAAAATTTTTCCCGCTGACTAAATGTAAAATTAATTTTGCACGCAACTACTTTATTTTAAGTATTTTTTTTTCTACATATAAATTTAAATTCGAAATCATTTTTACATTTCACCAATTAAAGATATAACAAAATTAATTGAATAAGAAATTAAAAAACATTTAATTTTCATGTTTCTGCAACAAATTTTTTGTCCTTAATTTAGAACACAACATTTTACAAAAAAAAAAGAAAAAAACATTTCACTGAATTGAATATTGTGAACCAATTAAAAGCTGATATATACAATATATGAAATTTTCATTATTAATTATTGTTGATTCAACTGCAATTGCATACAATTTTTAGCACATTTTCAAAAAATTTTGTAAAAATGTGCCTATATAGCTTCACTCTGTCCGTCCGTCCGTCCCTTTTTACCTACGATTGACTAAAAAATATCAGAAATGGGTAGGTACTGCAATAAAAATAATTTAATGTTAAAACTTTTTTTTGTAGCCCCCCCCCGTTACGGAGCTACAGCCCCACAAAGTCGAAAAAAGCCCCATATTTAAACAGTTATAATTAGAGTTCTATAAGGTATATTTCCAACCTGAAAACGGTAGCAGACAGCTGTTCTTATAAGCTTTACAAATTTTTAAAAACCAATTGTATAGGGTTACCATACGGTACTAAAATTTACCGTTATTCAAAACTAAGTTTTACAAAATTTTTGGTCCCTCATAACTTCGGAACGGCTAAATCTAGAAACTTGAAATTTTGGGAGAAGTTAGATCCTTAGAAATAAGTAAGAGTCAGTTAACAAATTTTTTTTGTCACGCCCCCTCTTTAGGAGCTGTAAGGGGTCGAAAATTGAAATTTTGCTAAAAATTTAGCTTTTAAACACCTATAACTTGAATACCAGTTAAAATTTTTTTTTATTTGTATACAAAATTTAAAGCTCCAAAACGAAGGTTTCAATAAGTGTCAAAGGTTTTTCTTAATTTTGACTTTGTCCGTCCGTCCGTATGTTTACAAAAACTTTTACACCGTTTGAAATAGAGTAAAGAAATTTTAACCACGGGTAGATATTACAAAAAAAATAATTTCGTAGAAGAATTTTTTTCTGTAGCCCCACCCGTTACGGAGCTACAGCCCTTCAAAGTTGGAAAAAGCCCTATTTTTAAATTATTATAACATGAGTTTTGTTAAGTGTATTTTCAATCTGAAAACGGCAAAATATAGCTGGTTTTATAAGCTTTACAAAAATATAAAGCTAAAATGTATAGGGTTACCATACGGTACTAAAATTTACCATTAAGCTAAACTCAACTTTTGCAAAATTTTTGGCTCCATATATCTTCTAAACGGTTCAACCTAGGGTCTTGAAATTTTGGGAGAAGTTAGGTCCTCCAAAATTAGTAGGATTCGGTTAACAAAATTTTTTTGTCACGCCCCCTGTTTAGGAGCTATAAGGGCTCGAAAATTGAAATTTTGCTATTTTCAACCACCTATAACTTTAACACCTGTTCAATTTTTTTTTTACAAATATGCAAAACTTATAGCTGCAGCATCATATTTCAACATACGTTAAAGGTTTTTCTTAAATTTGAAAGGGTCTCTTTAAATTGAAGAAATTGTTCTTTGTCTTAACCACTTCTGGTTTGATAATAATATTCTAGGTAAAATTCCAAATTTTGTTGGTGTTCAAAATTGATTTCCTAGAACCGAAAAAAATGGAAGGGTGAGGACAGGAGGGGGTGGGCAGACCCATCATAAGTTTGCTAAGCAAAAATTTGGGAACCTTTCCAATTGAAGGGCTACTAGGTCTTCAAAATTAAAACTTTTATGTTCTTATAAAACAATAACTTATTTACCATTGTAAGTTTTTCCAAAATTAAACGTTAACATTGAAGCTCCAACATTATATTTTGCACTTATTAACAGGTTTTCTTGAGTGCATTGGGATTATATTCTAAGTAATTCACTATTAGTCATATAATTAATTATTAATGAAATAACAAAATTATAATATTATCATAATATATATTTTTATAAAAATACATGATAAAATACTCAGTAAGAAACCGTATATAATTTTAAAAATGTGTTTTTTAAAAACCCTTGGTTTTTTCTCCTCACTTGTTTATTTAAAATTTTAAAATAATAATCAAAACAAAATAAACAAATGACAATTTAAAGTAACATGCTCAATAATTTGTTATATTAATTTACTTTACATCAGCAACAATAAACACCCAAAATGTATCTAGCTACATTTATAAATTTGTATAAATTGTAAAGTATTAAATAAATTGTATGTATACAAAAGTAAAATACAAATAAATGTAAATGTCATCGCACAATATTGAAGGTAATTTTCGCATATTTTCTTGAATTCTAAACTTTTTATATTTTTCTATTTAATATTTTAAAATATAATAAAAAACAACAACAAAAAAATAAAGAAACAAAAAAAGAATCAGTAAAAATAAAAATGCAACCATTAATGCAACAACTAAATCATTATACACATTTTGAATACATACATTCTTGAAATGTTTATATACATTAATAAAAATTGCTAGTTACATTTTCATGTAACTTGTGTTTTATGTGTACCTTGATTTTCTTGAATGTAGAATCTTTAAAGGTATAGTTGTTGTGTTGATATAAATGTATGTATATAAATATATGTATGTACTAATGATGCTGTAGTATAAAAGTTTAATATATAGATAGTGTATATATGTTTGTATATGCAAATGATAAAGAGTCTATAGTATTATTATAATATGGTGTCCATTTAAGATTCATTTTCCCACAATGTCATAATTTTTCATTTAATAGCTGTAAGCATAAATAACATTTTATGCTCTCTCTCGCTTTATATTTTATTATGTTTGTTTGTTTGTTTGTTTGTTGCCCTAAGATATTTTTTTTATACCTTGTTTGAAATAAACTTTTATTTTTTTTCTCATTTTTATGATTTACATTTCTTTTATTTTTTTTTTTTTTAAATATCATTTGAAGACTTATGTTTCTTTTTAATTTTATATATATATATATATTTTTTTTATTTCATTTGAATCGTGTTTTTTTAAATGTTTTGGATAATTTTTCTGATGTTCGATGATTTTCTAGTCTGATGGTAAAAAAAAAAAAAAAAATCAAAAAAAAAAACAAAAAAAAATGTTGTACTTGTAACTATTCATGTTTAAAATAGATATTAGCAACAATTTTTAAACCCACAATTAGATATATTTGTAATTTTATTGTTATTATTATTGAATATTTTGCCTATCATTCATTCAGATTATTGGTGTCCTATATAATTTGGTATTAAAATTAAGATTTATTGGTATTGAAATGACTCACTAACTAACTGTGTGTGAGATTGAAAGTTGTTAATGATATATGGTTTTATTTAGTATACTATAATAGTTTTGTTGGACTCTGATTTATTCTACATTCAACACATTTGAATTTAAGATACAATTCTAAATGCAATTAAGTATTCGCAAAAGCGATTCTTATTAATTTAAATACATATATATACTTATATGCAAATGTACATGCATTGCTTTTAGTAAAAATATATAGATAGGAGTAGTTTAGGAGTAGATAGGGGTAGTTCGAAATAGATAATTGTCAGATTAACTGTCATACATACATTTATCATTATATAACTATCTGTCATTTATGAAATTTATTATTTTTAATATATTTAGATATTGAAAATAAAGTGAAAAAATTAAGGTTAATTGCTGATATATAAAATTAATATTTTTTAAAATGGCTCAAGGAAGTACTTATTTTTTATCTAATAAAAAGTATGATTTAACATAACCTAATTAAATGAAAATCTTAAATAAAAGCCACCTGCAGTAAATCTTTTAATAAACTACTCCTCTCATCTACTCTTTTACAAAAGCTAGAGTAGCTATTGCATTTATACTCATTACACTCAACCCAGTTTTGGGCTACAAATAATTGTTAAGCAACCTTTTGCCTACATTATACATACAAGGTATTATTATGAGAGTAAGTGCTATGTCAAGCAATATGATTCGAATCGGAATGTATCGTCCAACTTGTCAATTTCGCACTCGGGGCAATTAAAGTTAAATATATCATAAATCTGAAGTACATTAAAACATTTTAAATCTATTTTTCAATTTTGACTTCATATTCTGTTTTGTATCTCATATTGGTAACTCGTCAAACCCTTGTCGCCGTATGTTTAAAAGTAGTAAAATCACTACATAAACAAAAAAAATCCCACCACTCGACAACTTCAAAGGTTTTTATTATATACTTTTTTTCATATTTTTTTTTTAAAAATCAATCAATATTATAAAAACTTTTTCTGCTGTAATATTAATTTTGTGGGTGTGTGAAAATTTTTCCAAAAAAACACAAGTTTTTTGATATTTTTTTTTAAAAGGTATTCAAAGCTTTCTAATTTTGTTTTCTTTTATTATAGTTTATATGATTTATGATATAATGACATTTTTATATCAAACATCATATCACTTTTTTTTTGAAAACTTTTTTTTTTGACGTACGAATTAATGATGTTCATTGTATATTTGCGTATCTATTCAAAAAAAAATCATTTAAACTTTAAAATTGTATAAAATTTTAAAAAGAACAGGTTTGAACTTATATGATTAATGATAATTAACAAATTTAATACTTTAAATCGACTTATAAAAATCGAATGGGATAAAAAATAGTAGTTTTAAATTTATATTAAACTGGAATTAAAACAGTAGTAATTTTAAAAAATTTCTTAGTGATTTGCTAATGCAAAAATGAGTTTAAGTTTTAATCAAAGATTTATAATGAGATTCCACATCCAGTTTCGAATTATTGCAATAGAAATTCCGGCTTCGATGGCTTAGTAGTTAAGCACATGGCTTATTAACCGAGGGAGTACGGAATTAATTCCTGCATAGAGTATCCCAAGCTATAATGGTTTTAGTAACAGATGGTTTTGAAATATTGCATTATTATTTATGGTATGTAATATTAATACAAATAAATAAATAAATCAATTTAAATAATTTTACTATTATCTTCTTCAATTATGTAACTTTTCATTATTCAGTTGTATCACCAAATTTTACAAGTATTAATAATACACAATTGAAATTTAGAGCCCATTTTAGAACCCATATCTCTTTTTGATGTAAATCATTGCATATTTCCCTCCCAATATACTGTAATATCTTTATTTACTTAGAAAATCAATTTAAACAAAATGGAATAGGTATAATACACATTTATGTATCTTCTTCAAACCTCATTTTCTAAAAAAACTTTGTTTTGTAGTCTCCAATCAATTCAATCTCCACAGTTTTTCTTTTTTTTAACAAATAAAAGCCTCTTTTTTTTAATGAAACAAAAAAAAAATACAAATACATTTCCATGTGTCAAAAACATTTTCAATTTTTTGCTATCTACTAAATAATACTATAGACTTAATATAACAATTTTTTGAAATAAAAAGTATAAAAATAATAAAATATAATACAAATAATGCAAGAAATAACAATTTAAATAAAATATTATATTAAAATAAAAAAAAATAAAAGAATGGTATCATCATCAGAACCTCGCCTTATTTTATTTATGTCATGCGAGAAACTGTTATTTTTTTTCTAAAATTTAACAAATATGTATTTATATATGTACGAGTACATACTTATATATTATTTAAAATATGTTTGAATTAATATCAACCTATTCTAATTCCTCCCAAATTTTCATCCATATATTTGTAAAAACAAAATTATTATATCTGATGTATTTATTCAAGTATTATATTATATACTATAGTAGCAACAAATTAATAATAATCATAATGAGATATGAAATTATATAAATTAAATTCTTTATATACAAATTTGTATATAGGGGGGAATCCAAAAAACTATGTAAATAGGGGGAAAATATAATATATAACATAATATATAATATATAAAACCTTAAAAGACAGATCTAATTTTCAGCAAAACATATATATACATATATGTTAATATGTACACATTTAAAACATATATATATATATATATAATATGAAAAAAAAAATTAAATCTGACAATTTTCAAATAACAACCTGTCAGTTTCATTCTTTCTCATACAAACAAAAAAAAACACATAACAACAAAAATAATAATGAAATAACAAATTTCGAACAACAAAAGTCTAATAAGGGAAACATAACCTAAAAAAAAAAAAGAAAAACGGAAATATGATGAAAATAAAATGAAAAACCTATTAAAATGCTTAAAAAACGTTTTCAATTTTCTCTTTTGAATATGTACATATTTTTTTTTAAAATATAAAAAAAATATATATTTTAGAAATATTAAAATAATAATAATAAACAGTCATTAAAAATATAAAAACGAAAAATTTCGTTTAAAGTTAAATCGCGTGCCTATTCTTAATACTAAAAATGACATTTAAAAAACAATCTTCAAATTAATTTGGTTTCAAAATGGAAAAAAAAAATCCTAAAAAACAAAAAAATTTGCATATTAAAATAAATAAAAATTTTTTTTTTAGCTTTCATGAATTTTTGTTTTAATCAATTACTATATGATGAAAGGTGCGCCATTTTGTTTTTTTTTAATCTTGAAATGAAAAGGATAATTAAAAAAAAAGAGGTGTAATTAATTAAATTATAATATGTATACAAAATAGGTGTACTACACATATGATAAGTATAGAAGTTTCTAAACATTGTAGCTAAGAATATTGATAAAAGTGGGTTTTTTTTTTTTAAACAAAATATTATGTCCTTGTTGATCGCAGCTCAAATGTCAATTTAATAATTTTGATTTAGTTTCGAAATTTAATAATTTCATTTGTTTTAAGAATTGTTTATTTTTTTACAAAATTTATTAAGCTGTTTATTTACAATATTATATTGTATGTATTTAATTTGTACTCAAACAACTTATTAATGTTTAATGTAAATTTCTAAAAATTAAAATCTTAAGCCTGAAATCTAATGAATTCTAAACGAGATTGTCATTGACAAGATACATTTTGAATATGTTTATGTATTTAAATCTCATCAACAAATATAAGAACACGACTAAAGTTGCCAGTAAAAGTTTGATAATTGCATGCGTTTTTTTTAGCAAAAAGAGTAGATAGAAGTAGTTTGTAAATGGAATGCTAATTTTTGTTTCAGGAGTAGATAATTGTCAGATTAATTGCCATACATATATTTGACATTTTAAAACTATCTGTCATTTGAGAAATTATATAAATAAAGTGAAAAAATTGATTGATATATAACAAATATTTTTTAGAATGGAACAAGGAGGTACTTATTAGTTATCTAATAAAAAATATGATTTAACATTGCCTATTCAAATGAAAATCCATCTATTACGAAAAATTTAAATTAAAGCCACATGCAGGAATTTTTTAATTTAATTGAAAAAATACAAGAGCTGGTGTAACTAGAAGTAGTTGTCATTAGAAAAGAGTAGTTTACTCCTCATAAATGAACGCAAGCAATATTGAATCAATTGCGCGCATACGTCATTTGACATTTTAGTTTGGCATTTCAACCATAATTTCATAACAATTTTAATCATAAAAAATAAAAGTTGTTCAGTGTTCAATATTTGAACATTTTGTCATTTGACACTTCATTTTGACATTTTCATCTAATAATAATTGAAATGACATTCTCATTGGTGCGATATATTATTCCGATAATTTAGGAAGACAAAATTGTCTCGTATTCATTATATTTCAGACTTTAAAATAAATCTATTCGAATAATTTCATTGCACTCTGTATCAAACTATCAATTACACATAAGCTAAATCGGATAAAAATACAGATTTATTTTTAATTATAAAAATAAAAAGATGAAAATTTTAAAAAAGAATTTTTACTTCAATAGTATATATAATATACATATATATATTGTGTAATAATATAACACATTTTTACAGCAACAAAAGAAAAGTATTAACGATCCTTAAATATGAGATGCATATAAGATAATCCTGAAGTATGTTTTTTTTTTTAATTTCAATTCACATCAAAAGAAATTCAAAATTCTTTACATCAGATCAGATTTTATCCTCTTGTTACAAGTTAACAACTTTCTTATTAGCTGTATTTCAGCTACTTTCTTGTAGATTTTGTTATTGTACTTGAAATCTTCAAAAATTAAATAACAATATAAAAATGATGAACGATGAGTTTCTTTTCTTTAAAATCAATACATACTTATTTTGATCCAGTATTTAATGAACCTGAATATTCTATATATATATATTAAGAGATTTCATTGTTTTCAAAGTAATTCCTTCGTTTTTAAATATTTGTAACTGTTGATACCTTGATTATTTAGTTTATTTGTTACCATCATTTCATCATTTTTATGTAACAGTATACCTTTAGGGTATCGTTTCGTAATGATCATCAGATTTTTACAAAGGATTAAAATAACAAAAAAACAAAATAATAATGAGGAAGGATCTAAAAAAAAAAAGGTTCCTAATATTTGAAATGAAATAATAAGTTTGTTTGTAAGTGTCTAAAGCATTTCTTGATTCAATTTTCGAAAAATTTTAAATTGTTAAAAGTTGTTTTGTTTGTTATTTTTGTGGTGTATTTGGGTGTTGATCCTTGATCTGTTCATCATTCTTGTTTTCTGGACAAAATAACCGATAGAAAAAATTTATAAGTTTTTTTTTTTGAATGTATGTAACAATTTATATATTTGTTGTTGTTGTTAAAAATCGTAATTAGTTGAAAGGATACAAAAAAAAAATATTCGAAAAAAATTTGAATCTTAAGATTATATCTTGAAAAATGTTGTTATTTTAAGATGGGATTATCCTCTTTTGAAGACATGTAATAATTACTAATAAAAAAAAAAAAACTGAATTGTGTAAAGGTGTGTTTTGAAAAAAAAAAATCTTTATATAAATTTGATGGATTTTTTTAAGGATATAAGTATCTTTAAGATATTTGTTAAGAGATTTCTTTTTAAAAAGGGATTATTTGTTATTTTTTTTTATATTTTGTATAAAGCAGTTGGTTTTAAATAAGACGGATGTTTGGTGTTTTTTTTTCAACACTCAAAAGTCAAAATTATTATTTGATATTTTGGTAAAGATATAAAACTATAAGATGAGAAAGAAAACATTTGATTTGATATGGTTAGATTTTTTACGAATTTATTGATGACTTGTAATTGAAAGTGTTTGTATTTTAGTGATTATCAGTTATGATAATATTGTTTTTAAATTGCCGAATAATAAGGTAGTAGTGTGTAGTAGATTAAGGTACTCGGTATATAGTCGTTTGATATGATATGTTAATAAAAAAAATTGTTTAAGATTGTTTATCTAATCACTACTTAAGATTCTAAGTATTTAAAATTCTTTTTTAAAATGTTTGAAAAGTGTTTTAGTTTTCGGAAGATGCTTTCGACATCAATTTAGCTTATTTACAATTATGCGAATTGTAAGATAAATAGAGGTTATAAGAAAAGTTAATAGTTACCTCACGGTTCCTTAAATATTATCCTAAAATTATAAAATTAATTTTCAATATCGTCCTTACTTTTTTAAAAATCCAACTTAATATTTATTAATTTATTTATTTATTAAGTATTTCTAAGTGCATTGCAAATTGACGGGCTCCTTTTCTTTCGAACGTGGGCCCACAATATTATTTTATAAGTAATATTATTTATTTTGCTTATATCATATATTTTATATTTTACTATGCATATTCGGTTACATTGGAGATTTGTAAAGAAACTGGATATTTAATAACTAAAATTTAAAACTAATTTATATATTTTTAAAATACCCTTCTACAATTTGACATTCTTCAGATATTTTAATTAAGTTCACATAAATTACTTAATTTTCAAAAATTAAAACCCCCTAAGAAGGGACCTCCGTTAATATTCTACAATTTGCAATTCTAAATTCTATAATTAATTATTTATTTATCATTTAAAAAATTGTAAACAGTGACACATTATAGCGACACTTTGTCCCCTTTTTTTTTAAATAATTTTTACATCACATATATAAATAATCCCTCCTTCCCTATTAATGAAGGACATAAATTTGTTTTATGTATATATTATGTTTTGTCATATTCATGCCATTTCAGTCATATCCTTTTTTTTCCAAAATTAGTTCCACTCTATTTACACATCATTAGTTTCTAATCATAATATCATCTAAATTATAAAATGGTGTTTAAAAAACAAAAATAAAGGCGAAGTTACAAAAAAATATTCTTGAGATATCCGAAAGCTGCTGAATCTAATATAATTTATCATTTTCTAAAACACTCTTCGCAGTTTTTTTTCTTCGTTTCGTTAATGTTTATAAGAAAAATAATAAAACAAAAAAAACCAGGAAGGATATGATAGAATCCTTATTTTTTTGTTGTTTTCTTCCTATTCTTGTTTTTATTTTTAAGAACTTCCCTTATTATATTACCATTTCATCGGGTGTTTTCTTTTCTTTTTAATATCTTTCTGAAACCGAATTCAGAATTAAGAAATAAGATATCAATATAGATAGTTGTTGCTTCTTTAACTTAGGTCACCCGATTTTTTTGGTTTATATTCAATTTTTTATCTAGGGCAGAAAAGTTTACACCACAAAAATACAAACAAATACACAAAAACAACAACAAAAATCTGAAAACTGAATAAGAAAATAAGAAGAAAGAAATAAAATGATAATAATAAATCTGATCTGATCCCGATGAATTTAAAACTACTTGAAATAAAATTTAAAAATAAAAAACAACAGATATTCAACGCCAATATTATCTTATATATTTCTTATTCTTTTCATTGTGTATAGTGGTGTCCTTTTCTTTTTTTTGAATTTGTTTTCAATAAACAATGCGCAACACATTCACAGATTCGAGAACTTGTAAATAAATGAAGTATAAAATAAAAAAACCAGAATTAATATAAATTTTCAGAATTGAAAGACACTATTTTTTTTTTTGGTATTCTTTATTCTTTAGTCTATTCAGATCATTTGCAATCATGGCTCGGCTTCTTTTTTTTTTTTTAATTCTATAACGATAATTATTTTTATAAATTTTTTTTTTAATTTTTTTTTATGAACATTACAATTCAAAACCAGGATGAAATTTAAGGTCCCTTTTGCATTGAATCGGGGTATTTCTTATTCAATGAATTCCAATAAATTCTATTATTGGGTCATCTGAAATTGAAAGGCAAAAAATACTGCAAACAAACAAATAAACCAACAAAAGAGAGGACAATAACTTTTTTTCTTGCTTGTTTGTTTTTTTTTTGAAAATTCTTTAAGTGAAATGATATGAAAAATATCCGTTTCCACTATTTTGATTTTTCATCTTCCTTTATTTTTTGTTTTTCAATTTCTATTGTATATTTTGAATATCCTTCTTAGATCCTTAGATTCCAATATATACCAAAAGACAATTTTCTAAAATTGTGGAAGAAATATAATTTTAAAATAATTCGGTTTCCTTTTTTTTTTGTTAGAGAGTACAAAAAAAAAATTTGAAAATCATTAATAATATATTATAAAAGATCTGGGATCGAAATTATGAAACATTTAAAATAGATTTATAATATTATAATATAATGTAACATTATTGTTGAATAATTATTTGAAAAAAAAAATTATTTATTATTAATTTTGGATTTTATATAATTTTTCAATTTATTAGGTTTTAGAGGGTTCAAGTGTTTGTAGGGCGCCCTGTATTTGCCCTTTTATATAGAAATGCACTAAATAATGCAATGCTCAGAATTATTTTCAAATTATAAATTATATTTTATTTTATTGCTTATAAAATTTGGTTTCAATTTTTTGTAGAATGAAGAAGAGTAGTTTTTGGATTGAAATCAAAAAATATTTCTGCATTGTTATAAATGTAATAGTAATTTTCTTTTTTCTTAAATGAAAATTGGAGAACTTTGTATTTATTACAATAATATTTCATCCATTAGATATTAAAATTTGTTTTATTGTAATTCTTATTAAATATGAATTTTTACTTTAAAATAAATTCTAAAATTTAAATGCATAAATTATACTGAATAATACTAAAAAATTCTTCTTAGTATAAATGTATAGCAACATTTAGTTTTATTCAATGAAAAGCTCATTATAATACAGTTATAATACAGTGTTTAAGACTTATAATACAATGTTTCTATTCATAATGTGTACTTAATTTAAGACTCATCTCAAATTTTATTTAATTGGTTCAAAATGTTTAACAACATTCCTCTTTTAGAAAAACTATTTTTAGAATTATTAAGTTTAAATTTTATCTGACCAAAAGACGCCGGCTTCATCTGGAAGTTCCCTTGTTCAAACCCTGGTCAACTCATATCTTATAAAAAATATCGTAAAATTGTATAATTAATATCGATATTGTTAATATCCTAATTTTAAATAAGATTTAATATAATATAAATAACACTTTTGTAGAATAATAGATGCCGCAAAAAATTAACATTTGTGTATTCATAACCTTATACAATAGCTACATCCGCCTACGGCTTAGTGAATATAATGATTAAAGAAACTGAAACATAGTCTATATAGACTTGGTGAATGCCCTATACTTCTTAATGGAGTAGAGAAGAACAAAAAAAAAATACAAATTTCATAAGATCGTCTTACATTAATGAAATTATTTCAGTAAATATTTACTATACATGCTGAACTTATTATATACCTATTTATATACTTACTTTACAAGAAATATTTATTAATCTGCAGCACATATGCATTATAATGTCATATTTAATTAAAATAATTCAATTCAAACATAATATTTTCATCCATATATCCTAATTTAATCAACAATCAACAATTTGACTTAGAAACCTGTCATAAAGAACATCAAAAAATAAAACAAAAAATGTTTCTGCAATAAAAAACTATTATTGTTGACACACCGTATCACGAAACATATACAATACAAAACAATACAAAAAAAATGTTAACGAAACTTGTTGTTCCATAAACAAAAAAAAAACAAAAATCTGAAACAAAAATGTTTTATTTTTTAGGTGTGCACGAATTAAAAATTGATGTTAGTTATTTTTGATATTTTGACTTTTTATTTTTTTATTGTTTTTTTTTTATGTTTTTATTTTTTTATTTATTGTTTTCTAAATATTCTGGCAAAAAAATAATAAAATGTCAGATTTTGTTGTATATGAACACAAAAGTTTAATGTTTTATATTTTTGTTTTTTTGTTTTGTTTTTTTTTTTTGTCTTGTGACTTTTTGAAGATTCAAATTATGATAAAAGGATTATAAGGATTTTTGACAAATAAAAAAAACCAAAAACTGAGCGACAAAAGAAAATGTTGAGAAACAAAAATTTTGAAAATTTTTATTTTTAAATTTATAAAATACAATAGTGCATTTTGTTATGTTTTATTATTTGATTTTTGTTGCTTTTTTATACATATATGTATGTTTTTATTATGTAACATGTCAAATTTCTGAATATGCCCGGCCCAAATATTTTATTTTAACATTTATTATAATTTTTTTTTTAGCAACATGAGATTCCATTTTTTAAGAATATTGACTTTTGATAAAATCTGAATGTGAATTATTGTATTGCATACCTTTAGGTTTATTTATTTATTTATTTGAATATTGAGTATTGCACTGAATTAAGCATTTGTGGTAAATACCTTGGCGCCAGGGTGATTGGGAGTTTATTTTAATTTATCATAACTATTTTGATAGGTCTTAATTAATCAATATACTTATTTAAATTTATTATCTATTGTAAATTATTATCTTGAGACTACTTTCACGATTTCCTAACTAATCTATCTATACTATGTAATTTAATTGCTTAACAATATTTTTTTTTGTCTTTTTGTAATTCATGTTTTTATATATCTAGATTTTAATGTAAATTTATATCGACATTATGTTTATATTACGATTTAATGTTATTTTAGTTTTCAATTTTGAATATTACTTAAGAATTTGTTTTTTCTCCTATTTTTCCATTATTTAAATTGTATTCCAAATATTAAAGTCACTAGCTATCTTTTGATTTAGTTCTATTCTATTGCGGTAAAGTTGAAAAATAATTAATTATGTATTAATAATTTAAAATTAATATACAAATGTTGCATACTTTAAGGTTAATTATTTCAAAATGAAATAAATGAACTATAGATTGTATTGCATACTTTTAGGTTAATAATTTCAAAAGGAAAAAAATTAAATGTAGATTATAAATAGATAAATTACAGAAATAGTTTAGCCGTACATTAATGAAAGACCAATATAATATGGATTTAAATTTATTATAATAGAATTTCGCACAGTTCTTATGTTAAAGTTATGCATGGTTATACCTTAAATATAGCTCCGATCTATTTCCAAAATTATAATTATAATATATCTACAATTACATAATACAATAAGATGTTTGTATATGCTTTAAAAAGACAAAAACTCTGAAAGTTATTATCTTAAGTAGCTCACTCCATATTAAACTATATCTTATGAATAAACATATCTTGAATCAGTAGAGTAGAATTTTTAAAAAAACAAAACTTAAGCAAAATATATCCTGGTTTGCCCCTCAAAGGCAGTGAAACAAATAAAAGTTTTTTTTTTTCATTTTTTAATACTGCCTTCTTTTATATTTATGTCATCTTTTTATGGTGTTTATGACGATTTATCAGATTTGTGTTCAAGATTTTCAACAACATAGATAACATTAATATTAAAAAAAATTGTATCTTTCGAATAAGATAAAGTTGAACAGTTTTTAAAGATTCTTTTTTTTGTTGTCTTATTTTGGAGATCCTATTAAGAATATTATGGAAACAAAAATATGATTCAAAATATGGAAATTGGAATATTCCAAAATATAAAAAAAAAAAAACAAAAAAAAATTGTGATATTTTTTATTTTAAGACGATTTGACTTTTTTGACTTTTTTTTGGATACAAAACAACTGAAAAAGAAGTAAAAAAAAAAACGAAAACATTTTAAATCCCGAATTAAGATTTGTTTTTTTTTACTGTATTTTGTTATTTTAACTTCAGTATTTTCTCAAGGATTGATTGGTTTTTTTTATGTTGTTCGTTTGGTATTTTTTATTCCCATTTTATTCCCAAATATAATCTGTGTTAATATTTTTCGGAAACAAACCAAGATGAATAACAATATTGTTTGTTTTTTTTTTTTTATTTTGGAAACAGATTATTTAATGTTCCTTAAAGGGATTACAATTTTTTGACTGGATTACATTGAATGATTTCGTTTTTTCAACCATATTTTTATATTCTGTTTTTTGATAAAATATCATTTTATATTTTTCAATATTAAATAATTCTTTTTTTTTGTAAATTTAAGTTTTCTTAGAATTTTTGGGTTTATGACTAAGAGTGGTTTTTTTATAAGAATATTCCTAAAAAATTTAAATGAATGTTTATTCAGAATTTGAAATCAGAAAATGAATATTTAAATCAATATTAAACATTTTTTTTTAATTCTTTAGTTACATGCTTACTTAATTGTAAATTATTAAATAATATTCTCTTGTTACTACACGCTCTTAAAAGTTTTTAATCTTTTCTAAAAAACAATGTCAAAAATTTGTACCTAAAACATTATTTTTAAATTTAATTTCTACTGTAAATTGCATTTCCTTTTATTTATAAACGTGTTCTAAAAATCAAACATCTTCCATTTGCTAATTTTCCTATGATTTACTCCTAAAGAACATATATATATATATATAAACCCAATAAAATCGCTAATATTAAGTTAACAACTTTCTAAAAAATAATATTGACATCACTTAGACGTCAAAAACAACAAATAAATTACATGAAAATCCCTTTATTTTAATACTATTTAAATATAAATTTAATTTAAAATCTATATATGTAAAAAAGTAGGTACTTCTTTTGCGAAGTTAACTTCAAAACATAATTTATTTCATTGAAACATTAAAAAAAAAAAATTCAAATTATTGGATTTCTACCGGGAAAATACAAAAATAAAATGGAAAAATTAAAAAAATGTTGCAAACAATTTCAAATACCTATAAAAAAAATTAAAATCCCTGTCAAAACTGTATTATAAACATTCATATATGCATGCAAAAGAAAATTAACATTTATACACTTCATGTCATTTGTAAATCAAACTTAATCACATTTACACACTTAAAATTAGAAACTTTTTGCAAATAACACATGAATAACAACGTATATATATGTATGTATAAATATAGAAAAAATTATAATAAAAATAAAAAAATAACAAATTTGATGCACATGCAATATATGTTTGTGCTTATACTTCTTAGTTTTACAACTTGCCAACACTAGGTTAAAATTAGCATAAATGTTTCAAGAAAAAAAATAATGACATTTTCTATTATAATATCAGAGTTACACAAGATATTCTTTTTTACTTGAAGGAAATGAAGACATAGTAACTTATTTTAATCAAAAATTGTGGTTTGTTGCTTTAAACGGCTGACTGTGTAATATTCAATTTAATTAAAGATTAAAATATCTACAAATTTGTCATTGAACCTAGTATTACAAGAGTAAGACCTATTAATAACAATGATAGTTGCTGGATTTTCATACTGGAACTTAAACTGATAGTGACGACATTTCTGCTACGCTTTAAAATTTTAAAAACGCTTACACAACGATTTTAATTTAAGAAGTGATTACACTTTTACCCCATCACAGTCAAATTCAGAGTAATAGATCAATTAATTTTTTTGACATTTTGTCGTTTACCTTTTTAGACAATTTGCTATTTTTATGACATTTCGAAGCGTCACGGAAAAGTCGTCATCAGCAAGTATAACATCTTCTGCTTCGTCTAGAGTAATGAAAAATGTTTCAAGAATCGAATTTTGCCACCATTTTCATCTTATAAAATTAAAAAAAAATCCGTTTTCAGAAATAGCTTGTGTAAACACTATTTTAATATTTAAAATAGACTAAAAATTATATTCTTTCTTTTCTTTCCTGTTGTACAGCAAAAAAAAAAAAAAAAAATTGCATATCAGAAACATTATTTTTTTTTTTTTGCATTTTACTTTAAGTTTAATTTTTTTATGATTCTTTTCTGCTTAGTTTTACTATTTTTTATAATTTGTTTCTTGGTGTTTTTTTTTTTCATAAATCGTTTCTTCATGTTACCAGTTTGTTAGATTATTAGCAATTTTTCTTGTAATAACTTTTTTTCCCTAAACTTGTTTTGTTTTGTTTTTTTTTTGGCTTGAATGCATGTTATCCTTGAAATGGCTGCAATATATAATGCAAGTAAAAATACTGCACTATATATTATGCATATATGCATATGCAGTATACAAAAATACGCATATATAATATTTATTATTTATAAACAATTATATTGCTAGAATTTATGTATATAAAGTGTTTTTGGTAAAATCCATTTAATAAAAAAAAAATTATATATGATGTGCTATTAAATTTTAGGACCCATGCATGATATTGTGATACTAGACGACTGGTCTGTTGTATAATATAATATGCTTGCGTAGATATGCATACATATCAATATTGAAATAAACTTATATAAATGTATATCTATATATTTAAAATTATGTACATATATATATGTAAATATTTCTAACCAGTATACACGTAGAAGGTACATTACAAATTGTTTCGAGTTAAACCCTTTTTTATTTTAGTACCATATACATTTTCTGATCGAACTTTTTTCTGCTTCGTCTTCTGCCTCGTCTTCTGCACTTAAATATAAATTGCATAAAATATAATGATTTTAAGTACTTTTTACTTATTTTAAGTATATACGTATTTTTTAAGTTAAAAAAATCTGTAATAAAAATTTGTAGTTAAACTGCATTTGCAATAAAACGAAAAACAACCAAGCAATCAAAAAAGAATTAGAAAACTCTTGTAAATTGTAGTTATGAAAGTTCTTATTCTGAAGTACCTTAGCTCATACAAGAAGTACATGTTCTCAATGAAATCTATTGAAATAAATCTATATATATATGTTTATATATGAACATTTTCTTATATGAGTTTTAAGTTGTTTAAAGTAAATCATTTTTGAATTGTATTTTGGTACTATTAAATACTGGTACTAATAATACAGGTGAGATGTCTTGAGAGTAGGAGGATTTTATATGAATTTTTTCCCTTTACTCTGCATCAGAACAAGAAAAACAGTAAACATATATATAATTTCTTAAGAATTTTTTTTGTGAAAAGTTTTCCAATTCTGTTTTATAAAAAAAATGATTTCAATTCCATTTAAGATTTTTAAAAGAAAGCTGTATAAAACGTATGTTAGTCAACTCGTTAACAATCCCATTTAGAAGTTGTTAGTATATTTGTGTAAATCTTTCATGTGCAGACACTCTATTATGTACATAGATTATTATGTACATACTTCATATACATGGTATGATATATAATAAATGAGGGGATTCTACTTTTATTTTTTTTTTACATTTGTATATATAATATATATAATTATATATGGTATATATATAGAAGTATGTACTTAAATATAACTTCCATATATGTGTAAAATTATTCTGAAAAGGTGGGTTTTCAGTTGTGTGTTTTTTTTATTTAGTGCATTAAATGTTCTTAAAGTGCGAAATAATATTTCATAAGTTAAATATATAAATATAAGAGTATATACATATATATACATATTTATTATTCGTATGTTATATATGGACTTTTAAAATGTAGTTTTATTTTAAACAATAAATATACATTTATTAAAAATGGTAGAAAAATCCAAATCCAAAAAAAAATATTACGAAAAGATTAATGGAGTAAAAATATAATTTATTTATAAGAAATTTAAAATAAATATTATAGAAATTTACTTATACTTATATGAAATAAACAGATGTTTTGATTTTCTTTAAATAGTTTCTTATTTTAAGAGATTTTGTAATGATTTTAAGAATTTATAGAACTTCTTTAGGATTTAAAAATACATTTTAGAAATTTAAATGTATATACTTTAATTGTATGATACTAAAAATAAATATTAAATTAATCCTAGTTATGTAACTATGTTTTTTGTACATATATTAAATCCCCATTTAAAATTTAATTGAAAAATAAAAAAAACATAATTCTTGTAAAATAAAACCATAAATTTCGATTAATTTCCATTCCAAATAATTTTTATATATTTTTTGACAGAATGAAAACTCTCCTTGTCACGTGCCTAACAAATTTTTGTATTAAAATGAAAAATTTAATTCTCCATCTTGTCAATAAAATAAGCGTATATTTACATAATTAATAATAGATCTATATATATTTATCTATATAATAATGTGATGTATATAATAAATTGAAAAGGAAGAAGAAGAAAAAAATAATTAAAAATTAAAATTATATAATTTGTGATTCTGTTAGTGACATTTTTTGTTTTTTTTTTTTTAGGTTTTTAAAAAATATGTCAACTTCCTTCTTATTTGTTATTAATTTTTCTAATTAAAATCAAAATTGAACCCCCAACTTATTTATTTTTGTTTTTACCAATATATAATATGGGTTTGAGTTTTAGGAATATATAAATTATATACCCATGCATATTATTTTTCGTCTTAAAATTAATTTAATTTTAAAATTTAAGTATATTACACAAATTTTAATTAATCTATTGTGAATTGAAAAAGGAAAGTAATATTTGTACTATTGTGAATTGTTTGCTATCTATTATTTTGTACTGTGTTTAATTTAAAACTTATAGAAGATGACAAGTGCTACTTAAAATGATTTAAAACCGTTTTTAAACAATCAGTTACTAAAGTTTAGTTGTCAACAAATGTGACATCTGTTACCGTTAGTATGCATTAATACTAACTAAAAATACATAAACAAAGTATAATAAATTGATTTTTGTTTATCTTAATCTAATTATAGCACTGTGGGTGTAAACGTGTTATATTGGATATCTTAATGCATATAAACGTACAAACATATTCTATATTATATAGATTTAAAATCAACATTTCATCTTAAAAACATTGGTTTCTGTAATGTTTAAAGAGAATAGATAGGTACAAAAAATGTAAATATTATTTTTTCAAACTTCCATTTGGTACATAAGCATACATACGTAATTATTTGTATAACTACTATATGTTACTCGTATATATACACTTTTGTACTGAAACAGTATTAATATACAAATGGTAAAATATGCGTACAAACTTAATAATAGTAAAAAAGTATAATAAATAAAATGTTATTTAAAATTTAAAGCTTATTATTAGGTTAACCCTGAAGATACAAGTATGGTGTTAAATACAGCTATGAAAATAAAGTTTTGACTGTATTTTAGTTTTGACCCTCAAGATACAATATGATGTTAAATACATCTATGAAAATACAGTTTTGACAGATTCCTTTAAAATTTATTAAAAGCGTGGTAAAACTTATGTAAAGGAGGTATAAAATAGAGTAAATATGGTATCAATGATCCTACAACTAATAATTTCGAAATATCAATATCAAATGACATTTAGAAATATTTCTTGAAGTTGGTTTAATTATTAAACATTCATTTATCTTCATGTTTAAAATCAAAAATGTAATTAAGTTCGTATGAGGCGTTTTTTTGACACCGGTATGCGCACCCTTAGGGTTAATATTAAATTACTATATTTTCTGATGTGACAATACATGCCAAATATTAAAATAAACAAAAAAAAAAACAAATAAAATTCAATGAAAAACAAGTCTAACACATTGATTGTAAAATGGAGAATTTTTGTTTTTTGTTTTAATGGAGCAATATAACGGGAATATTGTCGCCATTATTTTTTATATTTTTTGTTTTATTTATGTCTACGTTAGTATACGTTACATTTTTTTTCCGTTATGTATTGTGCGTGTTGAAAAAAAAAATTAAAATAAAGTCAAAAATAAAAAATCATTATGTTTTGTACAATTTTTTTCGCGCTAGATTCTCGTTGTCAGTATTTTAGACTTTGTTTCTCTTTCACTCTCTTTGATTTTTGGGTGGAAATTCAAAAAAAAGTATTTAAATAACAGTATTTTAAGGGCTCATTTTTTTAATCAATTTTTTTTTTTTTTTTTTTTTTTGAATTTATAAGCTTTGTTTTACGTTTTTTTTTTGCCTTTTTTCAATTTTAATAGAAATTGAATTTTATTTTTTCTTTTGTTTTTGACGTTTGAGTGTTTTTATGCCCAGTTTTTTTTTTAACTCCCCCTGTAAATTGAATTTTAAACAGAAACAAAAAAAAATTTGGATTAGATTTTTTTTTTGCTATGAAGTTTTGTGGGTGTTGAAAATTTTTTTTTTATTTTAATATTAAAGTTTTTTTTAAAAAATTTGTAAATTGATATAGAATCTATATTATAGGTATTTTTGGTTCTTTTTTTGGAGGTCTTGTTTGGTTTCGTTTAGTCGGGTGGAATAAAAAAAAAAGTAAAAAAAAAAATTAATTTGTAGACAAAACTTTCATTAAAAATATAATAGAAAAACAAAAACATTATTTATTATTTTATTAAAACGCCTGATTTCTTTGTTTTCTAATTGATTGTTATTCAATGTTCTGTTGAGTTGTTCAGATTATAATAGGTTTAATAGGAAGTCAATTTGGTAGGTATGAACTTTTATGGTTTGCAGTTGTCCCACCAGGTGTAGCAGGAATCAACCATGATTTGCATCTGACTAATGGCGTAGTAGTAAAGACGTTCCTTTTCATGTGGGAAGTCTCGGGTTCAAACCCTGGTCATATCATGTCTAATTAAAAATATCGTAATAGTTAATGTCGTAATATAAGATAAGATTTAATATAAATATATAAATAACTCTTGTGTAGGATAATTTAACATTTGTGTATACAGAATTTTATACAATAGCTACAGTCGAGTAATCAACGGTTTAGTAAATACAAAGATTAAAGAAACTGAAGCCTTGTCTATATAGACTTGGTGAATACCCAATACTCCTTAAAAGGAGTGGAAATGGAATAAAAAACAAACCATGTTTGGCTAAATATTTTAATAATTTCCTGGAGCAGAATTTTTAGCAGTTTTTTATTTTTTTTTGCCAGTATTTGTTTCAATTGAAATGACGTTGAATAAAACTTTTATGATATTAGGTATATGGTATGTGTAAGAAATTTTTTTTAACTTGAAGTATGATGTCAATATTGTCATTTGTCAATTCAATTTGAATATTTGTTAACATGTGCTGTGCTGAGTGTGTGGTTCTCAACTCTCTATGTATATTCTACTTTAATAATTTGCAAGTTTATTTTAAAAAATAAAATACTCAAAGACAGCTCAATAAAATTTGATTTTAACTTTCATTAGAATTTTTATTTTTTACAACAAATACACTTTCTATCTAATTACTGCTAAACTTGACAGGAAAAATAATCAGTTTCACCACTCTGTTATATTTGACAAATCCTAAAAAGAAAATCGTTCATCTTAACGAAATGCCGTCGGTAATACAACACATTCTATACAGTTATTTAAATTTTCTCATTTAATTAAACTTTCATCATATTTTCATTTTAACAAATACTAAAAACCTCCAATTGTGTCAAAGAAAATATTACTTTTTTCAAAAAAAATTAATCTCTTAATTTATTGAATTCATTTCAAAACAAATGAAGAATTTTATATATCAGATTTTCTTTTCAAATTAATATCACATTCTCCTACATTGTATTCACATTATCCACCATAATTGTGTTTATGTCATACAAAACGAGATGTCGCTTTAAAAATATTTATTATATTCATTTTAATTTTATTGTCCCCACACTTAAGATCTGAAACATGGAAAAATTAAATAAGCACATTTAAAATAAATTAAGTAGAGAAAAGTGTTACTATCTATAATATAGAGTGGGGAGGTCTGTCGTCTGCGGGAAGATGGTTATAAAAAATTAAAACCACATCAGAGAAAAACTGAGAAAAAAAAACGTTAAACAATCAGTTTGTTTGGAGTTTAAAAAAAAAAAAAAGTTATGCGAACTCTTTTTTCAAGTATAATCTTTAACACACAATTGAAATACCACAACTCTTGCACCTAATTGGCTGCGGGTGGTTATATATATATTTAAAGGTATCATCTTTAAGAATAAAACAAATTGATTGTGGTCTTTTTTGTTATATTTGTTTTTTTTTTTTCATTTTGTTAAAAAAAAAAAATCATTGTCCATCTCGGTTTTGGAGCGCTTCATCAAATTGAAAAGCACGAAAAATAATGAAATGAAAAAAAGCAAAAACAAAATAATAATAAAAGAAAGATTTCTAGCTACTGGGTATGAAAAAGATACTCACATTATTTAAAAAACTGAAAAGAAATTTATGCATATTAAAATTGATAATTTGTTTGAGAAGCTTATCACATACCACAATTCTTTTATTTTGTTGTTTTTTAGTTGGTTTGGTATGGTTTTTAATGATATGGTATGATTGTTGCAAGCTTCATTCATTCATAAATGTGGTTTTTATTACCGACAAGCCGAGGGCATTATTATTATTATTATTGTTATTATTATCATCATTGTTGTTGTTATGACCAGACTGCATTTTGATTGTTTTTTGTTTTTTTTTTCACTTAAGTTTACCAGATTTGTCTTTTGGTTTTTGGTACATGAAAAGAGGTGGTTATCTTGTTTGGGTGTCATCTGTATATAGAATCTTTTATTTTTATTATTGTTGTTTCTTTTGGTTTAAGGCCATCTGCGGGATGTCTTTATTTCAAAAATATGTGAATCTTAAATATGAATAAAAAAATTATTATTTAAAGCAGTTAAAATTGGATTATTCTAAATTATGATGACATAACAATATTATTGTAAAGTACTTACTTTAAGTCGTTTTATTTTAGAAAATATTTAAAAAAAAAAAACAATTTTTATTATTCGCTTATTTTCACAATCATCAAGATTTTATTGTAATATGTAAATATTAAATGGGAATTATGAAGATTAAATGAAAAAAAAATAATAATAAACATAAATAAGAAATAAAAAAGTGTGAAAATTGATTTAAATATAAATAAAGGTATATATATATATATATATATATATATATATATATATGGTTATAGAATCAATTTCTTAAAAATTTTTAATGCACTCATATTTGAGATACAATGATATTTAATTGAATGATGAAAATTGAAAAGAAACATATTCTCAAGTATTTGAAGTGATAATTTATGAAGCCAAAGCTTTTAGAAAAATGTTAAATATTATGAATACACTCAAACCTTAGAAGAAGGTAAAATATTAGAAATAACTAAGGAGCGTTTCGTCTTTCCAACACTAAGACTCATTAGAAGGCAGTTGTGTTGGAATTGCTTCGACAACTCCTGTTGTAATTTTCGATTTGTTTTAATACTTAATAAAATTTTCAAAATCTTAATCTTGTTTACCCATATTCCTTTGGGAAAGCCTGATTTTCACTGCACGGAGCGTTTATGTGTACCAGTGTATCTATAATTGATTAATAAATAAATTAATAACTTCCTCAAACAGTTTTTCTTATTTTATTCCTGTTTTTTTTATAAAAGTCCTGTGATAAATCGTCCTTTCAAATAAAATTCAGTTATAGCACCTCCATTATTTATTTTGAATACACTCCTTTAAACTATTATATTAAATATGAGTAGTAGCAAGATTGAATTCGCTCGAAATTCCAGATTATATCCATTTACAGTAAATACTTACATTTTCTTTTTTTAAAATAAAAATCCAAAACTTACTTAAGACTTGCCTTACTAACAGAGGGGGTGTGGGATTGATTCCCGTACTGGTCATGAATTTTTTTATATGGAAAAAATTATTGAAAAAATAAGTTTTCTTTACAAATCACCATGGTGACCAAATATAATTTAAATATACAAATATATAATATAAAAAAAATAATTAATATTGTAATTATAAATAAATAGAAAGTATTTAATTTAAGAAGCCCAAATGCCAAATAGGCAAAGGACTATAATAATATCAGGCAATATATACTATTGTTCCGGAACTAATTATAAATAAATAAATTAATCTAAATTAGTTTTTAGTCATTTTAAAATAAATTTTAAATTTAAATCATTTTTTAATTATCAAATATCATAAATTTATAAATAAAAATCACCAAATTTGGAGGAAAGAATTAATTAAAGAAAAAATTCTTTAAATGCCTTTAAATTTAAATATTAATATTTTAATCAAAAAACCTAAACTAAATATAAGTGAAAATAAAAGTTTTTATTATACCTACGTTATTATACCTAAAATCATTTTTCCAAATTTACCAACAAAACAAACAACAACCATTTTAAAATTAAAGAATTTCAAAACTTTAGAACTTTAATAAAAACAAAAAAGATAAGTCATAAATTTAAAGTCGTAATAATTTTTTTTGCTATAAAATAACATTTCTTCTTCTGTTAAATAAATGTTTGTATTAAAAAAAAAAATAAGAAAAACCTAAAATAACAATAGAATGTTGGTTAAATGTGGTTTTACAAAACAAAACAAAAAAAAAGTTATTATATTCTCTTTCTCCATTTATCTTTTTGTTTTTTTTTTTTAAATTGCATAAACAAACTTTATCATCCCATTTTCTTAAATATTTTCAATTTTCAACATTTATTTTTATTATTCTGCCAAAAAATTTCATTTTATTTTTATATCTTAAATGAAAATTTTTTTGGTGAAAAACCAATTTTCTAATTTTAACACAAACACATATACAAATTAAAACATTCAATATATAGCCAAAGTATAACGCAATATAAGAACAACTTTCCCCCCCAAATAAAAACTTTTACATTAATATTACTATTTTTGTATATATATGTGTGAGTGTATTTATTTATTTTACATAATAAAAATTTATATAGAATTGGGTTTAAATAAAAAACCAAAAGTTATATAACTACATTTTAATATAATATATAAGCCTATATATTATATAAATATTACAAATATTATCTTTATATAACACATATATACGCACATCAATGTATGATAAAGAAAAACATATTGTGTTTTTGGCTGTCACGAAATTATATACACAAATATAACTGTAAATAAATATACATATATTCATATTAATATAATATATGTACATAAAAAGTTTACATTTATTTGAACACAACACACATATTATAATATATTCAATATAAATAGATTTTCTATATTAAAAAATAAAGGTATAATGCACAAATCCTTTAAGTCCTAGACAGAATCAAAAAAAAAATAAAAAAATAAAAGTAAAAAACACAAAACAAAACACGTTTCATTCCATAATATTCTATTTCCAAAAATAAGCCTCAGCCATTGGGAAATTTTTTTACTTTTTTTTTTATCAAATAAAATCTCCCTTCTCTAAATTCACCCTTACTTCAATTAAACATTCAAAAAAAGAGGGAGATACAAAATGATAAATGAACAGAAAATGTTAAAAAGTTTCCCAAAATGTATTCTAAATACTATAAAAATCATTCACAATAGTCTTCTTGTGTATGCGACTGTAGAAAACCGAAATAAACTCCATTCAATAAGTAAATTATGCGTCCTTATATAACAGTTTACTATATGTAATAATGGTATTAGTATGCGTAATTTATACTTTAATATAGTAAAAGTAAATATATTTATTTATATTTATAGATATATATATATATATATATATATATATATATATATATGTATAAATGTACGTATTTATTTTGTTTGACCACATTTTTTAACCAACAAAAACAAATTTTCACAATAACTTTGAATTCAATTTATAATGAAAATTTTCGTACATATATAGTACGTTTTTTATTATACATATACATTTCATAAAATGTAAAAATATATATATATACATTATATACATATAATAATATTACCATCTATATGTATATGCGTTATATAAATAAAGGGATTTTTTTATAAATATATTTATATATATATATATATATACTGCGTATGAAAATTTATGACAGGCAGAAGCTTAAAAATGGCTAACATTTAAGACTTACAAAAGTACTTTCGTTTTTTTTTTCACTCATTGTTTTTTATTTGTTTTGGGGTGGTTTTTTTTTAATTTTAATTCAGTGTTGCCAGTTTATATAGAAATTTACAGCATAGATAAGTTCAGTGAAGAAAAAATATGTACAAGAGGGAGAATTGAATTGAAATGTTATTGTTGTTGTTGTTTTTTTTGTTTGATTTTTGAAAAATATGCGTAAACGCACGCATACAAATGTAAATTTATGTAAATAGTAAATATTAAGATATTAAGGGCTAAGGGAGACAAAAAAAAAGTAAAAATGTGAAAGTATATTTATTAAAAGAAAAATATACAAGAGAAATTATGTATATAAAGCCTATATAGATATAGGGAAAGATTATTTAATATGCTATGAATTTTTTTTAATATTTAAATTTTTTTTTTTGTTTTTTTTTTTTTGAATTTATGAAATTTAAAGAAAAAATTTGAATTTTTAATATAATAAGTATTTTGCATAACATAGAACATAATATGTTTATGTTATTTAAAGAGATACTAAATCATAATACTTTAAAATTCAAATTATTATGAATAGAATAGAATTTTTGTAAACATATATATATATATATATATATATTATATGTATACTTATATAAATATAGGTATCTAATATAATATTCAAAATTGTATTGTAATATTATGGAATGAAAAAATTTAATTTAAAATTTAATAAAAGTTGGAGCAATTTATATATTAAATTTTTAATCTAGTATTTAAATAAAAAGAAAAATTTAATTATAGTATACGACTAGAAAAATTAGAAGATAAACAAATAGTTAGGCATGAGATACTTGGGAAATTGAGACCCATGGTGACCAAATATAATTTAAATATACAAATATATAATATAAACAAATTAATTAATATTGTAATTAAAAATAAATAGAAAGTATTATTATACATGCCTATTGTTGTAATTTAATTTTATAAACAATTTTATTTATTATATAGTACACAATTAAAGCTGACAACTTACTCTACAAAATGGATTTTTTTTATCTCTCTACAGTAAGCTGTTCAAAAGTTATTGATTTTTTTATGAAAAGTCTCCTAAAAATCTTAAATCCCTCGTATCTCAAAAAGGGTTCACAATAGACCCCCCCCACCAGTACAATTTTTTGTTTGTTTTAATGCCCCCAATCACTGAGTGCAGTGCGCGTACTTGAGTCCCGGACACCCTGTATAATACTAATATATTATTTTAAGAAACCCAAATTGGACAAAGAACTTCAATAATATCAGGCAATATTTACTATTGCCCTGGTACTAATTATAAATACATAAATAAATTGTGATACTTAAAAGACCTTAAAAATTCAAAGTTATTTAAAAACTTTTATGAAATATAGCCGAAATATTTAAGCAATTTATTGATTTTACTATCACTTTCTCTAATACGCGTATATTAACTAAATTTATTAGTTTTATTTTATTACATTTTATAATTTCTTTAAATTTTTGTATTTTCTTCAAAATATTTAATATTAAATTGCACCTGTAATCTCTGCTTTATTTTAAATTTAGTGAGTTTTTTTTTCCCCACGATTCCCTAAATAAAAGTGATTCCCTAAATATTTTGAACAATACAAACTTTCTATCCAAACGTTTGTTATTTTTTTATACTTTAAAAAGTTAAAACTTATATACTGATCCTTTTTTTAATATTTTTTGGTTATTTTTATAGTCTATTGTTGTATAAAATTCAAAATAACAAAAATATAAAAATAAATATTAAATTTAAAGATACTTAAAAGTCAAAAACAATTTTTATTCTCAGGTCATCCTTTTGTTAAAATAAAACAAAGATGAAATAAACGAAAAACTGTCACATTTTTAAGAGTTTTTATAACAAATAATACAAAAAAAAAAAAAAAAATAAAAATATAAAAATATTAAATATAAAAAAAAGGTGTGCGCTTTCACATAATAAATTTTATATTTATATAAATTATTAATGTATATATATATATATACATTATAAAATGTCCTTATTTTTCTTTTGTATTTTTATATATATTGTACGAATATAACGAATATTTAACGAATTATAAAAATCCTTTTTATTACCAATATTTTATCTTGTCATAATAATGAGATTTTTTTGTTGTTGTTGTTGTTTTTGTTTTTATTTCCTTATGGATATGAAGGACCTCATTTTGTATAAATAAATGATAATATCGGTCATTATCCTTTATACCTATATATATATTTTATTTCTTTTTATTATTAAATAAATTTTTTTTTTAAATAAAAATTGTTGAATATATGTTGGAAAAAAAAATAAAATAAATTTTAATGAGATCATCTTTTTTGACCTTTAATTTGCTTAATAAATAATTTTATTGATAATAAACGAAAGGTTAAAAAGTGTTGACAATTAAAATAAAATTTAAAAATTATGTTGGGAAAAAATTTTTCTTTTATTACAGATATTAAATAATTATTATTTTCGGAGAAATTATTCGGAATATAATTATATAATAGATGAAATAGAGATTATATACAGGTGTTGGTATTATCTCTGAATCGATCATTTAAAAATTAAATTTGTAGGTGTAAAAGTTTTGAAGTTTATCAAAGAATGAAAGTTTGAAAAGTATTGGATTTACAATGTCCTACGTTATTAAATCAAAAAGTTTGTAGCAAATTATCATTCCGTATTTCAATATTGTGAATACAGTACTCATCAGTATATAACTCTACTTACAATACATTTTCTAAAAACGATCTCTATACACAGTTCACTTCAGCTTATTTTATAATTTGACATTCATTTAATTGACATTTTAATACGTAAATAACTGACATTTCAATATTGTGAATACTTTCATACATTTTCATAAATTTTTTACTTTACTTGACAGCTAACTACGTTTACAAAACAAAATGACAGAATTTATCGTAAGTGACATATAAATAGACATGCCTTACTAAATGTCATACTTATAAAATTCATAATTATAAAGTTCAAATTTTTAGAAAATCAAAGATTTATTATACAATACAATACATATATTTTATATATATACATGTATATATATATATAATTATTCACAACTTTGTAATTAATTTCTAAATTAAATTAATTTATCCTAATTTTTGATCATGTAGGTACTAAATTTTTAACATAAAATTAATCCCGACCAAATTATGTAAAAAAAAGACAATTACAAATTATATACATAAATACATGTATACTTAATATATAATATTTTCCACAAAAATAAAATATAATTAAATTTTATTTCAATTTAATTATTGCGGTCAAAAGGACATCACCCTTAAATATTAAATTTTAATACATATACATGTATATATACACATTAACTTCAAAATATGTATACATCAAAAATTGAAAATCAGAATAATAATGATGTTAATAAAAATTTTCAGGGTCAAAATGATGCTTCTCTTTAATTTATTTTCCTATTTTTTTTTTTTTTTGCATATAAACACATTAAATATTCATTAAATACATTTTTTTTTTTTTTTTTTTTTTTTTTGTTAAATAGAGTATAACAACTTTAGTTATAAGAATAAATGAATGATCCTTTTATTTTCTATACGAGTATATACCATCAAAAAAAAAAAATCTATTGTGAATTGATTATATTGTGTTGTCTGTGAAAATGTTTTCAAGGATTAATATAAACATTTTTCCAAGATACACTTTTATACAAAAAAAAAAATCATCTGACAATAGATGAATGAAAAGTGTTTGGTTCTCATAAATAAAATTCAATAGTCAAAAAAAAAACATTGCACCATATACACACATCATACATACATCACACATACACTACACATACATACAATTTAAATCCTTGAGATTTTCTAAGTAAATAAAATAGTGCCAAATATACATAATGTCATATACAAAATATTTATTGCAATTTATCTAAATATATAATTTATATATAGATATATCGAGATTACATATTTATTTGTTTATGTATTAGTATACCAGTTATAAATTAAATAATACATACACATATACTCATAATTATATATAAACTCTATAATAGATAAAAATTTAATAGAAAGAAGATCCTTTTGTTATACTTTCAGGAAAAAAAAGGGTGTGAACTCATATGTATGTTTGTTATTTATGACATGTCCTTTTTTTTTTACTAGTGCCGTTGTTTTTTTGTTGTTTTTGTTATTATTGCGTCTATACGGTTTTTTCACGCATTATACAATCGACAAAGAATATGGCTATATATGTTGAAAAGGAAAAATGAAATAAAGGACATTTTTGTTGATGTCAGATAAATAAAAAAAAAATATGAAAATAAAAAGAATTGTCATTTTTTTAATCGTTTTTTTTTTTTATTAAATAGTAGAAAAATAGGTGTGTGTGTTTTTAAAGACAAAATTATGATGGTTTTTTTTTATTTAATGACTTTAATTAAAAACAGAAAAATTTTATTACTTAAATAAATTTAATAGAGTATATACACATATATAATGTATAATATTTTTATATATTTTATATTTTGTGTTGGAAATATAAAATAAATAAATAAATTTTTAAGTACTTTTTTTTTAATATTTAATTGCTAACAAATTTTTTAATATCATTTTTTTTTCAGAACAATTTTTTATAGTAGTTGAATTTTAATATATATATATATATATATGTATTTATTTTAAAGATTTTTATTTCATTTTCAATTGAAAATATAATTTTTTTGTATCTTAAATAATTCTGTAGGGATCCTTTATTCCTAAGAGGTTTCATTTAATACAATGAAACTTTAATTACTTTTAGATACCTACTTCAGATTTCTGAAACTTTTCTAGTAATTTTTTTTAAAATGACCTTAGGATAACCTGGTTTAAGTGTTCCATTTCGTTTCTAATAAATATTTATATTATAGTGGTTTAATTAGAATATTTGTCAATGAGCGTATAGCAATATAGATGCGGCTTTAAATGTCATAAAAATGTGTTAACGTATATCCTTCATCAATTTTTGTAAAATCATTGTAATCTTAAAGGTCTTATTGTATTGTAATTTCATTAGTAATAAATCAAAAATATATTTCATTTATTAAATACCTACCCATAAATCTAACATTCCACTGAGCTCTTAAATATTTAAATATATGCTTGGAATTTAGGACATTATGTTCCTGTCAATCTTATTACATATGTATTTAGGTTCAACTTTTTATTAATTTGTCATCCATATGATTTTAACTTAAAAAAATTTCTTAAATTCAATAAATATGTATCAGACTTATAAAATAATTAACACAATAATTAAATTTTACTTTAAAATTAATATAATTGTCTAATTATTTAATTATTATTTATGATATTTGTTTACTGTTTTTAATTGTTATTATACAAATTAAATTCTGAATTATTAAATAAATACAAATTTATGTAAAAAATTAAATAATTATTTCAAAAACATAATTCATAATTCATAATTTTGTTTCTGTTCTAATAACAACATGTGTCCAGCAACATTTAACTATAATTATACAATTATACTAAATAACAAATAACGTAATGTGACATTTTATTGAAAAAAAGTGTCAAAATATTTATTTATATAAATTTTTTTCAATAAAAATATTTTTATAGTTCATTTATAAAATTTAATTTAACAATATAACAATATTTTATTATTTTATTCTTTTTAAATTAAATATAAATCAAAATACTATGCAACAATTTTAAATACTTTAAGTGTCATAAATGCATGATATTTTATTACACGATTTTTTTTTTATAGTCATGTCAAGGTGTCATGGTCCTTTTATAAAAATGTAAGAATCGAGTAATTCAGAATTAAATGTAGGTATGATCAAGTAGATTTAATATATTAACTTTAAAATGGGTTATACTTATATATTATATACTAATTTACATTGGATTATTAAAAACTCTAACGAGTCCATAAACTGAATATTTGATTTTTTTATAAACGAGTTGTCAACAGTATCTAAATGATGGCAACTTTAATGTATTATGTAAAATTTTACATAAATAACAAAGAGTATGGAGTTTTTTAAATGTAATTACTAATTAATATCTAATTCGAGATAATTCCAAAAAAGTCAACAAATATTTAATAATTTGGAATTACAACATGTAATTATTTACTACATTTTACACATGTAAAGACATATATAAGAAGTTCTTACTAAATTTATTTTAGAATTAATTAAAAGATATTAATTAGAAGTTCTTCTAAAATAGTTAATGAAATTACTTTGTAATTGTACTCGTAACAAACTTAATGACAAGCTGAACCAAAAAACGTACTACTGCATATTAAATACATGTGTGTATACATTTATACAAAATATAGATTGTAATTTCTTTGTTGCTGAAACAATTTTATTGAATTTTTATTCTTGTTTTTTTTTTGGTTCTGCCAATATAAAATAATAAAAATTTTATGATATTGTTTTCTTAAGCATTTAATTTGTTGAAAGGTTTCTTTTTTTTTATTTCATTCAAAATTTAACAACTTGACAGTTTTTTTTTTTTTTTAATTAATTTATTGTATCATAAATTAATTTTAACTTTTTTTTTCTTTGTTTTTTATTTACTTGTTATATTTTTGATATTTGTTTTGGCATTTGGCATTCTTTATTGTCAAAAACTGTGAATGTGTAAACCTAGTTTAATTTAATGGCATGTTATTGAAATTGAAACATTCTCATATAAATAATAAAACTTATGTTAAATGAAATTTAAATCGATATATTGGTTTATTATAAAAGAATTTATTAGTTGTTTTTTTTTTTAAATAAAAATTAGTTAAATAATAAATTTTGTAAATTTATAATATTATAAATTGGGTCATGGTTTATTTACCTATTGTTCAGGTGAAATAGATAAGTAAAGTTTTATATAATATTAATATTCTTTTATTTTTAAATAAATGTTTAGAGACAAGTTTCAAAGTATTTTCATATTATAATGCGAAATCTTAATCCAAATATAATATTGATTTAATCCCATTAAAATTTAATAACTATATTTGTATATTAAGTTTAATTAAAATTAGTTCTTAACTATTATATACTATAATTATAATTCTAAAAATCATTAGAAAAGATTAGATAATAAAAATTCTTTCCAAATCAAATTAAAATATTTTCTATATATTGAATTTCATTTTATTTAAATTTATTAAAGGTATTTTTTTTTTATTCTTGTTTTCCATTTTATTCATTATAAATTTTAGAGAAATAAAAATGAAAGTCGATTGAGGCAATACATTAAACACGTGCCAGACATGGTTCCAACAGAATAATAAAATAAATTTAAAAATTAAATAATAATATATAAAAAATTCAAATATTGCCGAATTATTCGTGTTACTTTGAACAAATTTTTTTTGGAGCCCAGAAAAAAAAAAGGGTTTTGTAAATAATTTTCAAATATTATTTTTTTATTTTTAATTTTTCTTCTAATTTTCTGAATTTTTATTAATGATTAAAATCTAGATTTAAAGATTCTTCAATTTAATTTTTCAGTTTATTCTGTTTTGTTGTTTTTATTTTTCCACTGTCTCGGTAATTTTTTGAATTTATATTGGAATTTTTAAGATCATCTCTTTTGCATATACATGATTTAAAGTGACCAGATTTTTGCACTTTAAATGAGGTTCGTTTAATGAATCTTATTTTGTATATAGATTTTGAACCTTTTTAGGATCAAAGATTACTCGAAGATGATATAATTGAAATTTAAATTTAACTTTGGAAGGTACAGGACATCAAATTCAAAATTTTCAGGCCATCACATTAGTTTATATAAACAAATTTTAATTAAAAGTCGATATAACATAACAATGAAATATGGATAACTAGCTTCTCTTAAAGAAGGAAAGAATATGGTCATCTCATACAGCTGAACTTGTGGTACAATGTGGTATAATTAAAATATGCTACACAATAGTAATGCATAAAAATGTTTCAATATTGAATTTGAATTGAACAGAATTGACCACTGCTCAATTTCATTTATTATAGCTCAATTAAGTGACCATTTGTATCAAAGATAAAAGAGAATTATCTTTGATACAAATGGTCACTCTATTGAGCTACGGTAAATGATATTGAGCAGTGGTCAATTCAGAATTACAGTATGCATTAATATAATTTGAATATTAGATGGAAATATGTATATATAAATTGCAGGTACCAAATTCATTGAATTTCTCGATATTTAAAATTATCGTGTTCTGTTGTTTTAGTGAATTGATCTTTAAAAGAAATCTGATATAAAAACTAAAAACAAATTATGAATTGAGAGAAGGGATCGAGACTTTTTTATTAATTTTGTTATTTTTTTTTCAAATTAAGATTCACACTCCTTTATTTTGTTGTTATTATTTTTTCTAAATATTAAAATCAAAACTACTTAAAGTTTAAATAGCCATAGAATTAAAATATATATATATATAGGAAAGAATTGAATATCTTTATAAAAAAAAAAACAAATTATATTTCTGTTAAAGAAATTTGTATTTTTTTTATTTAGAAACCGATAAAATTAATAAAAAAAAATTTTTATCAAATTATAATTTGTTAAAAAAGTTTATTATTGGCGCCTTAAAAAAATGTTGTTTGGAGCCTCCAATATAACCAAAAACAGAATCAAGATAGAGAAAATCCAAAAAAAAAAACAAAAAACAGTAGAAATGACAAAGTTCTAGAGTATCTTATCTGATGTTATGCAGAAAAAGATTTGATTTTGATGATTAACTCAAGATGAGTATTTGTATGTAAGATGAGATTTTGAATTAAAATATCTTCTGGATGATGATATTGTGTCGTCATTGATGTCGTCGGACGTCTATATACAAATTATATTATGAAATATTTTTTAAATTTTTTTTTTTTTGGGAGAGGTCATTTAAGAATTAGTTTGTATTTTGCTTATTTGGTATTTATTTCAGACTTTATTGAGTGATTATTGTGGTAATTTTTAAATAGTAGTTTTAATTTTAAACAGTCTTCAATACTGTTGATTTACTTTATTTAAATCTATATTTGGATGTTTCTAGTATTTATAGAAACAGTTTTTATTCAATTCCAAAAGATTAGTTAGATTAGTAGAAGAATTTTTAATGTACCTCGTTTAACCTCGTTGTACCTAATGTTTTAAAATATAGACTTTATTTATTAATTAAGGTACAAAGAAATGGAAATTGCTAATTCCTTAATTAATTAAAGAATGGGAATTACTTTAGCTAAAGACAGAATTATTATAAGACACAATTCATAAAAATACATTGGCGCAGGGTTTAGTTTTTAGATGAGAGATTAGCCTCAGTGTTAAGTCTGACTCTGCACCCAAATATTCGTAATAGTGATTAAGGTGTTTCCATAAAAAAATTGAATAGTTATACATATACACATTTCTTACAAAATATATACATAGGTACCTTATTCATCACTTCAATTTTGATATTTTAATTTAAACGTTCAGTTGTTTTTTTTTTTTGTCTTAATTATGATGACTAACTAAACTTATAAATCAATTTTATTCTGTAAAGCAAACAATCACCCAAACAAATCAAAATTTTAAACAAAAATATTCTTAATTTATTTAAAATATTTTTAAAAATTTAATTATTATTTACATATTTGAAAAATTAGAATTGCCAAACGCCCTTAGAAATAAATTATAAAAAAAAAAGTTATTAAACTCAGTTTTTCGAGAATATTTTAGTTCAAACTTTCCATTTAAAAGCTAATTAAATATATTGAAGCTTCCTTCGACGTCCTCAAGTCTACCAAAATTTATTTCCCTTAAACAACATCATCTCTTGTAATAGTACAATCTGTGAACTCTTTTAATATAATTTTTACAATACTCCATAAACCACTTAAAATTTTTCAGAATCAGGAAACCCTACACTAAAATATTTGGTGTATATTTATATTTATATTTTTTTTTTTGTAAACATTTTGTATATTTTATATTGTTTGTTCTTTTCAATAATTTTGTTTTACTTTTTTGGAAGCAAATGGGTCATAAATCATTATTATTACAATTTACGTTCTATTCGAATGTTTCGAATTTTGGTTTTTTCTTCAGAACTCTTCATTTTTTTTTTTTTAGATTTCAAATGCAAACAAAAACGAAGCAAAAAAATTCTTTAAATACACCTTTGTAAATACCTGAGCACCAGTTAAAACATATGTTTACGAGTATATAGTTATATACCTGAAAAAATATATAATAATAAAAGTAAAAAAAATTTAAAAATTTTTTATGGGCCACCAAAGTTCCAAAAAAAACAGACAGAAAAAAAAAAATTTATTTTCAAAAAATGTTCTTAGTTTTTTTTTTTTTGATTCTGAAATTCCAAAAAATAAAATATTTTATTTCTAATATAAGTTGGGATAGTGATGATTGCAGATTTATAAAGTTTCGCCTTGAAATATATTTAATAATTTTTGAGCCTTTTTTTTTGTTATCTTCTGTGGTACCTTAATTTTTTTATATCCAAATTCGTGTATGGATTATGATGATATACCCAAGGGACATTCCTTGCATTTTTTTTTTTTTTTTGGAATAAAATTCATAAATTTTTTTTGGGAAATAAAATTACAAAAAAAAAAGAAGAAGAGAAATAAAGAAATAAATTTTCTTTTGAATGTGATAGGTAGGCGGAAAATTTCGGACCTAAACGTTAATGATTTTACGATGACGTTTAAAAAAAAAGATTGAGTTAAAAAATAAGCAAATAAAACAATGATATTAAAAGTTTTATATTGGTAAGATTCTCATATTTTTTTTATTAAAATTATCATTTTAGAATATTTGATCGTGATCATGATTGTAAACATCATAATCATCATCATGATAATCATCATCATAATTATAACAATATCATTAATTTTCAAAAAAAAAAACAATATAAACGTGTTGAGCTCAACCTGTTTCATTGCATATTGAGTTATTCAATCTAACCAGATTTATCCAAGTATATAAAAAATGAGTAATAATTTACTAATTGGGTGGGCATACCTCCTTATTTAGAACTCTTTTGTTTATTTTTATATTTTATATCTCTTTCTAAATTATTTTTTTCATAAGAACTATTTTATTTATTATTAAATTAATTAAATAATTAATTCAAATTTAATTAATAAATTATATAACTAAAAAAAAAAATAACAAATATTATTTTGCAAAATATTAATTAAATTTTTTTTATTTTTTCTTACAGGTGAAAAACCTTTCAAATGTGAACATGAAGGTTGTGATCGAAGATTTGCAAATTCATCAGATCGTAAAAAGCATTCACATGTACATACATCTGATAAACCATACAATTGTCGTGTTAATGGCTGTGACAAATCCTATACTCATCCATCGTCTCTGAGGAAACATATGAAGGTCAGTATTTTGTCGATTTCGCTATTATAATTTTTTTTTTAACTAGTGTCTTTCTTTTATAAGAATGCACTTTAATTAAAATCTTTTTCTTTATAATTACTTTATATTAATTTTGGAATTTTGTTTTTTTTTCAAATAGGTCCACGGTAATACGGAGGAAAAATCTCCACCACATCACAGTTATGATAGCGAAGGTGAAGAATCAAGTTCATCAAGTATTGTTACCGGTGGTACACAGACACCACCATCAGCATCATCACGTCTTGGCAATAATAATAATAGTAATAATAACAATAATAATAATGATAGTAATATGAATTTGGGTATAAAATCATCACCATTGGCATCAATTAAATCCGAAAATAGTTTATTACATCATCATAATCATCATACACATCATACAACACATCATACACATCATTCACATCATCATTTACTTGGTAATCAAAATATTGGTGGTATTGGTGGGGTTGGTGGTGGTTTAACAACATCACATAATTCAAATACAATTAATAGTTCAAAATCATCACCAATATCATCAATATCATCGCCATCATCACTTGGCTCATCATCTATTTCTTCGGCTGCAACATCATCTTCATCGTTATTACATTCATCATATTTGCATACACCATTAGGACCACCACCAGCATTATCAGCAACAAGTCATCCACATCATCATCATCCACATCATCCGCATCATCCACATATTTCACCATCAGCATCAGTATCACCAGGCAGTACAGCTGCTGTTTCAGCATTAGTTACTGGTCATCATAATCATCATTTGTTATATCATCCATCACAACATCATCCGGCAACAACAGCTGATTGGTATCATACAGCTGCCGCACAAACAACAACTGATACAATGAATCATCCATTAAATCATTTTGGACATCATCATCATCATCATGCATTAATGCATCCTGGAGCAGCAACTGCATATTGAAATTAGTCTTAAATTAGGAGATGATTTTTTTTTTTTAAATATTATTATTATTATTTGCAAAAAAGTTTTATTTTTGTTTGTAAAAAATTATTTTTTAATTTGAAATATATTTTTTTTTAATTTGAAATTAATATAATTTAAATTAAAAATTAAATAAATAGTCTGCTTGTATAAAATAAAAAAAAAAATTAATATAAAATTTAAATAAACGAAAAATAATATTTAAAAAATTATTAAAAATAAAAAAATTAAAAATAATTCTTTGAGTTGAATTAAAATTTAAAAAAAATAACAATATTTATGTAAGAAATATTATAATAAATATTCAATATTTATGTATTTAAATTGTTTGAATTTAATAAAAATTGTAAAATTTGATTCAAAGATATTAAAAAAAAAGCTAATTATAATAAATATATATTATAAAAAAAAAAAAACTGTAAAATAAACAAAATTAAAAAATAAAATAAAAAAAAAATTTTATTTTTGATGTAAAATATTTCTTATTATTTATTTATTTATTATTTTTCCTTCTTAGTTTCATTATAAAAAAAAAATTCGATATTAATTCAATTGACATTAAGAAACATTTCATTTTTGACATTTAAACTTCATATTCAAATTTCATATATTATTTTGACAAGTATAGTTACATGTTAACTGTCAAAACCGTATTGCATCATATTATCTAGAAACAATTTAATTTACAATTTCAGTTGTTCCATTTCATTTTAAAAAGTTTTTTAGTTTTTATTAACTTTCGAAATGTAATTTAATTTTACAAAATAATGACATTTAAGAGAGAGGAATTTAAACAATTCTATTTGTATTATCAACATACATTATTGTCAAGTTAGTCAATTTTTATTTATTTTATCATTCTTTTTTTTCAAAAACTAATAATTTATTAATAATTTTAAATTATTAAAAAGAATTCTAATTAAATTAATTTTATTACAAAAATATTATTTTCTCTTTCGTCAATTTTGCCAGCTTCAAAAAAAATGTAATTTAAATTTTTAAATAAGTACACAGAGTTAAAAAAAAAAATAAAATATATTTATTTCTAATTTTAAAAATAAAAAATTTATAAAAAATCTTTAATGGAAAAATTTAAAAAAAAAAAATCTAAATACATAATTAAATTATCTACCACATAAAATTTAAAATTTCTTCTTAAAACTAAGTTTAAAATTCACATGAAATGAAATATGTATGTACTCGTATGTGAACCAAACAAGTGAATAGTAACGTTTTATTCACAACAGTTAACACATATAGTTGTTAGTCCTAATATGTCCGGTCAAGAGGCTTAATACATTTTAAAAGGACTAAACAAACTCCTAAATTCCAGATTTAAAATTTTTTCCTTGAAAATTATAGGAATTTGAAACCGTTACAAAAATTTCAATTTAATGTGAATAATAAACTTTGTTTCTTTATATGCGAATATAACACACACGAAAAAACAAATTCTTTTTTATAACCAGATCGTGCCTAAAAAGTGCTGCTTCTCTTGCTTATTATATAAAAATTTTTAAAACTATTAAATACAAATCTAAGTCTAAAAAATAAAAATATTCTATTTTTAAGCACATTATAATGAAAATTTCTTGTAAAATAAAAACAATAACAAACGAATTTCGATAAACCAAATACGTAAGAAAATAAAATATCGAAAATTATCGAAAAATTAATAAAATTATAAAAACAAAATTTTTCTGTATTTAATGTTAATTAAAATGTTGTTAAGTAAAATGAATTTAAAAAAAAAATTAATTAAAAATGTTTAAAAAAAATAATATTAAAATTAATATTAAAGTCAAGTAATAATAAATTGTTACTAAGTAAATGTACATGTAAATAGAAATTAAATTATTCAACAAACTTATTGTGAATCCTTTTTTTTTGGTCTTTTCTATTGTGAATTTTATTGTGAATCATTTTTAGGAATGTCAAAAAAGTGTATTCATATTAAATGTGGCGGAACTATATAATTTTTTATATAAGTAAATTTTAGTGATTAATTTTGATCTCAGTCCCATTAAATTTCGAAACATTAGTGAGCACTACACCCATTTTTGTAAGAATAAAGCCTTCATCTAATGTCAATGTGTTTACAAAATTTTTCTGTCAAAAAAGTAATAAATATGTCAAACGTACTATAATCAGTGTTCCTATGTTCATCGAATCGTAATATTATTTTAAGTTGTTCAACTGGAAATGAAGAATTAATTAATATTTTTTAATTTGAAATTTTTTAGGCATTTCAATTGGTTTTACCAAAATCTCTTACTCTCAAAAATAGAACCTGCATGGAAAGTGCAAGATTTTTAAAATTAGTATTGCAAAAAGTGTGTACCAGGACAAAAGGTTCCAAAAGTTAGAAATTAATCCTATCTAATGCTATATTCTAATAAAAAAACAATGCTTCACGAATTTGTTTAAGAAATCTCTAGACCTTGCTACAAATAAATGTATTTTACTTTAAAAATTTTATTATTTAGAAAATAGCTCTGATCAATAAGTTTGTGATTAATAATTAATATTAAAATATTAAATAAAAAAATTAATTTAAAAAAATATAGATATAAAATTGCAAAACTAAATTAAAAACAAAATTTAAAGCCAAATTGAAATTATTTCATTATAAATTAATTATTTACAATTGAAACACATTATTATAATTAATCACATTGCATAATTCTAGCAATATTTCATTAAATTTTATTCTATTGCTTTTCCAAAATGGTTTGACAAAAAAAAAATAAATGCTTTAAAATGCTTAGTTTTCATTTTATCTAAAGTTTTGTAAATAATTTATTTAAAAAAAAATATTAAAATTAAATTATTATTTAATTTAAAAAAATTTTTTGATGCTTGAAATTAAAAATAAATATAAAAAAAATATAAAATGTATTAAAACACAAAAGAATAAATTAAAAATAATTAAAATAAATATGAAAAAAAAATGTATTAAACAAATTATATTGTATAGTTTATTAAAAATAAAAAATATTATAATAAATATTTAAAATTTAGTGAAGCAAAATTTAATTATTTAATTAAAAAGAGAAAATAAAAAAAATATTATAAATTAAATAAATATTAAAATAATAAATGAAATTATTTAAAAAATTTATTTGAAAAACAAAAATAATTGGTTTCACATTCTTTTACTTATACAACACAAGTATATTTACAATAATAATTTAGATGACGTTTAATTTTTCGTATTTTGACATTTATGAAATAGTAACGGTAAGCAAAATAGTTACTAAGTCAAAGATCAATTACGACTGGTTTGTTATAAGTTCAGAGGGGATTATGAAGCTGGCTATTCGTTATCGTACATTTCCGATTATAATAACATTATATATATATTTTGACATTATACAGCACAAAATGACTAATAAATTTTTTCAGTTAGTTCCTAATCGTGTTTTTGTAATAAATCTGAACGCTGTAATAATTAGAATAAAAATAAAAATAGGAATAACTCAAATAATATAAATACTATCCGAAAATTACATTCTATTTTAGTTATTGAGCCTTCACTTAAAATACAAAGAAATTTATAAAAAAATCTTTTCCTCATTATTTAGTTTGGAGTACCAACTTTCAGTAAACTTTGTACAGAAATAAATTATAACAAATAAAGCTGAAAAATACACACGATAGGAAAATTGAAATTTGATATAAAGAGCTGATTTTACATTTTTTAGACAGTAATAGAAATTAAAACAATTAATAGAAACAGAGAAGACATATAGAGTCTTTGAGGCACACAAAGAAAATTTGTTTGGGAGCTACTCGAAAGCTGATTAAACTTGTTCAAATTCAATTGCAAAATAAGTTCTATGCTGATAAAATAAAACGGTATCCTAGCCCCTTTTAATTTTAAGTTGCAGACACAGATCATCTCAGTTTACGATTCGGTGGGGTATGCACCTGAATCTATATCACCTTTCCAGCAATATTCTATCAAATATATTTATATAGATTTTCTTTTATCGTATTGACGAGACAGACCATTCTTTTATCGTATTGACGAGACAGACGGACATGTCTTCATAGCTAGATCAACTCAGTTTAAGATTCTGATCCGATTCATAGACTTGAGTCTATATCTATTAATTTAAAAGGACGTTATGCGTAGTTTCATTTATTATACGCCACCAACAGCATGCCAATTTAAGTATACCCTTTTAGAAATATGTTCGTTCAAGTGTAGAATTTATATTTTAGTTTTTTATATAAATTAATCTACATAAAGTTCTTACATATTAATTAAAACTTACTTTACAACCTATGTATATATATAGCCAAAAAATAAGTGCTAATAACTGTTTTGATCATACATATTACTTATTTACTTAATGCATCAAAATTATGTATCGTATCGTCTTTAAAAATAAGAAAGATACAAAAAAGTCCTTAAATCACAATATAACTGGCGCAAGCATTTGAAGCAAATTTCTTAAACGGAGTCATTAGCAAACCTTCTTACAACAAAATCTGACATTAGATGCCATATCTTACATAATATTGAATAATTTTTTGTATCATAACATCGTTAGTTATTAAAATATTCAAAAAAATCAATATTTAAAAATATATATAGATATCCTAGAGTAGTAATGGATAAAACAATTTCTTTTCCATTACTTTCGTACTTAGTTTTTTTTCTATGTAGTTCTATACGCCCTGTTATTTTATGTTGTGGGTTATGTCAGGTCTCGACTTTCAATTTTATGTCTCTCTGCTTTTTTCTTTCGCCAATATTAATTCGAATTGTAACGAGAATGAAAGATAAAATAAAAAAAATTATTGTTTATTCATTTCATATTTTTGAATCAATTCTCAGTTTTTTTCTGTTTTTTTGATGGTGAATTTTCCAATGCAAAAGTAAAAGAAAATAAATAAAAAATAATATAAATTTTTCATTTTTTTTTTTTTGCCCATACAACTTGCAAATACTTGCGAAAATTGAAAATTTATTGCTACAGATTTGATCTCCAGACTGAACAGAAAAATAAAAAAATAAAAATATTAAAAGAACAGCAATAAAAAATCATCTTTTGAACATGCAGTTTTTCATAATTTTTATTTTATAATTTGTTGTTGCTTTGCATAAATGTTCATAAATATGATGAACATATTTTGTATAAACAGGGCTGGATTTTATTTAAATTAGTATAAAGTACAACTTCATTTTCAAAAGTCAAATAAGTTTTATGTAATTTTTGTATTTGATTATAGAAATCAAATGGGCGAAATCGGACTTTGGTTCGGATCCTGGAAGTTTTTGATCGAACCAAAGCAAAACAAGCATATCCGAAACCAATAAAGATAGAACCTCCAAATTCAGTACAAAGATGGTTTTCCATATTTTATATATGGATATAATATAAAATATTATATATAAAATATTAGAAGAACAGCAATAAAAAATCATCTTTTGAACATGCAGTTTTTCATAATTTTTATTTTATAATTTGTTGTTGCTTTGCATAAATGTTCATAAATATGATGAACATATTTTGTATAAACAGGGCTGGATTTTATTTAAATTAGTATAAAGTACAACTTCATTTTCAAAAGTCAAATAAGTTTTATGTAATTTTTGTATTTGATTATAGAAATCAAATGGGCGAAATCGGACTTTGGTTCGGATCCTGGAAGTTTTTGATCGAACCAAAGCAAAACAATCATATCCGAAACCAATAAAGATAGAACCTCCAAATTCAGTACAAAGATGGTTTTCCATATTTTTCTTGTGCTTCTGAAATGAACTGATGATTCGGGCACTTTCTACAAACCTCTCTACCCCACAAGCACTTCTTCAAAATCAATAACTTTAGAAACCTGAAATTCAGTACAAGGTAGTTCCGTTCTGTTTTTATTATATTCTTCAATTTTAAAATAAATTTAAAATTAATTAAAAACTTGACATTTGGTACAATTGGTACATTTGGTCTGTCCTGCTTTTATTATGTTTCAGCAATTTGAGAGGAACAAAGCAGTGGTTCGAGAGAGGAACAAAGCAGTGCAGCAATTTATTACAAGCGTCCTTAAACCTTACCAGCATATCTTCGAAATTAATAAAGACAGAAACATCAAATTTGGCACAAGGCAGTCCTGTCCTGGTTGCTTAATGTTTCTGAGATGGGTTAAAGTGTAGGTTCATGCAAATGTCATTTAAAATAATCAGGTGTAGAGTATTACTAAGTCGGTTGCATCGACTTACTCTTGTTTTATTAGTTGTTTATAAGTAGTTTGTTACGGCATTATTTTGATAGTCCTGATTTTTTTACAATTCTCGTGTGGAGATAATTTTCGGAGATTTTATTCAAACTTTTTTCTTTTTAAATTCGAAGATAATTTTCATTGAATCGTCATATTCAGTTTCCATAATTAACAATTACATTATGGTTTTCTAAGTAGCTTGACCCCGCAGAGCCTTTATAAACCCAGAATTGTGAGCTCTTCTGGTAGCTAACGCCGTCCCTTAATAAGTTATATACTTATAATCTCATATGAATTTTAGCAAATGAATAAACACACAAACATTAATATCAATAATGAATTATAAAATTAAATAAGGTTAACCAGATACTAAAAAATTTGTCAATGAAAAAAAAAATATTAATTTTTAGTACCGAGTGATTATTAAAATGATATGATCAAATTATTTTAAAAATTGTATTATTTTGTCTAAGATAATATTATATTATGCAGGTTTCGAATTGTATTGCCAACAAAAAATTTAAGAATTTTTCCGGATTAACTTTAATTTTTCTAAACTAAACTTCCCCATTGTTTGAGTTATTCTAAACTTTTTTTGCAAAATTTGTTAAACATTACAATAATTCTAACAAATCACAAATTATTAAGTTTTAAAAACTCCATTGAACAAATTGATAACTAAAACTGGAGTTACCTAGGCAATTCCAACACTACAATGCTTACAGGTATGTCTAGTACTATTGGAAATACGAAACACTCCTAACAAATTTGTAATACAAAAGGTATTTCAATTATATAATCTATATATATAGAAGCGAAAGTTTGTTTATTTGTTTGTTTGTTTGTTTGTTTGTTTGTTTGTATGTAGCGAGTTGGCTCCTAAACTGCCCAGCCGATTTTCATGAAAATTTGTATATAGAGGTTTTTGGGTTCGGAAGGAAATCGTGGCCCAAAAATTTTGCTCTAGCGGACCGCCAAGTTGGGGCTGTGGTGCAAGTATTTAAACTTCTTTGTTCTAAAATGAAAACGGTTTGACCGATTGACTTCAAATTTTGTATACGTGATGCTCTTTGAGAATTGAATAGACACTATTAAGAATTTTGGAATTTGTTAACCCATGTCGGGCCGACGGGTGGTCAAAAAAAATTTTGGTCCAAATTTTGTCCAATTTTACGAAATTCTGCTTTGGCTTAAAAGAAAGCCCCAAAAAAAATTTTGTTGAGTTCCATTAACCCATTGCGGCCCAACAGCTTTTTATAGGTTTTTTCAATACTTTACTCTAAATTCGAAACGGTTTTACCAATTGATTTCAAATTTTGTATACGTGATGCTCCTTGAGAATTGAGTTGACACTATTAACAGTTTTGGAATTTGTTAACCCATGTCGGGCCGACGGGTGGTCAAAAAAAAATTTTGGGTCCAAATTTTGTCCGATTTTACGAAATTCTGCTTTGGTTAAAAAGAAAGCCCACACAAAAATTTTATTGAGTTGCATTAACCCATTGCGACTCAACAGCTTTTTATAAAGTTTTTGGATACTTTACTCTAAATTAGAAACGGTTTAACCGATTTTCTTCAAATTTTGTATATGTGTTCCGTTTTGAGAATGAAATTAGCTCTTTTTACAGACTTGCAATTGGATAACTCATGCCGGCCCGACGATTGACAAAAAAAAGATTTGGAAGAAAATTACGTCCAATTTAGCGCAATACTGCTTTGCCCAAAGAGAAAGTATAGTTCCGTTAACCCAATGGGGCACAGTGGCTTTTATAGATTTTTGCGTTACTTAACTCTAAATTAGAAACGATTTGACCGGTTGACCTCAAATTTTATATGTGTGAAGCAACTTTAAAATGGAGTTGAGTATGTTAACAGTCGGTCCTACGATTGGTCAAAAAATTTTTTTGGAAGTAAATTACGTCAAACTTTGGAAAGTAGTTTGTACTGCTTTGAATTACAAAAAGTTTCAAAAATTACTAGAATAATCCTAGAAAAATCGTTTTAAAAAGATTGCTTTCATACATTTTAAAATTTACATGTGTAAACCGTGTGTAATTTTTGTGTTTACTTTTTGCAGTAACATCAACTTTAATTAAACCTCCATTGAGAGGCGCAGCAACGCGCATCGGGTATTAGCTAGTTGTTAATAAAATATTTTATAATCCACCGACGGCATTGTAACTAAATATTAACAAAAGAATTGAAAAGTGTTGAAAATTGTTGTATCTTATTACATAAACCAGATTACATTATATAATATATTTTCATTATTTTATTTAGAAAATTTTAATTACCCTGTATTTGTAACTAAATGTTTTCTAATTACATAAAATAACAACAAAAAAATATTTAAACATTTTTAAAATAATTTTACATAAATTCGATTCTAATTTCTGATTTTTTATTATTTTTTTTATTTTTGTTTTATTTTAAAATGTTAACTATAAAAATTTAACTATTTTTGTTTGAACATTAGTTAAGTAAAAAGTTGTACACGAGCAGAACAGAAATATAATTTGTCATAACATAACATTAAAAATTTTAATCGTGATTGTAAAGGGGTGATTTTTATTTGGATTTTATTCTTTTTTTTTTGTTTTGTTACTCCCGCTCTATTTCTCCTATATATTTTTTCCAAAATTGTAAACCACAAGTACCAGCTAATAGAGTTGCCATAATTTTTCTAATACTGCTACAATTTATTAGGTTAAAAATATTTCAGGTTATAAAGTCGTAATTCTCTGAGGAACTTTTGTCTCACTATTTTTTGAGTCCCAGTGGTAAGTTGTGTAATCGAAATGTCTATTGAAATTTGTGTAATTCAAATGTTCTCATCTGGGACCTATTTCAACGAATTTGCAATCACAATTTGCATTTTATAAAAAGAATTTATAATATAAACATAATATGAGAGTTGTAAAATTGCAAATTTGGTGCGAAATATGCCACAGTATAGGAAAACTCTACTAATATATACTATATACATGTAGATAAATTACATAAAAATTAAAAGTTGCAATATTTAGGAAATTGCTTAAAGACTCATTTCAAGGCTAAGTTTGGTAACAATAATATAAAAACGCACAAATAGTGGGTATTGGTTTCATATTTAACTCTATTAAATACAATCTTGTTGTTTATCGAATGATGTCATATTGCAGAGAGTTTTTGAGTGTGCTAAAATTGCTCAAAATAAACGTCAATCCTATAATTTCTTCACGAATGTTGGAGGACTTAATTGGTGGAATGCATAAAACTGAGCTTCAACTCAAAACTTGCCTTTACAACAACAACAAATATTAAACTTGATGAACAGTTCAAGTCAACTGTGTTAAACAAATTTTAAAATTTTAAGCGATTTAAGCAAAAAAAATAAGAAAATACCTGGCAACACTTTTTCAATTTCTAAATTTTAAAATGTCTTTAATTTTTAATTCTTTATACATTTATTTAAATTCGATTTTTTTTTTCAATTAGATGCAAAATCGAATCGTTTAAAAACGTTTAACTTTAAATATTTAAGAATCAATTCGATGATTAATTGCTCATACCAAAGTGGGGTCATATTAGTGATTTGTTTTTTCTTTCTTTTAAATTCAATTCTTATATATGCGGTAAAAAAAAATCACTAAACTATTAATAACTAATTGCAAATTTCAAATTTAATATAAACAAAATTTTAAGTATTAAAAATTATGAAATATGTTTGATATGGAGTTTGATATGACCTTAATGATCAGAAAATTAATTTATTTTTTTTTGTTTCGTACTTAGTTGTAATAGTTGAAAATATTTAATTTTGAAACATACAATTTATCAAACTTATTTTATTTTTAATTAAAACTGCAAAAGTTTAATGCTAGGAAAAAAAAAATTTCGAATAGGCTCACTGGGTTACGCAAATGTTGGTTAACCCTTTTATGCATAGGTATTAGCACATGTAACTGAATGTATGTGAAATACAGGGCGGCGCAAAACGACCGATATGGTTTGAATCTTTAATAACTTTTTTATTTAATGGTTAATTATTATTATTATTTTTTTGTTATACAGTATATTAATGGGGAATATTTTTAGCTTAAATATCAAAAATTATATCCCGCAAGTGGTGACCTTTTCAGTACATTTTCCATAACTTTTTGTAAAATTTTCGGTGTTATGGCTTGAATTTCATTGTGAATGTTTTATTTTAGCTCTGGTATGGTCGCTGGCTTGTTTACGTAATCTGACGCTGTTAAATCCGGTGAACGTGAAGCCCAATTGATATCACTTCTTCGCGAAATAATGCGTTCGCCAAACAGATCCCGTAACAGAGCCATTGTGTTCCTTGCAGTGTGGGCTGTGACTTCATCTTGTTGGAACCACAACTGTGGATGGTTTTCTACAGCTGGCCTCAAAAAATTGTCCAGCACCGTTCGATATTCAGCAGCAGGAACCGTAACTGAGGCGCCATGTGCATTTTCAAAGAAATATGTACCAACGATCCTTTCAGACAATACACTGCACCAAACAGTACACTAGTGGCTGTAATCGAACTGTTCTTGGATTCTTCATAGTTTATATCCAGCAATTTAGCTTGTTTACGAAACCATTAATTTGGAAATGGGCTTCATCGCTCGTTATCAAATTGTTAATAAAATCGCGAGTTTCTTCTACTTTTATGACTACTAAAATAACGACGGTAAGCACCCTGCGTCAAAACAATTGACCGTTGATTTTCTAAATAAAATTCAACAATTGTTGATCGCTGTTCTGTTGTGTACTGTTCCATTTCCAATTCCCCAAGTTTTCTTCACAAAATTCTGAAATAAAATTAAAAAATATAAATAAATTTAAAAAGTTATTAAACATTCAAACAATATGGGTCGTTTTGCGCCACCCTGTATAAATATGCATTTAAATTATCGAAACAGAGCTGTAAACAGACTTTTATAAATAATAAAATTATTATAGTATAGTTTTGTTTTCGATGTATAGTTTTTTTCCAAAACGACTGGGTGGCACAGTAGTTAGATTGCCGACTTTTCATGCGAAAGGCCCTGGTTGAAATCTCAATGAAAGTGAAAAAACTTTTTTAATAAAACATAAATAAATATAACAATATAGAAAAATGCAAAATATCAAAAAATAATTCAATTGAATAATATAACTCACAAATATAGAATATATACACAGTTAGATTCAGTTGGTTGATAAAAAATTGGTATTTGAAAAAGCCGGAAAAAATATAAAACAGTTATAGTTTTATTTATTTAAATTTTTCGTAAATCCATGTACTATCTCATGTTTAAATTGTATATGGAATTCATTAAGATAAATTTAATAATAATCAAAATGTAAATATGTCGCCGCTGTTCCAACATGAAGCGGCTGGATAGGCAGTCAAACAATTGAACTGCTAGCACATAAAAAAATACTTTTGACCTAAGAAACTGTTTAAGAATATCCAAAAATATCAAAAACTGACATTATTTAAATTTTACTTATAATTAAGTTAATTACTTTAGTTAAACTTATAATTAATTTATAGCTTGCTCTTATTCTGCAAAATCTTGCAATTGTGAAAATTAAACTAATGGGATGTAGTTAATGAAATTCTACATCTGATTAATTTAAATGATTGTATTACTATAATCATATAATATGTAAACCCATAAATACATACATTCTTCCATAAAATAAACACTTTATTACAAAAAAATAAAAAACTTAATTGATTTAATAAATATGGCTAGCAAATTATTTTGAATCAATAATCAGAATATTTAAATATTAATCAATCCTTCAATATTTAAATATACAATTCGGCATAAATCAGCAACATAAAATCTTATCCAGATTGTCGTCATATTGTCTGTGCAAAATCAATTTATTCCATATAAAGCTTTTTTTTCATGTATTCAATTTCAATTGAAATTATCCAGAACTATAGTCTAGTAGAATTTTGAATAACATTTATAATGAACTGTTCCAAATGTTGCTCCAAAGATTAAAAAACTTTTTTTATTTTTTATATAGGAACTACAAACCAACAAAACTTTTCATCCGTTGTACAGTGAAGTATATTAAAACGAATAATTGAATAATACAGACCAATCTAATTTACATACTCTTATACTTATTATATACTTTTAATTGAACTTGCCTGTGTCTATGGCTTTATTTTTCATTCTATCAGTAAGTGATACATTTATATTAGAAATCTGACCATAAATTTATAAGAATTGTATGGTTCAGTGGTTAGCAAAGTGGCTTAGAGTGTAAGTAGATCTGAGTTCGATCCTCCTTCAAAGACAAAAATTTTTTTTGTTTTTTTTTTTAAATTCAACAGAAATAATAAAAACAATTACAAATAAAATTAATTTAAAAATTTGTAACTTTAAGAACTAAAATACTTCACTTTTATAATATAAAAACATAGACCAAATAATTATATAGGCGATCAGTTTCATATAAAAAATTTTTAGGGTTTTTTTTAAGTCAGCCTGTACATTTTTGGTTCATTAATTTAAAATTTATACAAGTAGGTACATAAATAAAAAAAAAAAATTAGATTAAAATTAAAAAAAAAAATTCACTAAGAAGCGGATTTGAACCCGATCTCAACATTTTATAAAATACGAAACATGCAAAAAGTAAAATATGTACTTAACTTATTCATCTTAAAATCTTATGTTGCTGAATTAGTTTTAAGAAAAAGAAGAACTATCTTTCATTTCAGCAATTTACTTTTATATTTTATATTAAAACACTTTTAAATGCAAAAGATCTACCATAAATTTTTGGTTAATGAAAATTTTCAACATTTTAAGCTTAAAAGTTTTCAAACATTAAAAGAACTGTATCTTATACCAGCAATTTACTTTTATATTAACACAGTAACAAATTGCCAAGATCTACCTTAAATTTTTTATTTTCTACATTTTAGGGGGCTAGTACTACTTTAATAAAAGTATATATTGAAAAAAATATTTTTTTTTATTATATTTTTTTTATGTATGCATATATATATATAAATATATATATATTGAATATTTACTTTTTATACAATTTAAGTATATTTAAATATACATATTATCATCTTCGAAACAAAAACATATTTTCTGCTGCTAATGTTAATGATTTATCGTAACGCCTCAAGATGTTTACAAACATTTCAGTGAATTAAGTAAAATGAATTGTGCTGTTGTATGTTGTATTTATTCGTTTATTCAAACAATTCTCATAGAATTTTTGTTTTTGTAGTTTTTTTTTTTTTTTTACTTAAACTTCTTCATAGCCATTTAGGAGCCATGTGCAATTGGATTTCCAATGTTTTTTAAAGTATATGTATACATATTTATTAAATATAGAAAGTGAAAAAATCTCAATATATTATTGTTCATAATTTCCGAAACAATAACAATCAAATAAACAACAAAAACAACAATAATAACATCCGATTAAGTATCGTGTATATACGATACACATAAGATGAACAACATGAGTGATTTTAAATGATTGAAAAATTGTAAAACAAACTCAACTCGAAAAAAAAAGTGTAAAGTGTTAATTATGTTAAGGTGTAAAAAAGGGTATTTAGACCGGAGGTAATGAAAATAATAAAATAATGTTTTAAATCCCCCCAGTTTGGTATTTAGTTTTTAATTTATACGTATATACTCGTATGTTCTTCTAATTATTATTTTGTAAAATTTGGTTAAAAATTTTCATGGCGCGTGTTGAATTTTTAATGGATCCTATTGCAAAGCCACCCAAAATATGTATATATATTTTTTTCTATTTTGTATTTCTACTCTTTTGGGACAATTTAAAACTAGACTAATAGACTGCAATGATATACCAATAGTTTGGAGGCCTCTCTGTCTGCAACAAAGATACAATATCGAATTCGAGCAAGTAAATACAGAATCTCACATTATAAATTACAATTGAATGTGTAGATTCATTTTTGGCAAGTGTTTATGAAAAATATTTTTGTATTTAAAAATTTAAGCGCTAACTGTTCAACAAATAATTACAGACTTAAAAGCTATACCATGGGTACATGTTGGAATAGGAGGACATATTATATTCTTATTATTAGAACTGATCTTAAAGAATACCGCTAAAATTTAAACATGAGATGGTTGTACTCCTTAAAACATGTAGAAACGTCTTAGGCTGCATTTAAATTGGAGCTGCGATAAGTGATAAGAGTATCGTTATGTAATCAAATTTCATGTTAATTATAAGTTTTAGTTTTAAGAATTTTTTTTGTAAAAACCTTGTTTTAGTTCTATAAATAAATAAAAAATAAATGAGGTTAAAATAATAGTTAGAATCACAGGTTCTGAAACTTTATGATTTACTCTGCAATCCCAGAATACATTTTTATTAATACAATAAATTTTACAATGGACCCAAATTGACTAATTTCATTAATTTCATCTAATAAATTTGGTTCAAAAAAATTTGAAAAATTTCGGAAAGTCTTTCATACCGATCAAAAATCTCTCCTATTTATTATTAAATTATATCATTGATGCTATATACAAAATTTCAGCTACTATACAGGTGAAATTGTATACATTATGTCTAGGGTGGCAAGTAGTTCTTATGTTTAGTTCAATTATTCCATAGAAATAAAGTGCATTTATTTTTGTTTTTTTTTTTGTTTAGATTAAGTGAAAGTAAAAAATTATTTATAAATTCCTTATGGAGTGTTTTGTTTTCTATTTAAAATTTTAATTTATTTAAAAAATATTTAAAACAATATTTTAACAAGACCACCACCACAGCAAATATTTACAAAATTATTCTATTTCAAAAAAAAAAAAAAATACATCGATTATTTTTTAATTAATTACTTCAACTTCTTGTTATTTTTTTATAAACAGAAATATTATTTTTTTTTTATAAATTTTTCAATTAAATAAAGCACAGTCGAGTTTTTAAGAAATTGTAGTTTTTTTTAGAAATGACTGAACTTTTTACTGTTATAAATTCAGTTTTATATCTACATTTTTCAACTTTTAGCAGGTATTTGTATTTGCTAAATAAGAAATAAATTAAAATAAAACTAAGTAACTTAATAGTACAATAAATTACAATACTAGTATTAGCATCACGTATTTAAATAGAATTCAATAGATGTGATATACTTTCGTTCATTCAGTATTAATCATGAATTGGACTATTCGACAATTTCTAGGTGGAAAGTTATGGAAACTTCATAATTTAATTAAATGACTAGTCTATCATATGGGCGATCATATGGGCATCCCAAAGATGACACGGTATACTCTACTACACTCTTCCTTATTTTTAAATAAAATAGGATTGCATATATTAATTATTAGATATGACTTTATCTGTTTTCTTCAATTTGTTCTTTGAACTTTTACTGGAACCTGAACCCAGACCCCTGCAGTTAGGGATCAGAATTCCAACAACTGAAAGACAGAGCTGTTAAAAAACAAATTTACTTTACTTGCATTCTTTCCCTTAGGTCGTGTATAATATTTTTTAACAGTCAGTTATGGATACCATATGTAAAGTATCTATATATAACCATATCTTCTTTCAAATCTAAATTTCCGCTTCATTCAAAACTTACATTGTTTAGCATGTTTCTAGTTCTAATTTTCTCATAAATTCTGAATGTAAACGAACAAATGAATTAATTTCATTAATTTTAATATGATTCGTAATATAGAATCTTCTATAGACAAATATATAAATACTTATTATTTAACGTTTATTTTTTTACTTATATATTTTAGTATAGTAAATAATTCCCTAGGGGACTTTTGAATCCGGGATTTTTGTCACTTCGCCTATACAATTTACATCTTAATCAATCCAAAGTTAGTGAAGATGATTAGATACAATTAAGGAGACCAAAGAGTTGTCAAAGTAATGATAGATTAATTAATTGTGAAGTACATTAAAATATTCTGTATTTGACATTCTACTAAAAATTGATTATTAAAATATTGAAAATTAACGAAAAAACATTTGAAAAACTTTAAAAAAATACATTTAATAGTAGTGATTCTTCAAATTTGTTTAAGTTTTTCTTCTCATTAAAAAAATCTCTTTTTTTTTTAATAATCAATATAAATTATCATACAGTATAAATTGACAGGTACAGCCATACAAATACAAAGACCTGGGTAGAAAACAAACTAATTCAAAATGAATTTATAGAAATCATATCAAATGCATGAATATCCTATCCAATGCAAAAGAATCCCCATTAAAACAAAATTCAAATGATTTTCCAATTTGTGCACTACCAACACTAACCAAACTACTATTAATTTTCATTTGATGCAATTTTTTATTTCAGGATGACTTCAACTTTCTAATCACGATTTTTTCCAATAAATATATAAATACATTCATAGATTATAGAAATAGTATATAGGTATATAAGACATAAAGTCAGATATGATATTGATATTGTATATCGATATAAGAACAAGGAGTTCGATATGTTAAATATAATTCTTAAATTATCCCTGGAGTTGTTTTGAAATCTTATATAAATTCTCAATTTTTTTTTTCAATCAATGATGATGATGATAATGATAATAATGATGATACTCTGATAGCTGACATCTTGATAGTTTTATAATTTATGTAACAGCCATTGGCAAGGTAAAAGAACATTTCTATGTACTATACAAAAAAAACACAAAGGTATGGGCAATAGGAATTCTATAGCTATGTAAAATGTATATATATATATATATATATATATATATATTTGTTTTTATCTTCTGATTTAAAAACTGAAACATTAGTATTCATCATTTGAGACTTTTAAATGAAATAAAACAAATTCAATATACCACCATTAAAACCTAACCAAAAAAGCTAACCTCAAAAAAAAAAAATGTGGTGGGCAATTATTTGTTAAGCAATTTTGTTTTTTTTTTATTATTATTTTTTAATATTATGAATTGCCAAAGAAAAGCAGGAGCAATCTAGCAATTTTGAAGTATATCTTTCAGCGTAAAAATCTATTTTCTACTTTCAATTCATTCAATGTATATATAGATGTACATGTACGTACGTACGTATAGTGCAGACCTAACACTGGCGAATATTCAGTATTTGCTTGTGTTTTTTTACTAAATTGTTGTTGCTATAATTTCATTTCCATCTATTTCTGATGTTAAATGGAATTCTTTGGAGTTCATTTTGATAAAATTAAAAAATAAACTATACACTAGAAAAAATAAAAACAACAACAACAACAACAACAATTCATTATAGAATCTTAGAAAGAGAAAGAAAATTAAAAATCGTAAATAAAAAATATGTCATGATTCGCATTTCAGATAGAAAATTATGTCCATTTTCATTTCGTGCAATAATAATTTTTCAGAATTTTATTTTATTCTTTGATTTTTTTTTTCATTTGCAGGCACATCCTGATAAAAATTGCCTACCTACCAACTAACTTTAACCACTGGCTGTACATTGGGCAGGAAAGGTGTACTTAAAGAACAGTCAATACTTTAATTTTTTGTTTTTTTTTTTTTATTTACGATAAATGAAAAACAGAGATGCTATTAATGATTATAAAGGAACTATGAAATTTCAGTACTATTATAGAATCGAAATTATTTGATTGGTTTGGCTTCTATTTTGGTTTCTTTTTTTTTTTTTGTTTTTATTGTTATTATTATTGTTATGCTGATGATCTGGTAATAATTATGTTCCTTTGAAGAGTCAAAGAAATGCGATATCAATATTAATGGAATTTTTGATTTGTGCCGACTTTTAGAATGGAGTTTTCAGAAGATGAATATTTTGTATTTTATTTAAGAATATTGTATATTTTTTTTTTATTTTATTTATTTTTTTATTATTGATGATGAAGATGATGACAACTACGATGATTACCATCAATTTGATATGCCAAACAAAGATGATAACTTGAAGAATTATATATTTTTATATACCTTTTGAAGATTTAAATTTTATGAAACTAAAATTAAAAAAAAAAAAAACAAATTAGTATAGACATGTGTTCAAAAAAAAAATAGGAAAGGAAAACTGAATATTTTGCATTGCACAATAAATATTTATTGAAATTGAACTCAATTAAATTTAAGAATATTTTTCTATTTTCAGAAATTACCATGAAATTAAGTGATTTTACAATTTGTAATGGTTCAATGAATTTAGTCTGACTATTTTTTTAAGTCTTATTTTTTTAATTATATTTTTTTTTGTAATGAAAGTTATGCAGATTCAGTGCTGCCATAGTAAACTACGATGATTAGAGGTTAATGGTTGGAGATTTAATATGTTATACATGAATATCGGAGGTTGTATAATAAAATTTGAGAAATTCGTAATATGCTAGTTATTAAGGAATACAAAATCTACTTTGTTGTAAATAAAAAACATTTCAGCAAAGGACGATTTAGTTTTAAGAAATTGGAAAAAGATATTAGAGAACTAGTAACCAAGTAGAAATTATAAATGAAAATAAGACAAAATAAAAATTATTCAAAATTGTCTGTTGGTCTAAAGGTCATATTCTATTTATTTATTTATTTGTAATACCAGACAATAGTATATACTGCCTGATAATATAATCCTTTGCTGATTTCATATTTGAACTTATTAATAAACTATTGTAATATACACTATATTTTTTTTTAGATATGATCCGACCAGGGTTTGAACCCGAGACTTGTCGATTAAAAAGCCGCCACTTTACCACTGAGCTATCGTTCAGAGCGGGTCTTATGTTTTACAAGCTTATTTAACAGCTCAACAAATTTATTATTCTTCACGAAGATATTTTACATTAAAATTTAAAATGAGCAAATATAATTTACTTAGCTCTGAGTACATGTTTTAAAAAAAAAGAACTCACCTTAGCATAAAATTCATATAAAAGAGCTTAAAAATAATTTTTTCCCCCTAATTCCCACAACTTCATCTGTTTAACAAGTAATATCAATATTATTAAGCTTTTATTATCTAAAAAGTTATACGGTTTTTATAACTATTTTAATAATTTTTGTAACATTGGATCCGATTTTATAATACCATAGTCTTTTTAAAAACCAAAATTCAATTATACCTTTAAAGCTCGTCCTTATTACCTAATCATTTAATAAGGGTGCTAAAATTTACCTATATATCACCATAACATAACTTCATATTTTGTTATATAATTCGATATTAAATTTCAACAATCATACTCAAATAATTCGATCTGAAAAAACCTTTATATATAGTATATAAGACAATAACTCTTTTTGAACAATTGTAATTGTAACCCGTATTGCCACTTAAAAATATGTTAAAAGAGGGTAATGATGAAATAAACGTTGCTTCTTATAAATACGAAGCAAAAACCAGATGATTTTTGTATTCAATACATTATATTAAATTGTCATCACATTAAATTTCAACAAAAAAAAAAAAAAAACAAATTGAAAGAATGAAATTTTAGTCTTCTTTTGACTTCGACAAACCAACAATAAAATGAAAAATAAAGAATAACGATCAAATTTCTACAAAATTTGCATCTGACAGTGGTACTTTTTAAATTATTTATTTTATTGATCCTAGTGCCACGTACCAAAATCCTAAATTAAAATGATTGGACAATTTCAAATGACAAGTTCTTAACCAATAAAAATTGTAAATAAGTATTGAAGGTTTAGGTAACGTATGTTCATTAGAAGCGTCCAAATCCCAAAATTTTAAATTAACTTCGTGCCCCATTTTCTTTTAGAATTTCTAATAAAAATAGTTTTAAATCGATGTAAATTTTTATAACTAGGCGATAGCACTTAATAAAGAAGCAGCATTTAAGCAAAGTTTTTGAATTATAATACTTTTTCGGAAGAATATAAATATCGAACATTTTTTTTATATTTCAATCATAATATTGAAAGATTTATTTTAATTAATTAAACACTGATCGTTTTCTTTTGATTTCCAAATTAGTGGAAAAAGAATATTATAATAAAAATTTTGTTAAAAATGTTGAAAACAATTTATTTAAAATTCAATTAGTTTTAAATTGATTGAATTGATATGAGGAACTCCCGTTGTAATTCTATCCTTTTTATAAACTTGAATTTTTTTTTTAATTTAAATATTTTTTAGATGTCCAGATATTTTTGAAATATTCTGCTAAGATTTGTTCTTTTTTTTTATAAATACTAAAATTCTACCATTATGATTTTTGGTTTTGTTTTGAAGTTAGGAGAATTTGTAAAATATCAGGTAATTAGTTTCTTTTAAATGTTTTATAAACTTTTTCAAATAGGTACAATAATGTTGTAGTAAAATCATATTCATAATCATATCAATTCATATCATTGTAAAATTTTAAAAAACCAATGTTTAATCTATTTTTTTCTATCATATATCATTGTAAAATTTTAAAAAACCAATGTTTAAACTTTTTTTTTATGAGACTAAACCTATTAACCTATAACTTAACCTAAACTTAAATTCTGTTAATATTGCCTGGGATATACTCGATTTTTTTGCATGTAGCCCGTCTACTACAATGAAATAGAATAGGGACATGATCTTGGTTTTGAGTGTATCTATATTTGGCTAAGAAGATGAAATGCTCAGGAGCTATAAAACCCGTGAGCAAAGTCCTCATTGTGGTCAAATATATGTGATATTAAACCATTTTCTGGACTTTTTTAATTCAACAAGTGGTTAAATTACGGAAATCTCCGATATTGCATATTTTGAGGCGTGGATCCTCATGTCACGAATATGGAACAATATTCGATCCAATGTGTTCCCTGTAGTTGGGAATACAAACTCAATGGGTAACTTTTGATGCTTTTCATTTTCACTGTTTTACGCTTAAAAACGCTTTTTTTACGCTTAAAAAAAGTTGTATGTACCGTAGTAAAATAATGCAATACAATATAGTCAGTTTCTTTGTAGATTATTAATTCTTTTCAAATACTTTGATTACAATTTACGTGTTCACAATTATTTATTATATTGAATTTGTCCTATCTTTTTAATTAAATTAAAGTACACTCTTGTCAAAAAATTAAATTCGATTAAATTTCCAATTTGGAAAACGCCTAATAGTATGCAATATTTCAAAAATATATTAAGACAGCGTTTTCACCTTTGGTATATTTAGAATGTCTTGGTGCCTAAGTATTAGGTCATTGAATAACATTTTAATTATAATAAATTTAATTATTTTTTTTATCAAAATCCTATAGTTAATAGTATTAATAACAGTCCATTCAAAAATTCTGAATATAAGAATAATAATATGCTTAAATTTATTTTATCGAACAGTTAACAAAATTTTTATTTAAAATTTTATTTTTATTAAAAAATTAATCATTAAACCACCAGAATCATTTTATCAATCGTAATCAAAATAAAATTATCTAAGAAATAATCTAAACTGTGAAAACAAAAAACTAAATTCTGTTGTTTTTTTATTTTAATAAAAGTTTTACGAAAGTTGCAAAATATTAGTTGGTTGGAAATATTAAGATTTTGGTTGAAAATTAAATTAATTATAAATTTTATAGATAAAAAATTTCTCCCTAACCAACACGCGAACCTAAATATTTAAACTATATTTATGATATTAATTTTCCGCCCTGAAATTGATAACTTAAGCTTACGACCTATAGCAGCCAGTATTTTTCTCTATATTTATTATCCTCTTCTAAATTTTTTTTCTTAATATGTTCTTTCCCCTTAGCTTGACATCTAATGTCATTCTTAGAAATTTAGGTAAACATGCGATCGGTTTTTTTTGTGAAGTTTACTTGCGCGGCCTTAATTTCAATAATTTTGATATTCCACTTGTTAGTCCATTACATAATTCTTTCCATGTGCTTTGTAACTTTCTTGTAGACTCGTCGATATTTGATCCTAATATTAATATGACAGTATCATCATCGAATTTTTCAGTTCTGCTCTTAATTCTTTTCAAGTATGAACACTTGTCTTCTTGTTCAACTCAAAATAATCTATCCGAAAAGTGTGATTCTAGTATTCTAACATATGTTGATGCCTGGGGGTAGCAAGTAAGCTTAATTTAATTATTAGACCTGTTTGCCAGGCTTTTTCAAATGTCTGAGGTACGCCTAGAAAGAATGACGAGCATATTGATTTTTCTTATTGTAAGTATAGTTAGTAATTTTCCCATCCAGATTGCATTCACTGCATTCTTGGGTTTAGAGTTTTTTTCCAGTTTTTCTAAAAGACTGAAATTTAAACAAAATGCTTTGAAAGAAAATGTCTAATTCGAAATACTGCAATAAACACATCAATGTTAATTGTGTTTCTTTTAATAGTTTAAATTTCTTTAAATAAGACAAGACGCCATTATCTATAGTATTAAAACTTGTCGCAATATTAAAATAATCATTAAAAAACCTATAAAAATAACTTTAATAACTTTATATAGTTATTTTATTACCAATTGTAATTAAATGACAATTTATTGCATGCAAAATTTCCTCCTGTAATAAATATTAATAATTTATTATTAATCGATACAATTCCTATATTAAATAAAGTTTTTTGTTTTATTAATATCCTTCTTCTTTTTTGAAACTCCGAACTTGTCAACATATTCATTACTATAATCATGATTTGGTTAATTGAAAAAAAATTAAATGAAAAAAAAACTTACCCCCTACACTCCCAGCTTCAGTTTTAGTTTTTTTTTTTTTTTTTTAATCTTTACTTCAAGCGACATTTTTTTCTTCAATTCATAATTTGTTTTTTTTTTAAACCAATCTCTGATTATGTTCCAACATTTACTAATATTGCTTCTGTTATTGCTACTGTCATTGCTGTTGTTGTTTGTTTTGCAAATATAAGAAAATACAATTTTTTTTTTTTTAATTTTAATTATTTTATTCAATGCACACCACATCATGAATCTTGTCTTATGGCAACTTTTTTTTGTTTTTTTTATTTTTTTATGAATTTAATTGGAAAATTAGAGAAAAACTTTGATATTGTAAAAATTTTTTAAGTATCCATACCACGACCAGGATCTATACCAACACTTTTCTTATTATGAAAACTTTTTACTATTTTTGTTATAATTGTTGTTGCTTTATGATTTTTAAATTTTAATGGAAACTTATTAATGGTTTTTTTTACTTCTGTTTTTTTTGTGTTTTTGTTTTTTTATTTGAAGTTTCATTTCAAATCAAGTCACAATGAACATCAAAGTAGATTTTTCCGACATCAAAATGCCGACAAAAGTGGTTAGCATTTCATATTTTTTTTTTTTTTTTTCCAAACCAACCAACCAACCAGCCAACCAACAAACCAATCAACCAAATTTATACCAGAAAAAGGATAAAACAAAAATAAGAAAAAAAAAAAAATTATTACTGGTATTTAACTGGTTGATTGCAATTAAATTAAATGTTGTTTTTTTCAGTAAGTCTAACTACCATTACTAACTAGATAATGTATTTAATGTTTTTTTTTTCCTAGGTTTCTGTTACTTGAATTTATATTTTTAAATGGTGATTAATATATTATAATTTAGATCTTGTTAGTAAAGTTATTACAAGTAATTGAAAAACCCAAGGATTGTTAAAACAGCTCCTTTTACAAAATTAAACAATGTTCCATAATAAGTTTGGCACTGTTTACACGTTGATAAAAATATTTGTAATAACTTTTTAGAACTTTTCATAGAAATTTATTGAAAATTGTAAAAAATCAATCTTGTTCGAGCTCTTAAATAGAACTTGGGCCATACTAATAAGTTTTCCAAAAACAGTCATAATTATATTTTAAGATGTAACTACTTACGAAATTTATTACTCAAACCGTTTGGAAGACGTAAAGGTTCAAGATTTTTGTAAAATAAAATTTTGTATAACGATAAATTAAAGTACCGTATGGCAACTCTATACACTTTGTTTGACATTTACATTTGACACTTTACACTCACAACACTTAATTTGACACTTATTAAAAAAGCCTAAAAAAACGATGTCGCTGGCGCTTTCGTATGAAAAATTTTAGAACCTTTGAAACAACAATTGTAATATAGGACTTTTCCTCATTTTGAGGGACTATAGCTCTGTAACGGGTTTTGGCTACAGAAACATAAAATTAAATTTTTGCAATATGTATCTTTGGTTAAAAATGTCTTTTCTTTATTTCAAGTGTGAAGGTTTTGCAAAAACACAGAGACAGACGAACGAAGTGAAACTACATAGGTACATTTTTTGAAAGTATGCTAAAAAGCAGGCGGATTTAATTAAAAAATCAAAAATAAATTTTGATTCCTAATGATAGATGGTGATTGACAATAACAAAATTTAAATTTATTACATTGTAATTTTAGCTTTTAAACTGCTTTTTAAATATTAATTAATAGATATATAAAATTTTGTGATTGACTTTGTCTTCGAATACGTTCATTGTAATCTATTTTTTTTTTTTTGTATTTGACATTTAATGACATTTTATATAGGTATATATTTATTTTAAATTGTGAAAATAGTTTATTGTAAATTGATTTTATAGGTTAAAATTTTCTTATTTTAAATCCATATTCTGCAAAAAATTTTCTTCGATCCGTTTTCTGTATATTTTTTTTCTAGTCAACTTTAAAAGTTTCAATGTATCAACCAGTAGTTTATAATTGAATAACAATTAAAAAATTATTATTTTATTACTAAATGTTTTCCTATAATATAATGTGCCTACTAAAATTTCAACTTACGAAATTAGTGGAATTAGCTACTTACGAAAATTATTCGTTCGTTACGTTTCAAATTTTAAGTTTCAACTAGCATTCCTTCAAAATAAGTAAGAGCTTTCATACTAAATTTAAGTTGTCAGATTTTTTATATTCCAATTGGAGCGCAAAAAAAACTAACTATATAAAGATTTCAAAGCACTCTTAATATCAATAATATTGCTGATTACCCATTACTTTAACCTTAACTTCCCACTTGCTATTACAAAATTGTTTAGCGAGCGTTCGTTATTTCGCTTCAATTATGAAACACAATAAATAAATACAATATAATTAATAATCAATAGCGAAATCTAAATATATTTAAAAACACAAAACTTTAAACTCCAAATTAAAATCAATTTACAATTTATTTGATTTTCAACAAGCATAATAAACCTACCGCAGCTAATAAACATTAAATATCATTTTTGACACGCGTCTGAATTTTTTTTTGTATTTTAATTTTACTTTTAAAAATAAATTTTTTGTGGCTAATTTATTGAACTATACGAATAAAAAGTGTCTCCAACCATATTCACTGTTTTAAATGCAAAAAGAATTTTACAAAGAATGTATACCGCATTTTTACAAAAACGTATTGCTACTTGCTCGTTACCTGTACCAAAATCACTTGCTTTTCTATTTTTGGTTTTCATTCTCTACTACCACTCCAGTACTTCTCTACTAGCACAGACACAAACCAATAAACATAGTAATTTCATATGTTGTGGTTGATGGTTGTTTTCATGCTTTCAAATTTAAGGAAACCTCACAAAAACACCAAAATGATAACAGCATCCAAAATACAATTATTATAGTCGCGCACTTCTTTATTACCATGTCTTTGACCGCCACTTAACCACCACCGCTGAGTTTTCACAAAAAAACAACACTTCAAATCATTTGTTTTTTTTTTGACATTTTTTCATCATTTTTAGGGCGGTTAAAGAATAACAAAAATGCGCAAAATAAATCAGAAATGTTATAAAAAACAAAAAGGTAAACAAAACATTTAAAGCAAACATGAAAATATCAAAAAGAATAAGCAGAAGAAGTTAAATATACCAAAAAAAATCAAGGTAGAAAAAACGGAAATTAAAGCTGAAATTAAAATTCTACACGAGCACCACCATTATGAATTATGGATGATAAGTCTTTCAGGCAATTCAAAAACTTAAAACAAAAACCAATATTAAGTTTTGTGGCATAAAAAAGGAAACTTGTAAGATAAGATTGGCTAAGGAACTCCACTGTACAATATGATTCACAACTTTTAAACGATGATGCCGCAAATTAAACTATTTAGCAACCTGGCTATTATGACTACTACTGATACGTAACCAGTGGTAAAAAAATTGTTTTGCACGTAAAAAAAAAAATAATAAAAGCGAGGGAGAAAATAGATTAGTCTATGTCAACTCAAGGATACCAGAACAAATTTAGTATAATTATTTTTCTTTTATGATTCAAATAACTACTTTTGACAAAATTTCAAATCCACAACTTATAGACTATACGTATATAATAATTAAAAGTTAGTATGGCACCTATTGCTCCTGTACTAGATCTGCTACATTTTGGGGAGAAGTTTAAGAAAACTTAATTACTTCTGAGTAATTAATTGAGTTATTATCATATTAAAACAAAGGTTGCATGGCGGGAACTTGAATCCGCTGCACTGGACAAACTTATTTTCACTTTAATTACTCATCTTTAAGTAAAACTCATATAAAAAAAAGAAAATGTATTGCTAAATGTATATAGCAAAGGCGGCTCTTGCATTTAAACGAATTTCTAATAATTTCAGAATTCTATATCCTTTAGTTTTTGAGTTATCACACGGACAAACGGACGAAGGAAGCACACAGCTGGATCGACTCACTGTTTTTTTTTCATTCGAACCATACCTTAAGTCTATAATACTTAAAAACAGCGACACAAACGTTATAGCAAATTCAGAATACCTTTAGAAATATTTTCGTACGGGTATAAAAAGAAGGAGTTTCGTATAGTTGGCACTAAAAACAACCTAAAAAAAATTAAAACTAAAAGACCCGCAAATATTTTTTGTTTTAATTTAGAAAGGGATTCGTTGGAGGACCCTTCAGAAGAAATATTACAATTAAAAAACAAAATCAATGTATGTTCCTTATACCTTATGAGTTGAGTTCCATATACAAAAAAAAATTAAGTATTCGGAAGATTCAATCTAATCAAAATGCAAGAAAAATATTAATTATTTAATAATTTTGTAAATTGATTTTATTATAAATAAAAAATTTGTTTTATGTTTTGTTTTATTTTTTTCAATAAGGAGCCGAAAAAGTTAAAGATGACATTGTAGTTGTTTTTGCTTTAACTGCTGGTCTGTAAAAATAGTTGGATGGAGCAAACTAATTATAAATTATTCTACCTATAGTTGATAATTTATTGAAAATGGAATAATTGATTTTTTTTGTACAATATCAATTGATTACGTATGAATCGTATCTACATGGCTACAATAGGACTCCTAATGAACTTAAATTATGTGCATTTAATTAAAAACAGATATTATCTGAATTCCTAGTATTGGTTAAAAGTTAATAGATATATGAATTTACAATATGTTGGTGGGCTTTAAATCAAATTTAATTTAAAATGAAAATAAAATCTAAAAAAAAGAAAAGATGTTTTTATTTTTTGAGTTTTGCAGGTAACCATAGTTTCCATTTTTAAATTCTTAATGTAATTATAAAAAAAAACAAATAGTTGTACAGTTAAAAAATACATATTAACCAACAGAAGTATGTCATGTGTCTGCATGTACACTGTCTATGACGACCCAAGACGTCAAAAACATTTACCGTAATACCATAGCCATGACATTTAAGAGATCGAAAGTATGAAATAGAGAAACTTTAATTAACACTCTTAATATGCGGGGCAAATATAAATCTAACAAAAGTTAGTGCGGGTGAAGGCCTCAAAAAGGAGGGCATTTTAGTTACATAGAATCACCTTTTTGGTGCGATAACTGACAAGTATTCATATATTGATGAAATTTCTACTACATAATTTGGACAGCAGTTTGCAAAGAAACAAAGTAGTTTCATTTGTTATCTTAAAATTTGTACAACAAAATTTCAGTTTTTAATTAATTTCTAAAACTTTTTGAACAACCTGCGTCAATTAATTTCTACTAATTAAAAATGAAGAATTCTTGTAATTAACACTTTGTAACAAATTTTTGATGTCGGTAATGTTGGCAAAAGAAAAACTTTTAAAACGTTAAAATCTTTACATTTAGAAATCATACATTTTAGTTTTGTATTTATTTAAAAAAAAAAAAAACAAAGTAAAAATTCAGAAAAAAAACCGAATAAGTGTTAATTTGCAAAGCTGGAGATTTTTCGCATCGGCATTTAAAAAAGAAAATAACTTGAAAATTATTTGCATATTTTTATAAAGTATCTTCCTGAGGAATCTTTAAAGATCCTCTTTTGTAGCATATTTAGTTTTATCAAAGTTTTATGGTGAATAAAATTAGGAAACATTTATCCGACTATTTTGGAAAAAATTTCTTTTATTGTTCTGCTGTTATGTATGTTTGTATATATTTTCCATGTTTCAATCTCTGAAAATAGTTTTTCCAGTTGCCCATTGTTTTCTATTATGTTTTGCGAATGTAGTAATGATAGTTTTCTTAATTTAAAATTTTAATTCATTCATAACTGTAACGATTTTGTTGAGCTCTTACCAGAGTCTATAATTGCTTTAAGATAATTGAGAGTAATTAGTTAATTTATAACAAGGCTGCGGAAAGGAAATTGAATTATAGTAAAGCAAATGTTATAATTTAATCTAAGGAAGAGATCCATAATAATACATTATAAAATTTAAGCCCTTTTTGAAAATCTTCATTTAACAAACTCGTGATTACAATGGGTGCATGTTGAAACAAGAATGAAGATACATTAACATATAATATTATTATAATTACAATTTATCTTAAAGAACTCAACAAAAATTACCCCGTCAAATTATACTACACCTAATCTAATTGATATACAAATCCAAATGTATTTAAATTACAATTTTTTTCTATATCTGTGAGTTATAGTACGCCACCCTGCGCCATGTAGAAACGTCTTAGATTTTTTATATTTTTCATAACTTTTCGTAATTTTTGATCGCTGTTCTGTTGTGTAATGTTTCATTTCCAATTCCCCAAGTTTTCTTCACAAAATTCTGAAATAAAAAAAAAAATATATAAATAAATTTAAAAAGATATTAAACATTCAAACCATATTAGTCGTTTTGCGCCACCCTGTATTATATTGATATTTAGTTTAAATCTGTTTCTTGTGTTATAATTATTTATTTCGTTTCGTTCATGATACATAGTAAATAAAATAGAGATCCTTGTGGTACTCTAATTTTTATAGGTAAATTACCACTCAGTGTATTGTTATTCGTAATATATTGGGTTTCTATTTGTTTAAGTGATCTTCTAATAAATATTTTGCTACACCTCTGACTCCCATATCCTCTATAATATTTAAAAGTTTCTCATGACTTACAACATCAAATTCTTTAGTTAAACCCTCGAAGATTGTTGTTACATATTTTCATTTATCCAAGTGCTTTTTGTATGTATTCAATTATTGTACTAACAGCTGATTCGGTCTCATTATTTTCGTAACAAATCATACTTATTACTTTCCAAATGAATTGTTTGTTTACAAAGGTTCTCATTCTCATATTAATTACTTTTTCAAAAACTTTAATTAATGAGTTGAATATAGATATTGGTCTATAATTTCCACAAACCGTTTTCGATCCACTTTCTTGATCTGGGGTTATTATAGGTTCTTTCAAACAGTTGGGAAATATACCCATCGATAAAACTTTTGTTTACTATTTTGACAATCGCTTTTTAAAGCTTATACATTTTTCACTGCAATTTTACAGCCCAGCGGCCCAGTTTAATTTGTAGGCTCTAAAAAATTTACTTATTTATTTACTTATTACAAATTCTTATAAATACATAGATGCATAAGTATATACATTTAGTAAATCTGGATGTCTGAAATTTTTTCAAAAATGATTCTTTATGTCTAACGTTTGTGTATAAAATTTAGTTTGTCTAATATAAGTTTTGAATAACTTCTATACAACTCCTTCCCATTATGCCGAACTCTGGATCTAATGAAGTAGTGTATCTGAAACTTTGACAAAAGAAAAATGAGTTAATTATGTTTTATGATAATATTATGTTCGTGCAAGTATCCTAGAGTTAACAGAGTCTACTAGATTTCTTTCGCGCTTTGTTATTGATATAGAGATGCTAATTACTGCTTTACATTAGATTCAACGACGAAATCATTCGTTCGAATTTTTCAATTTTATTAGTATTTGAGTTCGAATGCGCCGAATTAGAGATCGACACTTTTATTTTTAGACTAAACGCTAGAAACGGATTCCTTGATACACTAAATTTAGTTATTTAGGAAAACAGAATATTAAAGGGAATTAGTGGGAAGATTGAGATATGAACCTCTATAGATTCGTTTTGTAATTTTGTAATTTTCGCATATTGTAGTACGAAACGTTATAGACAGAGGGGAAAACATTAGTTTGAAGATGAATATATATTTTCATCCTAAAAAATTATTATATTTTTATTATAATTTCATTTTATTTTTTTCTTAAGTAATTTTTAAAAATCTTATTTTATTTTTTTTTATCTCATTTAATAAATGGACATTTTTATTAATATTTTACAACAATGAAGAAGTTAACTATTAAGGAAGTAATTCATTTTAGGCGGTTGACAAAACTTTCTTTTTATTTTCTTTTTTATTTTTTTTTTGTTGCCAACAACTTATTTAAAGATTGTTAAAAAAAAAACAAAATTTATAAACTCTTATAGTCGTCCACCGGAACCGGATTTAAATCATTTTTTTTTGTTGTTGTTAGCTTGGGAACAAAGAAACTACATAAGAAAAAAACATGGGACATATTTTTCTTGTTCATGCTTTGCAAAAGGGCTGCAATTTAGTTTAAAACTTGGAATAATTTTTTTTTTTTACTTTGTTGTGCTATTGGATGGTTAACAGCGCGTTTTAGTATTATTATGTCCTACATAGTAAAATGTTAATGGTCCGTAAAAAATTTAAAAAGTTTTTGTGGTCTTCCAAAAAAAAAAATAATAATATAAAAAAAAACATGAATAAAAAGTTTTATTTACTTTTGTTCAATGATTTATTAATATAGTTAAGTTCCTTAATAAATGGGATAATGAGAAAATCGAAAATATAAAAAAAAAACTGAAACTAAAATTATAAATTTTAAAATGTTGTCCCAAAAGATAATAAATTATGTATTAATAATTTAAAATTTAAAATATTGCATATTTTTAGGGAGATATATTAAAATTTTATTTTGGCTTAAAATCTTGTCTTTAAATGCAAATCCAGTCATTTTTTATATATTTATTAAGGCATAAAATTATTATAACCTTCTACAAAAGCCTTAAAAATATTACGGTGTTATATATAGTGGATTTCCAAAAAAACTGCTGAGTTAATTTTTCTGACTTTAAAAAATATAAAGTTATTAGAATTTTTCTATTAGCCCGGATTGAAGCAGCCACATGTTTAATCAAAGTTAGACTTTGCTTTTTTTTGGTTGAAGTAGCATTCGTGATCAAATATTTTTCACAAATGTAAAATTTTAAATTCAATGAGAAATAGATTGATGCTGTAAAATTCTGATGCCTTTACAAACTGACATCAACAGCATACCAGCGTAATTTAAAAAAAAAAAAAATTTGCATGGAAATTCAGGATAAAGAAGTCAGTAATTAAAAATATTTTCAACATTTCTTTGAAAAAAATAGAAATTAGTAATAAAAATTATGAATGAATCATGAATTCAAAATATTAGTTAATTTAATAAATATTTAATAAAGTCAGTAGAGAATCGAGAATCTGGCAATTTATCCACTCTTGAAAAAGGTTGCCTATAACTGAATTGTAGTCTACTGCTTAGGAATCGAATTCTAAATTAATATGGGAGAATAAATTATCTAACCGACTAGAATCTAAATTTTGTGGATTCAAGATTTTACTAACAACGGAATTACAAAAAAAAGATAATTCGTTTCCCTGGAAACACGATACAAAAATTAAAATTTAGAATTTTAGTATTTTGATCAGTATTCTAAAGCTCTACATATTTTTTTAAGCAACTCTTAATTGATTATGAGCTTAAATTAAATTATGTAGATATATTTTCATTGAAATTCGTAAAATTTTAAAAGTCTTCTTTGAAAATAATATACATTTCTTCTATATAGTATTAAAATTTTATACACAATCTATATGGTAATGTTATCAAATTCATCTAATTTTGTTCATAATTGTGACCTCTTAGGATATCTTTATTGACTGATCGTTGTTTAAGAAGAAAAACAAATAAAAAAAAAATACCATTCAATGGAATTACCGAGCAATATAATATGAGCTGATAATGTTCATCATCATATAAAATCACCATGCAATTACAAAATATTCACATTACAAGAAAATTGCAAAATAAAAATAAAAATTAAACACTTTTTGTTTTTATTTTGGATTTTTAATAGCGCGAAATCTATGAATATTTCTATTTAATGTTTGTTTTAAAATGTTTATTGAAATTTTTTTTGGTTTTTTGTAAATATTTTTATATATTCGCGTATTGGTTTGTGTTACATTGAACGAAAATATTCACGAGCTAAAATCGAGAATTAAGATTTGAATCATCATCAAATACAGCAACAAATAAACAACCAACAATAATCCAATATTACACAATGCAATCGAATTTTATATTTATATTGAAAGTGCTGAGAAGTTGCAGGTATTTCTGTTCTTTTGATTATAAGAAGAAAACAAACACTGATCACATAAGTTTAAGTATATTAGCAAGTAACAAATGAAATTAAAAAGTTTTATATTAAATAAAAGATCGTATAACAGAGCAGGATCAAAATCAAATAATTGGATGGGTCCTTAAGCAATTGCTTTTATTCAACGGTCATCAATTGTCGAAATAGCAACGCAAAGGTCTGACTCCATATTTTTTATTAATTTTGAAGTTCGCTTTCATTCAAAAAAAAATTTTCAAGTCGATGGTATATCTGTGTTGTCCTATGATCTTCTGCTCAAGGCAAATCAAATTTGAGGTAAGTTCAGTTTGTAATTCTTAGGGATTACTACAAATAAACAAATGCCAATGAAATACCTTCAGGAAACTTATTTCAAATGTAATAATAATAATAATAACGATAATACAAATGTAAAGTACTGTTTGTGGACAGGGTTTCGAAATTCCCTTCTAAGATTTTTGGGTTGCAAAACATTCGGGAATCGGTTATTTTCTTCCAGTCGTTCTATTTGTAAATTCTTTAAATTCCTTTCTAAATTTTTTTGGGTTTTTTGAGCATGCGGCTAACAGCTAAAAAATGTATTAAAATTTAGATTTTCAATTACAAAATTGAACATAATTTATAGACTTTTAGGCGCAAAGTTAATTGTAATAAATTCTTCCCACTTTAAATTCATTAAATAACCAAAAACTTTCAAAATAAATATAACTGCAACCACTACTGTTCATTTTGATCAAACTTAAGTTTAATTCGTTTTTTATTCATTTTACCTGTATTTTCACCTAAAGATTAAAAACGTTTTGCACACGACTAGCCTCTAATCTTGAAATAAAACAAAATCAAACGACCAGTAAAACAAAATTTCATTTGTTCCCGTTTCTTTGATTTTTGTTGGTTTTTAGTTTTTTTTTGATCATTCACCTAGTACATTATATCAAATTCCAAGGAAGTGATTCTCGTTGATCGTCGCTTTTTTTGGTATTTGTTTAATAAAAAAAAACATAACAAAAAAAAAATTTATCAAGAGACAAGATCAATATGCACGATATGGGCAATAAAAAGTGTTTTCTCCAATTTTTATCTTCTTTTTTATTTAAGGGATTTTTTGCAATGTAATTTTACCAGACATACACATATGTAATAATATATAGAATAGCTGGACTAGGTTCCAGGACTTATTATTGCAATATTTTAGTTTTTTTTTGTTTGTTATTTTTGTTTTTGTATATTGTGGAAACAATTCAACTTTAGACCATCTGGATGATGTTTTATTGATTTTTATTTAGAAAAAAAAATAAAAAAGAGAAAGAAAACAAACAAAAAATTTAAATTCACTATTTACCTTTCGTTGTGAATATTTTTTAAAATATCTAAGGGTTTTTGAATGGATTATTGTAAAGAACAAAAAGTTGCAGTTGCAAAAGTAGTTTCCTAATTTTATTGAGAATTGAATTAATTTCGTTTGAAAATTTCGAAAATCATTTGGAAACAGCATATTTAAAGGAGTGATACAAAGCATTTTTCCAGAGATTTGAAATAGGATCTTTAAATTTTTCTGTATACATCCAGAATAAAAAGCCCCTGTGTAGTGTAATATCACAGAAAATTCCTCCCTCGAAGTCAAAATAACACACACCCAACTTGCTTACGCAGAATAATAGCCCAAAAGTAACAATGAGAGATAAGCTTACTTCAAAGTTGAATGGGAAATCTAGAAGGAACAGGCATATTATTTCCGAAAATTCCATTTGGAAACACATATGGTGTAAGAATGCATTCGACAATCTGGAGAAGTGGCTTATAAAACAAGTCATATATTTCAAAATTCTAGTTCGAAAAGGATAAACAAGTACATAAATGAGATTGAGCCGCTATGCGTTATACTCGTCGGAAGGATTGGATTTTTAACATTATATTTTGTGGTGCTCCAGCGAACACAGTTATTGTACATTTAAAGTAGATTTAAAGATGTCAAGTATTTTCTACTCCAGCTTAAGAATCTCAAAAAAATAGGATCAATCATGAGTGCTGTCATCATCAAAGCTATAGATTTTGTTGGAATTATCATTAAACGTTTTTAATAGACCGAGCTTTTTTAATAAATCCCCAAACTATGACATATAAATGAGTGTTGTCATCATCAAAGCTATAGATTTTGTTGGAATTATCATTAAACGTTTTTAATAGACCGAGCTTTTTTAATAAATCCCCAAACTATGACATATATTAGGGAACTGAACAAATTTCTATATGAGAGAATTACTGAATATACTTCAAGATCAAAAAAATTCAATCGAGAAACTAAATTAAATTTTTTTTCGAGGGATACGAAATTTTTTTTCTTTTTTTTTTCAATATAAAAAGAATAATAAAAACAACAACAAACTTTACAAAGATCATAAAGTGCAACAATAAAATTGCATATACCACACTTCTCTTTCTTTTATTTTATTTTAATCCTAAACCACAAACACAACAAAAAAAAGTAAACAAAATCTTATGGGGACCTTCAGATCCATAAAAATGTTTTTGCAAATTTCTAGTGAAACTTAGTTGATCATAAGTTTTTTTTTTTCCAACAATTTTTCATGAAAATAAACATAAAGATACAAACTTTTTTTTTTTATATCACATAATATAAACACATAAACATTTGCATGTCCATATATTGAAAAAAATAAAGAAAAAACTTAACACCCATTGTTCATTTGATTCCCAGTGTATTCCATATTTTATATCAAACATTAAAATCAAAATAAAACAGGAACACAAAATATTAAACTTCAAAAAAAAAAAAAAAAAACAATAAAAACAAAAATTAAAAAATTTATTTAGTGAGGGAGGAAAGGAAATAAACTATAAAAATATTATCACGTACTCTAAATACTGTAAAATATGCGACATATTTTGATAAATAAACATCTCTTTTTTATTAATATGTGTATAAATGCAAATTTTGCTTCTTTTTTTTTTAATATTTATATCTACACAAGTTCTCAGACAACCTGTTAAAATTTTCAAAAAAAATATTTACAAAAAAAAGTGTTTCCAATAATTCTCACCATTTTTAAAATGAGTGTTGAAATTTTTAGAAAATTCAAAATAAAAATTTCATAAAATCCAACTTCTTCCTTCGAATCCTTCAGTTCCTATGAGGCTTTAGTAAACGTTTATAATAAAAGCTTCAACAATAACTTATTCTTATAATATATTAGTTTTAAGCATATTTTCAAAAAATTTTGAAAAAAATTTCCCTAGTCTTACTCTGTCCGTCTGACCATCAGTCCATCTGTCCTTGTGTTTACAAAACTTTCACACCATTTGAAATAAAAGAAAAGATTACAGGAAATTTTACAATTTTGAAAAAACCTCCATTGAAAAGGTCCCATATTTAAATTGTTTTATAACAAAAGTTCTATAATATATATTTTCTATTCAAAAGAAAGTTGTTTTTATAAGCTTCACAGATATATGATACACAAATGTATAGGTTTGATATTTAGTACTTCAATTTAATTATTAGTTTCCCCTTATGCGAAAGTCAATATTAGCAAAATTCTTGACCTTATTTATCTGCCAAACCCTTTAAACTGGAGTCTTGAAATTTATTCTAATAAATTAGATCCATCTAAATAAATATGTGTCTTTAAAGGAAACCTTATAGTATTGCTCTTCGTTTCAGAGCTGTAACGGGCTAAACATTTAATATTCAAAAACAGTGTGCACCAACATTACATTATTATATAAAATTTTAAATAAAATGTCCCTTGATTTTTTACAACTTCTCTTAGATAATAAATATCTAATAAAAGTTCTTAAATTATTATGAACTTTTTTCAATACCCTCCTACCAAGAACTTAAACTATGGAACATTGTTTATTTTGAAAATGTGCTTTTTTAAAAATCCATTACTTGTTTTTAGCAAATTTTCGGAAGTAAGGTTAGATCCTTGAGAAATTAAGCAATCTTCCCCATTGAGGAGCTATTAAAACTTAAAAATTAAAAATTTACTATTTTTATAAGTAAGCAGTAAATTAATCACCAACGTATATACTTCCTAAACGAAACATTAACATTGAAGCTCCAACATTATATTTCGATAAATTACTCAGTATGAAACACTATATAATTTTGAAAAATGTGCTTTTTTAAAAACCCTTAATATTTTTTCATTACTTGTTTTTTTTTTCATTATAATAGAATTACTAAATTTATATGTGTATCCAAAAAAATCAAATGTTCTTCGGTCTACTCAAATTTCTGAAACTCCTTCTGTCTGAAATAAATGAAAAAAAAAACAAGATTTCAAAATACAAAAAGAAAACCAAAAAACAATTTTACGAATTACGAATTTTATCCGAATTCCATGTTTAACAACACCTTAGAACACGTTCCAGGTATTATTTAAATTAAGTTGGAAAATATGCAACAGCAAACAAAATATAAAACAACAACAACAAAAAAAACTAAAAACAAATTTTAAGAACGAAAAAATAATGTCATCTCTACCTTGTATTTACATTTTTGTTTTTTGTTTCATTTTGTTGTTATTTTTTGTCTTTGTCATACTTTTATATAAAATTGTCTATTCAACTGATTTATTTTCAACAACAATAAAATAAAAGTTAATAATAATGATGATGATAGTGATGCATTGTATATCTTATCTATATATATATATATAAATATATCTATCTTTAAGTTTAATAGTTCTGTGTAGACAGTAGTACTAAAGAAATATTTGATGAATTTTATGCAATTCCTATTCTTTTCAACAAATCTGGAACTAAAAATGCAGATATTTTAAGTTTTTGTAGATTTTTTCAAAAAATAAAAAAAACAATATTCTTACAATAATTTCATAAGAACGATGATTAGGTCCTCTTTTTATATTCTATAGGTATATATACACTTGGGCTAGATATTATAAAAATTATGTAATTTAAAGTCAGTTACAAACAATCAAAATATTTTTTTTTATTCATTCTTTTTTAAATATGACACGTTATACGGATGTAACAACAATAATAACAAAAGAAAAATCAAAAAAAAAAAATAACAAAAAAAAAATAATAAATAAAAGAAAAAAAAATTTAAATGAGGAAAAATGTTATTCTGTTGTTGACAGGTAAGTAGTAAAACCAAATAACAAAAAAAAAACAATAATAATAACAATTACACTAATATAATATGAGAGTACATTTGTAACGAAAAAGCAAAACAAAACAAATAGTACTTTTACATTTAACATCTTCATTTTATTCAGGGTGCACACAAGTCAGTAGTTGACACAATGAATCCACCCACATTATTTTACGCTTTTGACATTTTCTTTACGTTGAAAATTTTATTTTTTTCTTATTTTTTTTTATTCTATTTTCTTGTATGTTATCTTTTAGACATTTTTGCTGATATTTAGGTATACGCTTGTTTTAATTTGATATTTGTACTTATGAATTATATACAGGCTGGCTGTCATAAATAAAAGCTATTAGACTTTTCGTTAAAATTATACTCGATGATTATAGAAATGTCAAACAAATATTAGTTTTATGAAAATATAATATAAATTCAGTTACTCTGAACAAAACTGGAAATTAGGGAAATTTTATACATATTATAAATTATCTCTCTTGTGTTTCCGTCTTTGACATTTTAAAGCGTAGAACGAATGTCAAAACCATTCGGAAAAAATTAATAAAGTTGCGTTTTTTTTTAAAGTTTATTGGCGCTTTTAAAATTATTATTTAACAGTTGTTGAAGAGCGTACCGTTAGTTTTCTTTTGAAAATTTGTTATTATTAAAAATTAAGTTACTGGCGCTTAAAAAACTAGTTGGGTTTAAAACTTTTTCAAACCCTATCATTGTTAGATCGTATATTGTTAGATCGTCGAGTTCTTTGAATTTAAAAAAAAAAACTAAAAAGTTTCAGAAGGTTCGGTCTTATGAAACTTCAGTCAAAAAATTATTCTAAATTATTCCGTTCGGTCTTAAGAAATTATTCTAATTAGCTAGCACGTCGTCTGTGATTCACGTAACTATTAAATCATACTTTTCCGCCTATGCTCATCTTGACTTCTCATAGCCTATTTTGAAGCAGAGTCATTGTTCAAAAAATTCCTCTTTGAAATGTAAAAAGTTTTAGCCTCCTCTTTTTAATGAAATATTTATAATTTTAATTAAATAAAATATAAAAGCGTCATTTAATAGAAAATCTTGTTTGTATTTAAAGTTTTTATTGTTTATATTTATAATTGTCAAGTCACGCTACACTTATAAATTTCATTTATCATTTCTTATTTTATTAAAACAACTTAAATGCCATTCATAAAAAATTATAAAGCTCCTTCTCAATATTAAAAAAATAATATTTTTTTTCTATCGATTAGTTTGACATCTGCGTTAATTTTTTTGTTATATAATTAAGCATAAATGTATGAAGACAGATCCTTATGAATGTAGAAGACATTTTCCTTATTTTTTAAAATAATAAAGACAACTTGAAAGTTATTGCAAATTGTTGAAAGAAAATGAAACTTTATTCAACTTGGGGGAAAATAAACTTACAAATATTATCGTTTTTGTTTTTCATCTTTTTTTTTATGTTGTTGCAAAAAAAAAAAAAAAATATATATAATAAATTTTTTAGATAAATTTTCAAATTTTTAGTTGTGCTGTCGAAAAAATAAATGTCAAAGTGTTGGTACATTTCATTTTACTGTTTTTAATAAATGGGCACGGGGATATTATGCACGCGCACATACAAATACAAAAATTATTGAAAAAAAAAATGGAACGCCCCTTCAATCTTATTAATATCTTAAATTTTCAATAGCTGTATTTGGAAAAATTGCACTATTTTTATCTTTTCCAAACAAATGTTTGGAAGGGGAGAATTAAAATGGAACATTTAAGGTTAAAGTAAATTAAAAAACTTTTAACCTTTCTTATGTTTAAATCAAACCTAAGATTGGTCTTGTCATTTTTAAGATACCCATGCAAACGCACTATGGTGTATAAAATAATATAAACCATCAAATCCTTCATGATATTATAATATTTATTTCAGGTGTGGCAGTTAAATTTATTTTATATTATGATATTAACTATTACGATATTAATTATAAATTATAATTTTTTATTAGATAATTATATTAAAACATTTACAAAAGAATTTTTATTCAAAATATATCAAAAATAAAAAATTAAAAAAAATTGGACCCAACCTAAAAGTTTGTGTCTAGTATTATTCAACTTTGTAAACGCACATATCCACCACTTTACTTGATCATTTTCAATTTGAACCTCATAAATCCATTAGATTCACAGTAATTATTCACGGATTGACAACTTTGTATGGCAGTTTCCCGAAAATTGAGTCCGAATTTCCCAAAATTTTGAAAAATTACTTGCCATATTATAATTCATACAGATTTTAATCTTCAATCATTTAATCTTATTAGTTGCAAGGATTGGTACTCTGTTTCCAGCGAAGTTACTCTGTTTCTATGGCAACTATTCTTAACTCAAAAAATTAAAATTTGCAAACGAGCATACCATTACATATCATATACTTGTCTACTTTTTGATTTTAACTTCGTAGTAAAATTCCACTTTTAAAGATATGTAGGCAAGGTTCAAAAAACGGCAGCTTCCTGAAAATGAAGCTAAAAAATTTTAAAACTTCACAGAAGAGCTTGCCCTATTAAATAACTTCCCTTGGGCAAATTTTTATCCTCCCAGTGCTCGTAGTTTAGAAAAAATCATATTGGTTCAAAAATTTGTACGGCAGCCTTGACCCGATTTAAACGAAATAGTCTCTAGCTCTTTTAGGTTTTCCAGAAACATTTCAGTTGTCAAAATTACTGATTTTAGATTTTTTAAGGAATAAGTATACAAACACTTTTGAGTACATGCCCATTTTGAATTCATTTGATGTTGGAAACGGCCTTATTAATATTTTCATGAAGATTACTTTATTTTGTTCTCAATATTTCTAAAATCAAGGCTTAAACTCAGTTAAATTAAATATTAAACTAAAACTTTTGTCGGACTCTTCTATGGATAATTTATAATGTTTAATAACAATTCGTCAAATTCGGCCATCAACCATTATGAATTAAATTATTTATTTCAATTTTTAAATTGAATAAAAGAATTTTAGTCAATTTGTTTTTAAATCATATCATCATAAATAATATAGTTTGATTGTAGAATTCCTATAGTTGTACGGTTGTAATATTATTTTAACTGCATTAAAATTTTAACAAAAGCTTTTGGCTCTAAGAATAGATAAATGAGTAGGACTATAGCACTTGTTTTTGATTAAATTACGAATATGTCAAATAAAGATTATATACGAGTACATGATGATCTGTAGGTGTTTAATAGTATTGCACATCATTACCATTATTTATGAACTAGATTAGTAAATCAAATACAGAAACATTAAGAATACAAGGAGTATAACTATTCTTAGGACAAACAGATAATAATATTTATCACATAATAAAACCTTGCCTTCGATTTTTTGATATTTGACGATTAACAAAAAAAAACTTTGAACAACCTAACACAATGTGGACAGAGGCTTCAGTTGTATAGTGGGCTTAAGCATACGGCTTATTAATCAAAGCGGTGCAAGACAATAACATGAATTTTAATCTAGAATTGTTCAATCCAATAAACTAAAACCAAAAAATTATTAAGTATTTAAATTTTTCAGGCTCTCACAAATACACTCAACACTTGCAGATCATTGATAATGAATAAAAAACTAAATTGAACCTTAAAAAACCTTGTTGAAAAATTCTGGAATCTTTATATTAAAAAGTTTCAAAACGTGCCTTATTTAATTTTTTCTAATTAACTTTCGATTTTATTAAAAATTTGTTTAAAATAACCTAAAAATTAAAAATATGCTCCAAAAAAAATCTTTTAAAACCTATTAAAAATTATTAAATTCTTTTAGTCACATTTCAAATCTCAAAAATCAGTTAAGAATCATGATCATAACGACACAGTAATAACTGACACCCGCTATGATAACCACAAACTAATTTGACAGATTTGAAGCATTTTTTGAATTAATAAATGTCAGTTAATCAAAATGATGAAGACGATCGTCTGGAGATGCTTTTTTCTACGTCTGTATCTTGACATTTAAAAGTAAATCAAAAAAAAAAAAAATTTAAAAATTTGGGGCAGACTTGTAAATATTTAATGATTTCAAAAATATTAAACTTAAAAAAATAAAAACAAAAACAAATAAAAATAACAAAACTTTTCATTGAGAAAAAGAAGTTTTGCAAAAAAAAACTAAGAATTAAGAAGTTCAAATATTTTAAAAAATGTATACAAAATAATTGAACTTTAAAGTTTTTTAAACAAAAGTTTTAGAAAATGCTAAAAACTAAAAATTTAAGCTGACATTAGACGATCTAATACTTCTAGCAAGACAAATTTGGAAGTTGCCAGATTAACAAATATTCCGGTTTTTTTTATACGTCATTTGATCTGGTCTCTTTAAGATCAGTTTTTACCAGACATATTTGATTCTCTTGCTTTTTATTAAAGTTTTTTGACTTCTGGATTTATTTCTCCAATCTTGAATGCAAGATTAATAGAGGAAAGGGTTAATTTAGAATTGAGTTGAAAGCTAAGCTTAGACTAATATCAAGTTCACACATCCATATCCCTAAATTAAAAACTAAATGTTTTATGACATATCCGATTCACAGAAAATATAAAACTTTAAATAAAAAAGAAAACAAAGATTCAATCTAATTCATATGTCTGTCCATCTAAAAATTATGTCTTTTCAAAATCAAGTTCAAATCAAATAATAAAAGAATTGAAAAAAGAATATTTACAGAGAATAAATAAATCAATAAAAATTTTTCATGCTACCCAAAAAATTCATTTATGATCATTGTTATGTCCAGACTTTTTTTCTAAGTTATGTTTTTTTTTTTAATCTGGAAGTACATAAATCATTTCTGGAACGATTGTTTAAATAAAAAAAATGTTTAAAATAAGACAAGACAGTTTTTAAATCATTTAATAAAATATTCATAACTTTTCTTTTTTTTTTGTGATCATTTGTTAAATAAAAGTCGACAAGACATAAAATTGTCAAAAAAAAAAAAAAAACAGGAAAGAGAAAGAAAGAAGATGGCAAAAAACAATGACAGAAACGATCAGTCAAAAGTTAGTTTTTTTCGTATTATTTAACTGTTGTTTATAGTGATCGTAATGATCCCGAAGTATATAAATTAATATGTGTCACAAGTTCTTTGGTTGGTTTTTTTGATTGCGAAGCTTTTTTATTTTTGATTGAGTACATATAAAAGAATAATTTAATAATTATATTAAATTTATTAATTGATTTTTTTATTTAGTTTTTGTTTTTTTGTGTAATTTACAAAATGAATTTTGTAAATTTTAAATTGATTGGCGCATATTAAATTAATAAATTGGGTGGTCAATAAATTTTATTTAGAATTTTTTTTGTAATGTATATTATTTAGAAATGCATTTGTTTTATATGTTACCTATATAAGACTAGCTAATACCCGGTGCGCTTTGCTGCGCCTCTCAATGGAGGTTTAATCGAAGTTGATGTTACTGCAAAAAGTTAACACAAGAATTACACACTGTTTACACATGTAAATTTTAAAATGTATGAAAGCAATTTTTTTTAAATGATTTTTCTAGGATTATTCTAGTAATTTTAGAAAGTTTCTGTAAATCAAAGCAATACAAACTACTTTCCAAAATTTTACGTAATTTACTTCCAAAAAGCTTTTTTTGGTCAAGCGTCAGGCCGACATGGGTTAACAAATTCACAAATCTGTTAATAGTGTCAACTCAATTCTCACAGGGGAGCACGTAAACAAAATTTGAAGAAAATCGGTCGAACCGTTTCTAATTTAGAGTAAAGTATAGACTGTTTAGACTGTTCAACTTTTAAGCAAACCTAACCAATTTATACCTTTCTAATGCATTATAATCCAACATTTTTCAAGAATTTAAAAATTAAAATTAAAATATATAGCTACGTAAAAAGCTTAATTTGGGAAATCAAAATGCAGTACCTAATTTTTTGTTTATAGATTAAATGTTAGATTTGAATATAAAATCAGAGTTCCAATAATTTGTTTTGCGAGGGTTTGAGTGCGGTATTCCCCAATTTTACGAGTATTAAATGCTTTGTTATCTAATTATTTTGTTTTCCCCATATTTTGTTTAGAAGGGGTTTTGGAAGTTCCCATGATATTAAATAGCTTGCTGCTGACTTGTGTCAAATTAGGGCTTATAAAAAATCTGTTAAAGTTCAAAATAATATAAAAATATATAAGTTAAGCCTCAGTTCATTGCTTTATTTCATTGCAGTGTTCCTATGTTTCTCTAGACCAGCAAATCTCCTAATTAGTTTCTTGAAATTCCATAATACAAAACACTTAAGAACATTTTTATTTATTGACTGAACCAGTAACTAAATGGTAATGTGGTAATACTATATGATCAATGGCGTAGTGGTAAAGTCGCCGTCTTTCATGTGGAAAGTTTCGGGTTCAAACCCCGGTCAGATCATATCTAATAAAATAATATCGTAAAATTGTATAATTATATCGTAATATAAGATAAGCTTTAATATAAAACAACTTTTGCCTAGGATTATTGATGGTACACAAAATTAACATTTGCGTATTCATAATCTTATTAAATAGCTTCACCCGAGTAATCAACGACTTAGTGAATACAACGATGAAAGAAACTAAAGCCAAGTCTAAATAGACTTGCTGGATGCCCCATATTCCTAATGGTAATAATGGTATAGTACTAGTGAATTAATGGTACCGTTGAAATCACCTTAAAGGTTTTTTCAGAAAAATTTATTAATAAAGGTATACAGTTAGTTACAAGTTGAAGCGTACATACATAAAATCACAACTCTGACTTTATTGCACTATATGGACTCACAAATTAAGGCGATAATTTTGTCATTTTGTACATTATTAACATTTCACACAAGTACTCATATAATACATACAAATACCATCGCATATTAAAGTTTCATTTTAAAATATCTTAAAATTATAAATACCAATACATTACTAAATTTTATATACTATTGAATCATATCAATAAATAAAATAAGTTTTATTTTAAAACCCAATAATTCACTATTGCTTTAAATTTCTCATCTAGGAAAAGTTAATCATAAACCTGAAAGTTTTTTTTTAAATTAAATCTTTATATGATTATATCACAGTTATATACTCAACCCTGCGATTAAAATCTTTAAACAAAATCCCCATAAATCATTCAAACAATTAATTACACAATATTTAATATTTTAATTTAAATAGATGATATAAAAAAAAATAAAAATTGAAAGATAGCAAAATTAAATCGAATAAAACTCAAAGTAAATACAAAATATACCAAAACTCTGAGGAAAAAAAAATTATTTTTATAATATTTTGCAGGATCTTTTTTTAAAAACAAAAATATAAGAAAAATTAAAAAAAAAATCTTTTTTAATATTTAACGACACGTGTTTAACACACGATCTTTGTGTTCACTTCATAAATTACAATCATCATTACAAATAAAAAAAAAAATGCAAAATAAAATAAATAAATGAAAATTAAAAAAAAAAAACAATAAAAACGATACACAAACAATTTTCTATTCACATTTACATATATATACATAAATATGAACCAATTTGAAACCATTTTACATATACATATACCTTGTTATCCTTGAAACCAGAATATTTACTTCTTTCTTTATAAATTTACACAACAAACACACATTTATAAACAACACTAAAAAAAAAAAAAACAACAACAGTTATACAGGAAAACATTCCTCTTAGCATAATATCCTTATAACGGTATACACATATATTATTTGCTTTTATATTATATCCTTACCACGGAAAAGAATAAAATATGCTTCTGGTTTTTATACAAAATCGTTATTTTATCATAACGGTTAATAAATATGTATATATATTATATATATACATAACTGTAAATTTATATACAAACTGTAATTATTATTTTTTGTTTTTATTTTTATTTTTTGAAAATTCAATTTAGAAATCGGAAAAACTCCTCTCATATTTTTTAAATGTATGTTTTTAACACTTTTACCAACAAATATAAAAGCAGGGAATAAAACACAATTTATATAATGTAGACAGGATAAAGGGGGTGATTTAAGGATGATTTCTATTACATCCTTACATCACACTTAACATACAAAAAAAAAAAAAAATAACCACGAAAATAATAAATATGAAAAAGTGAAATAAAAAGGAAAATAATGAAAGAAATTCAAAATAAGTCAAAAATTATTATCATAATCATTGTCTGTATCATTACAGAAGAATTTTCTTAGCTCCTTTCACTTGGTCGTTATTTGGAAAAAGTTTCTTAACTTAGATTTAAATATAAGAATTTTTAATTGATTTGCAGTAAAGGATATTGGGTAATGGTGTAGAATAGTTTTAGTTAAAGAGTTCGTATAGCAAATTACCTGAAAAATATTTAAATAATTTTGTAATTAATAAATTGTTTCTTAATAATCTTTATGGAATTAAATAATTAAGATTGCTATTTATAAAATGTACACAAGCTTAAAAAATATTTATTGAGCTTTAGAATTTGACAAAAGAACTTTTAGAAGGCGACTAGCCACAGTTACTTAATTTAAACTTAATTTATGGTTGGGTGGCTAAAGTGGCAGTGGTTAGAATGTCGACCTTTTATTTGGAAGACCAGGGTTCGATTACCGTCAAAAGTAAAAAAACTTTTATCTAGTTTTCGAACTCGGCTGAGCTACCATTCGCCATTGGATTTAAATTGATATCCGCTATTGGATTCAAATTGCATAGTCAAAATAATTAATATTATTATATCTTTAAAAAAAATATACATTAATATAACAATAAAAAACAAATACAAAATATAAACAAGTAATTTAATTTACTAATATAACTCACAGGTATAGAATACAATATAACTCAAATACAAAATATTGTATCTATTGAAAATCTACGTTTTTACATGTTATAAGGCTTATTACTATGTCATATTTAAATTTTATATGGAATTCATAAAGATCAATTCTAATAACACGAACATAATATAACCCCCTGTTCCAAAATGTACCTGTGGTATAAACAAGCTTATTAGACTAACAGTTGACAGTTGGCTTTAAAAAAAAAACAAATAGCCTTCTTATTGGAAGCACTGTATTTTGAAAGACTGTATCATTTACAATAAACGACTTAGAGCTTTGAAATTGGTGTATTAAAATTTTTTTTCGCTTTTATCAATTACTAGCAGATTTACCCGGCGTTGCCCGGAAGCTTGAAAATTGTAAAAAAGCAAGTTTCAGCCAATTTTTTGAGATACTACTTTGCCTATAAATACCACAAAAAAATATTTGTGGAGTTCCAGCTTTTTATAGGTTTTTTCGTTGCTTTGCTATATATTAGAAATGATTTAACAGATTAACTTCAAATTTCGTATATGTGTTCTTCTTTGAAAATGAAGTTCAATATACTAACAGACTTGAAAGTTGTTAACCCCTGCCGACGATTGTTCAAAAAAAAATTTGTAAGTAAATTACGTCCAATTTTTGAAAGTAGGTACAACTTCTTTGAATTAGGGGAATGCTTAAAAAAAAGGTTTGTCGAGTTCTTTTAATCGATTGCGAAACAAAAACTTTAAAAAACAGTTTGCAAAACAATTTGAACGATTATCTCTAATTTTTCTATACATGCTGCTTCTTGACAATTTGGTGCTCCTTGACGATATAGTTGAGGATGGTAGGTTTCCGGTGAACAATGTTAACTGAATTAAAATGACTATAGGTCAAAAGGGGATTTTCTTGAATTGCCAACGCTTGAATAAAATATAGTCGATGGTTTAGAAAAGGTTTAAAAATTCGCTTTTCAACTTATATTTTGTTTAGTACTCACCTGAAAGTTGTAGAAATGTAGGCTTATTTTTTGGAAAAACTGTTTTAAAATACTATGTATTTAAGCATTATATATAACAAATTGAATTTTTTGATTTTTAGATTTCATTTGAAGAAAACTGAAAATTTCATTGAATCTTTGTTCAAAACGCACAAACAGGTCAAAACCAAATTAACCCTGTGTGTTTTAATTAAAATGTTGGTACAAAATTTTCAATAAAATACTTTTAATCGTATAAGAAAATAAAATATATAGAAAACTTCATATCATCGTCGTGGAAAATGGGTTAATCGAACTTAACTAAAACTTTTTGCAGTCTCTCTTTTAGACTACAAAATCAACCTGTAAAATTGGACACAAATCGAAAACACAAAATTTTTTGAAAGTCCGCCAGGCCGAAATGGGTTAATTTATTCCAACCAAATTTATACAACTAAATGCGGTTGCTAAGAGGAACATTTGTGCAAAATTTCAAGTCAATCGGTCAAACAGTTTTGACTCGACATCAAAAACATTGAAAAAGCTTCTTTGCACTCTCGTGCCCAAACGGGTTAACCGAACTCAACAAATATTTGTCCCAGACTTTATTTTCGACTGCGAAACCACCTTGAAAAATTGGACACAAATCGGAAACACAAAATTTTTTGGAAGCCCGCCAGGCCGAAATGGGTTAAATTATTCCAACCAAATTTATGCAACTAATTGCGGTTGCTAAGAAGAACATTTGTGCAAAATTTCAAGTCAATCGGTCAAACTTTTTCGGCTCGACATCAAAAACATTGAAAAAGCTTCATTGCGCCCTCGTGCCCAAACGGGTTAACCGAACCCAACAAAAATTTGTGCCAGCTTCTCTTTTTGACTGCAAAACCACCCTGTAAAATTGGACACAAATCGGAAACACAAAATTTTTTGGAAGCCCGCCGGGCCGAAAGGGGCTAATTTATTCCAACTAGTTTTATACCATTAATTCCGTGTAATAAGAAGAACATTCGTGCAAAATTTCAAGTGAATCGGTCAAACCGTTTCGACTCGACATCAAAAAAACGAAAAAGCTTAAAACGGCTCTGGAGCCGCAACCTGCTGACTTATAAAAATGCGACATAGCCTATGCCACCCCCCGGACTCCCAAAATTATTCCTCGAAAATTTGGTGTCAATCGGACTAGTGGTTTTCACGTGAATCCTGGACAAACAAACAAACAAACAAACAAATAAACAAACAAATTTTCTTCTTTATATATTAGACTAGCAGATTTACCCGGCGTTGCCCGGAAGCTTGCAAATTGTAAAAACGCAAGCTTCAGCCAATTTTTTGAAATACTACTTTGCTTATAAATGAAGCCACAAAAAATATTTGTAGAGTTCCGTTAACCCATCGTGGCCCAATAGCTTTTTATAGGTTTTTTCGTTGCTTTGTTATATATATTAGAAATTATTTAACCGATTAACTTCAAATTTTGTATATGTGTTCTTCTTTGAAAATGAAGTTCAATTTACTAACAGACTTGGAAATTGTTAACCCCTGTCGACCCGACGATTGTTCAAAAAAAAATTTGTAAGTAAATTACGTCCAATTTCTGAAAGTAGGTACAACTTCTTTGAATTAGGGGAATGCTTAAAAAAATGTTTTGTCGAGTTCTTTTAACCGATTGCGAAACAAAAACTTTAAAAAACAGTTTGAACGATTATCTCTAATTTTTCTATACATGGTGCTTCTTGAGAATTTGGTGCTCCTTGACGATAGAGTTGAGGATGTTAGGTTCCCGGCGAATAATGTTAACTGAATTAAAATGACTATTGGTCAAATGGGGATACTAAGTTTGCCATTATGTCATCATACTATGTCAATAGTAGTTATCTTGAATTGCCAACGTTTGAATAAAATATAGTCGATGGTTTAGAAAAGATTTAAAAATTTGCTTTTCAACCTGTATTTTGTTTAGTACTCACCTGAAAGTTGTAATACGCTCTTCCTCGTTTTTTTATGATTTGATGAGAGAAATGTAGGCTTATTTTTTGGAAAAACTGTTTTAAAATACTATGTTTTTAAGCATTATACATAAGAAATTGAATTTTTTGATTTTTAGATTTCATTTGAAGAAAACTGAAAATTTCATTGAATCTTTGTTCAAAACGCACAAACAGGTCAAAACCAAATTAACCATGTGGGTTTTAATTAAAATGTTGGTACAAAATTTTCAATAAAATACTTTTAATCGTATAAGAAAATAAAATTTATAGAAAACTTCATGGCGTCGTCGTGGAAAACGGGTTAATCGAATTAACTAAAACTTTTTGCAGCCTCTCTTTAGACTGCAAAATCAACCTGTAAAATTGGACACAAATCGAAAACACAAAATTTTTTGAAAGTCCGCCAGGCCGAAATGGGTTAAATTATTCCAACCAAATTTATACAACTAATTGCGGTTGCTAAGAGGAACATTTGTGCAAAATTACAAGTCAATTTATCAAACGGTTTTGACTCGAAATCAAAAACATTGAAAAAGCTTTTTTGCGCCCTCGTGCCCAAACGGGTTAACCGAACTCAACAAAAATTTGTGCCAGACTCTATTGTCGACTGCGAAACCACCTTGTAAAATTGGACACAAATCGGAAATACAAAATTTTTTGGAAGCCCGCCACGTCGAAATGGGTTAAATTATTCCAACCAAATTTATACAACTAATTGCGGTTGCTAAGAGGAACATTTGTACAAAATTTCAAGTCAATCAGTCAAACCGTTTTGACTCGACATCAAAAACATTGAAAAAGCTTCATTGGGCTATCGTGCCCAAACGGGTTAACCAAACCCAACAAAAATTTGTGCCAGCCTTTCTTTTCGACTGCAAAACCACCCTGTAAAATTGGACACAAATCGGAAACAAATAATTTTTTGGAAGCCCGCCGGACCGAAATGGGTTAATATTTTCGAACCATCTTTATACAACTAATTCCGTTTGCTAAGAGGAAGATTTGTGCAAAATTTCAAGTCAATCGGTCAAACTGTTTCGGCTCGACATCAAAAACATTGAAAAAGCTTCATTGCGCCCTCGTGCCCAAACGGGTTAACCGAACCCAACAAAAATTTGTGCCAGCCTCTCTTTTTGACTGCAAAACCACCCTGTAAAATTGGACACAAATCGGAAACACAAAATTTTTTGGAAGCCCGCCGGGCCGAAAAGGGTTAATTTATTCCAACCAACTTTATACCATTAATTCCGTTTAATAAGAAGAACATTCGTGCAAAATTTCAAGTGAATCGGTCAAACCGTTTCGACTCGACATCAAAAAAACGAAAAAGCTTAAAACGGCTCTGGAGCCGCAACCTGCTGACTTATAAAAATGCGACATAGCCTATGTCACCCCCCGGACGCCCAAAATTATTCCTCTAAAATTTGGTGTCAATCGGACCAGTGGTTTTCACGTGAATCCTGGACAAACAAACAAATAAACAAACAAACAAATAAACAAACAAATTTTCTTCTTTATATATTAGATTTAACAAAGATTTTGTAAAAAAATTTATTTTGAAATATTTTTACTTTAAGTGGAGATTTTTGAATTTAAATGAAGACATTCATACTACAAGTGAAAACTTTATTTTAGTTGATTATTTTACTTGACTAAAATCACATTTCTTCAAATTTTAAGTGGCTGTAAAATAAAATTTGTCTAAATTAATTAATGAATCTGATTTATTAAAATTTTAGATATTAAAGTTCTCACTTAAATTAAAAAAAGTGAAAATAAAAATTCACTTAAAATAAAAATGTCATGGATTTTACTAATGTGTAGTTAAATCATTCCGAAGAAATCTACGACATTTTTTCATGATTAAAAGTACTACTACTAAAAATATTTAGAATATCTGTTACTCTTATATGCAAGCTCCAGTAGAAACACCGAAGTTTAAATAAAACGAAAAGCAAATTCTACCTTAGCTTCTTTGCCCACGGTAACTCTTATTGTTACTCTTATCATTCATCACTCAACACAAATCCATATAAAAACATACACAATATAGTTTTCCGATAATCACAGCATGCTCATGACACATCGCACCTCCAACATAAGAGCGTCAAATAATAATATTTCGGATCTAAATATTGAACGGACAATCCAAAAATTAAATAAAGTTTATTAAGGTTTGCAAGTTCACCTTTAATTTGGTTTTGGTAAGAATACCAAAATTTTTAAACTATATTATATACTTTACCAGTTCCACAATAAAATGATTCTACCTCTTATACTAACAAAAAACTTCTCTATGCTGTACACTTTTTAATTTTTGTTTTATCCAAAAATTTTTAGGCAATAAAACATTGGAAGGAAGGGTAAATTTTAGTCCTTTCATCTTCTTGATTATTTTCGTTTTTTTAACTGTTAGTCTAAGAATTGAACTTTAAAAATTGTCTTGAAAGAATTTTAAAAAATTTGAAGATATGAAAAAGATGATGATTTTTAATAGCGACTTAAAATAATCATCATAATAACGGTATATAATAATAATATAATAATATAACGGTATATGATCAGGATATCATAAATAATAAGGATATTTTTGGGTGGTTTCCGTAATCGTGTGCATTTAATGTGTTAAACCATTATATAAACATACATTATACATACAATCATATGTACACATGGGTAATTTTTAATTCAAAATTTTGTATTTACAACATTAGAAAAACTCAGAACTGCACTGCAGAAGAAGAAGGGTAATGAGTTTTATTCAGAATAAAATAAAGATATTTGCAATTGAATAGATTGAAAATAATATTTTTTTATTTTTATTCTTTTGTTCTTGGTCTTAGTTGTATCTTTTTTTTTTTTTAGTCTGGAAATGATGCAGAATTGTATCTGTTGCTGTTGCTATTAAAAAAAAAAAAATAATTTCCAAAATAAATAAAATTAAAAAGGAAATTTTGTTAGGGGAGACTTGTAATTTTTAGATTATAATCATTTATTGTTGTTCTTCAATAATAATGAGACTTCAATAATGAACAGGATATGAATATGATGGGATAATAATTATTTAAAGTAAAAATAAAAGTGAATTATGACAATTTCAGATTGGCTTTATTTTATTGGTTTTTATATAGATGGTATTTTATACCATAATATAAAAAAGAAATTGTTATTTTATGTTATTCTTTGTTTGATTATGAGTTTTTACTCAAAATAAGAATTGAAAAATTCAATAAATATGGAAAAGGTGGAAGGAAGATTTTTTTTCAATATTTGATTTTAATGAAATTTTGTTGAATTCTATTCTATACAGCACTATAATAAATATTTAGAGTAAGGTATCATGATTAAAAGAACTGAGCCTTGTAAATTATTTGTACACAATTTACTTAAAGTCAAGTACAGAAGTTATACACTACATTCCATTGTGTTTTAATGGTGGAATAAGAGTTTAGTGGAAAACCTGTAAGATATTTGGAACAAGTATAATAAAAAACAAGAATTTAAAGTTAATCACTTGATGAATAATGGAGGAATCCAATTGAAAGTTTTGTTTCTAAAAGTTCAATAAATGATTACTCATATCATTTAGTTGTGATCAGAGAAATGTTAGAACAAAAAATTGCAGCAAATATCTTTCAGATTGTGTTATTAGTACGAAATAAGTAGCTCCAATACGATACTGGGTTACTCTAATATGATACTCCAATAAGATACTACAAAATCCTAAGCTCATACAAAAACCTAAATACTAAAACCTTAAATTTAAAATTCCGGATTCCCGATTTCCAAAATATCATAGTTCCAAATTTCAAAATTCCTAAATATAAAAAAACCAAATTGCAAATAGTAAACTTTAAATACTAAACTCGAAGACAATCCTGAAAGTAGGGAATACCCAGAATTTTTTAGCACAATCACTTTTTACGACTTGACAACAACAGAAGATTAAAACTTTTGTAAGCTGCAATTTCTGAACTCCTGCTTAAAAAATTTTTGAAGTCATGAATTTATATTTGAATCTTGTGTTGAGAGGCGGGCGTTCCATAATCTCGGTTTAGTAATTTTTGTTTTATTATATCCTGGTCTTAGAAAATCAGGTTTTTAAGGATTTTATAGTTGAAAATCAAAATTATCAGCCTTTTCCAGAATATATAACAAAGCGATTTTCTGAAAACCTGATTTACAAAACCAAGATTTCAGACTCAACACTTCTTAAATCTATAAAGAATTACTGTTTGAAGTTCTGAGATTTTAGCATTTTTTGGAATTTGGGATTTTTTCATTTCTTATCAAGCTTTTCTCAAGTTCAAATCTTTTTTAGGATTACTTGGCATCATCTTCAATACTTTTTAAATTTTTAATTTTTCAGAGCATTTTTCATATCAATTTTACATGCAAATTTCTATAACAATTCCTGAATCATATAAGTGGATCCCTAGTCGAAAACGTTTTTAATATTTTAAATAAGGCTATAAATTAAAAATTTCAAATCTAATTTAAAACTCATCTAATAAATATTTATGTATAAAATACCTTTAATTGTCACATATTAAATTTTATTTGACATTAAAACGGTTTTCATCACTATAAAATATGTAGACATAATAATAGAAGTTATTTTAGACAGACGCCTTATTAAAAATCTATATAAAATTAATGAAATTATAAAAATAGTCAATAAAAAGTAAAATTTTATTGAATACCTATAACCTAAAAAATAAAAAAAAATTCTAATATTTAATTTAACCAAATAATGGACTAAAATTGAAATTTACATAAAAATTGTTTCTTAAAATTTTTTAGACAAACATTTAAAATTATTTTCAATAAAATTAAAAATCCATTCATTAAAATTTAATAACATCTATTAGTTATTACGATGGGGGCAATCTTGTTCTGAGAAATTATGAATAAAATTATTTTTTTTCTGTATTGGGAATTGACTGTACATTCTTTAAAATTTTTCAGGGGAGTTTTTGTCCTTTTTTCCATAATATCAAGATCATCTAGATTTGCTAATAGCAGGCTTGATTTCATATAAACTTATAATCAAAAAAGACCTGATAATTTTATTTCTTTTTCACTAAAAGCATTGACCAATTTATTTTGACTAAGCTTCATAAAAATTTTTGTGCGCCATCTATTATCTTACACGAGAGTTATTTATATTTTCATATAATATTTATTTCGTATTTCTATATAATCTATCACAATATACTTTAACAATTTTTAAGATATTATTTTTATTTAGTATGATCTCACCGGGGTTTGAACTCGGGATCTTTCACATGAAAGGTAGCCGCTCTAACCACTGCGCTATTGGCCAGATCCCCTGATCAGTTTTATTAAAACAATACAGATTCTGTATATTTCACCAACATTTGAGGAATTCATTAATAATTAAAGATATACCGTCGTATATATAGTATTTCAAAGCCTTTGTCATGACATTGTTGACAGTCACAAGTCAAAGTCCAAATAATCACAATAGCACTATTTTCAACTCTGTATACTTAAAACATTTGTAGTCTCTGCACAAAAAATTTCGAGATTGCCCCAACTTTTTTAATTTTTTTTTTTCAATTTTCTTTTTATTATAATTCACTTCAATTTACTAAACAGCATATAATTCACTTTCAACTATTAAAACAGATAATTAAAAACTAAAAAAAAAAAAACTAAACTGAAGAAAAAAGGGCAGAACATTTTCACAGCCATAATAAATATTAATAAATTTTAAAATGAGACTGATTTAACGCTCATTCAATTAAAAAAAAAAAATTAAAAAAAAAATATTATAACTGCCCAAAAACATTTTCAAAATAATTTATGTCCCAATAACATTCTTAAAAAAAAACAACAAAACAAAGTTATTCCAGTCAATATTCTGATTTTTGACCCATTCCATCCATACATGCATAGTATAAAACACATTCTTTTTTTTACAAAATCTGCATTTATTTGTTATTCAAGAGAACTTTTGAAATTTTCAGTTTCTGGAGTCAAATAATTTTATTTTTGTTTTTTTTTTTTTTTTTTAATTCACACATACAAAGAGAACAAAAAAAATACCAATAAAAAACTGTTTTTTATGAGTTTCTTATTTAATTTTTATTTTGTGTACCAAGATTTTTGGTGTCCACCAAAATCTTTTCGGAGACTTACATTTCATCAAGAGACAATACTTGTGTTGTGTTTTTATTATAGAATCATCATTTTAATAAAAAACAAAAATAAAAGTTAAGAATTAAAAAAATAAAGAATATAATTTTTTTTTTTTTAATATTATTATGAAAATGTTACAAAATATGTGTTTTGTTAAACCTGTGGCGCCACACAAACCATTAAAATAAACAAATAAGACAAAAAGAAACAAAAGACAAAAAAAAAAAAAAAAAAGATGAAAATTAAAAGAGAATATATACTCACACGACATTATTTTAAATGATGAAGAGTTTTGTATTTTAATTTAGAGAATTTTCAATTCTTATATATATTTTTAATATGCACCCAAAATGCAGTCCAAAAATATTTGTTTTTCCAAAATTTTTCTGAATTTTTTTTATTTTAAAAGTTCTGACCAATATAACCACCAGATATGACCAAATGCATCATTACTGTTGGTTTACATAGGCAGTTTTTTGTGTATACATACATATAATAGCGGTATGTGGGAAATTATTTTCTCAGGGACATTTGACTTATTTTTTAAATGATAAATCTCGGGGAAACCTTATTTTTGCTCAATCTAGTGAAAATATTTGTAAGTCATAAGCCTCCGGGAGACTAAGAATCCGATCTGCTGTCAAAAAATAAACAGATGTATCTATTCTTACCTTAAAAATCAGGGAAAGAGTTAAATTCGAAACCATTGTCATTTCGCCTTATATAATATACATTCAAAAGGGCTTGTTAATCAGGATTATTTATGTAAAAATGTTCTTCTACGACAATCAGGTTATTCTAGGATCAAATTTTTTTTAACTAGAAAATAAGAATGCAATCTGTTGTAAAAATTTACAGATGAATCTATTCTAACTTTAGAAATCACGAATCACGAAAGATATAAATTGGGTAACAGACACATGGTATTGATAGAAATATACTTATTTTTTCATAAAATTAATAGTTTCTTAGAAAGGATTTCACAAAACCGGACCATATTTCTATATTGGAGGACAAAATTTCATTCATTAATCAGTCTTTAAAAAATTTTAAAAGTTCATCTACAGCTTTTTAAAATGCTTTTTAATCAACTAATTTAAAGTTTTATTTGAATTAAAATTAATTTAAGTAAAAACATGAAGACTTCAAACCGTTTTTTAGTAAAATTAAATATGTTGCCAGCATTTATAGCTGATAAAGCGCTGCATTTAATATAAAAGTTAACTTAACTAAATCTGAATACAACGACTGCTCATAAATGAATTTTTATATTCTTGCTTGTGAATCATCAAAATAAAGTAATTTCCAAATATTTTAGAGTATAATTTAACATTTATGTTTATAATTTAAAATAAAAACAACTATTCTAGCAATAATACATTTAACTCGTAAATTTTTGAAGAATTTTATAAAAAAAAACAACCAAATCTAGGAAATAATTTTTCTGGGCTAGTAGGGATTTAATATTGCATCAAGTATATAGAGATACATTTGATGAAAATCTTAAAATTTAACAAATTTAAACGAAATGCAATGAAAAATTTTGAAAATTTTCAAATTAATTGTGAATTCTTTAATAAGTAACTTTTGCTTAAAAAAATGGTAATAAAACTGGTAAAGTTTTAACAGATTTTATATTTATAAACTATATTGAAAGTCCACCATTTGGCTTAAAAATCATTTAATCTTGTTATACAGGGTGTTCCCGACTCGATGGTCTTCCTTCAAATGGGTGATCGGGCATATCGAGCAGAACAAAAAATTGTATGGGAGGGGGGGGTCTATTTTCATTAGTTTAGAAGTTATGGGGCCTTAACTGTTTTTCGACCATAATTTAGTTTTATTTCGATAAAATTGGAACCAAATAAGATAAAACAAAAATAAGTATAGCATTTAAATGCTTATTAATGCAGATTTCTTAAGTACTATCAAACATTACTCTAAAGTTCTCAGTCTGAGGTTATAAGGGCTTAAAGTCCAATATTTTTAACAAAATATCAATTAAATCCCTTTTATCAAGAAAATAACGGTATTAACATAACAGGTTTTTTACTTCAAAATATTACCCTTCTCTTTCCCTGCATTTTGAGTATACTAGCACTTTTATAGCTCAAAAACTTTGAAAGTTATAAAGTAAAAACTTTTGTGTGATACCTGAAATTTAACTAAATTTGAATTTTTTTCAAAAATTTTTTTCAAGTCAATTTAGCAATGTGTGTTCTTCCGTGTATTCTATTCCATTAAAAGAGCTATGATTCTAAAATTTTCACAAATTCGTTTTTATTCGAGACAATTGCTATTAAAATTCAGCCATTTTGTTCAAAAAGTTCGAGTAGTTGCTAACTTCTCTCTCCCTCGATTTTAAATTGGAACTAAACTTTTATGTTATTCGACACTTTTCACAACACTACAACTCATCAACTACTCAGTTAATTTGTATATGCCTTTTCATTCTTATCTGAAATAGGTATCCAATTCAAAGAATAAAATGTAACTTCTCAGGTCTTATCAGGTATTTAAGTAGCATTACTTCAGGAGATACTACCAAATTATGAAATGGTGATATCACATTTTTTATAAAATGAAAACAATTACTGTATATATTTATCAGATATAGTGTTACACAATTTTTTACTTAACAGCAAGACCATTGTATTTAATATTAATAATTTTTATTAATTTTATAATTATTAATAGTTTGAGAAATTTTTTTTTATCTGTCTCTGTTCCTCCATTAGTTCTATCAAATACATAATAAATATAATATAATAAACTTTAAAAATCAAAGTAGGTCCCACGTAATACAAGTAATTATGTTCTAAATAAATCAAGATATTTAATTTAAAAGAAAATCAATTTAAATCCTAAACATTTTCTATAATAATAAAATTTCATAATAAAAATCCACCCGCCATTTTGATTAATTTGTACTTTAAATAAATATTAGTATTGTCAAAATATTATTTTAAGTTTATTATTTTCGAAAAAAAAAAAAAATTAAAAAAATTATGCACCATATTAATTAATTGCAATTTTTTTTCACTATACTCCTACTCAATTTATTAAGTTAAATTATACTAACCAAAAAACCTACCTTCATTTTATATTTTCAGCAAATAATAAAATTTTTTATTTTGCTTTTTATTATACCCGTATGACTATATAGTCCACGGGTATAATAAATTTGCCATTACGTTTGTGACGCAGAGAAGGAAGGGGGGTAGATATAGACTCAAGTGTATGGATCGGATCAGAATCGAAAAATAAATCGATTTATCTATGTATGTCCGTCCGTCCGTCATCACGATAACTCAAAAAGTAAAGGAGCTAGGATTATGAAATTTTCACAAATTCGTTTTTATGCAAAAAACGGAATCGCTATTTAAATTCAGCCATTTTGGTCCACGGGTTCGAGTACCTGCCATACAACTTCTAATTTTATATGAGCATTACTCTATATCTATGGAAGCTGCGTGTCTGAAATTTTGCCAAAAGTAGTTTAGTATAATGGCCAAAGTTACTGCGAAATTGGTTGGTCTACTGCAGAGGGTTCGAGTAGCTGCCATACAACTCCTTCTTTTTTATGAGCTTTACACTACACCTGATGAAGCTGGGTGTCTGAAATTTTGCAAAAAATAGTTTAGTGTAATGGCTGCCAAATGCAAAATGCAAAATTACTGCAAAAAAAGACTGCAAAATTTAGTTGGTCTACTGCTGAGGGTTCGATTAGCTGCCATACAACTCCTTCTTTTATATGAGGATTACTCTAAACCAAATGAAGCTGGGTGTTTGAAATTTTGCCAAAAGTAATTAACCGGATGATATAATGTATATGTTACGGTCATACGGGTATCCCAGAGTTGACACAGTCTACTCTACTACACTCTTCCTCGTTTTTATTTGAAATAAATCTATAAAATGATTTACTGCCATTAATATTTTCATAATATTTCTGTGGTCACAAATCATAATAGCTTATGTCGTTTTATACTATTTTGAAATATATCGAAACAAAGTTTTAAGTTGATCGCTGAATAAAGTGTGAAATATTTTACCATAAAAATTTTTACAAAAATGTCTGTAAGTTAAGTACCTTTTTACTTTCTAATTTATATATTTTATATTTTGCTTTTGGAGGCTGTAAAAATTAGTTTTAAAACATAAGCTTCTTTAAAAATTTTACGTTTGCATTAAAAAAGCAAATTAAGTTACTTAAGATGTTTTGATAAATAGAAGTTTGATTTTGATTACAACTTATGTTGATATAAGTTGATATATTTTGTCGAAAATTTAACCTAATTATTATATAAGCTACTTTGAACAATGAAATTTGTAAATAAAAATAGGTTATAAATGGTTTAAGTATTATTTTTATTGATTTAAAACTAAATTAAAAAATTATAATGTGTAGCAGTTCTTTCCTTCTGCATTAAAAATAACGAACATTAAAGTTAAAAACAAACATAAATAAAATATTATTTCATATTATCACATAAAAAATATAAAAAAAAAATAAATTACTTCAAACATTCGTGCATTTGTTCCAAAAAATTTACTGAAAATTTAAAAATATTAATCTTCATTAAAATCATTTTCTGTCAGCTCTGGATGAAAATCGAGCATGCCATCTTCTGTCACAATATTTTTATAAAAATCATGGTAACAATTGTCTATTAGCGGAAGCATGTCTATTAAGTCTTTTTTCTTTTTTGAACTTATTGGTACGTCACGCACGTAGGCCTTTTTTAAATCATTTTCAGTGACTGAGTTTATTCCACGACGTTGCATGTTCAAAATTTTAAATTCTTCATTTTCGTTCAATGAAGTTTTATAAAATACTTTGCCAAAACTCTTTTTTGTAAAGCGAAGCCACTTCACTTGGTTCCATAAAAATTAATTTTTATCTGCGTTCACTTTTCGCCATGTAAATTTTTCTTTTAAAAGTAATGCAAAATCAGAAAATTCATTTTGCGACATCTCTTTTACAATATATTTCGTTTTAACGCCCGCGGTGCGAACAAACTGGTACCAGTCTCTTGGGTGATGAATCTTTACTGTGGTTTTTTTTTTTTTTCTTTCTATAATAGAATGTGTTACGTCACATTCCATATGTGTGTGGCCAGGGGTCAGAAATTTATGGTCTATTGTTTCAATATTAGAGGATTCTGTTGCTAAAAATGTTTGGAACATAGTTACCATGAAGCTATTTCTATTTTGTCCAACACAACAATCGCTGTAAAATATGACATGATTTGTTTCCGGAGATAACATTTTGAGATGATGAAAAATGCATGAAGCAATTTCATTTCCTCCACGATTGGCTATGGCTTCATGCCACATAAAACAAACGGGTTGTCCAGTTGCAATGTTTTGTACAGTTAGATTAAACGTCCATAAAGGACGCTTATAGAAAGAAACAGATGAACGTAAAAATGGCGTTGGTAAACATTGCTGTAGGTCAAAAGTAAAAGTTTGAAGTGATTTATTTTTATAAGATTTATCTTTATCTAAGCGCTTGCTGGTATATGCATCTTCAGCCTCCGTAAGGTGTTCTTCATGTTGTGTTTTAATTGTTAAAAAATCGTCTCTCGTTGCTATCTCCATTTTCATTTTAAAAACGTCACATTTATGACACGTATCAATTTTAGGTTTCTTGAAAGATAAATTAAGTGTATGAAAAATATATGAAAACTTTGAAATTGATACGACTTTTGAAAATTTTTCAGTATATAACTTATATATTAGTGATAAAGAGAGATCACTTGGTAAATATTTTTTTGATGTATCTCGTCTACTGTAATGAGATTCGTACGCTGGGAAGCTTCCAATAAACTCAATTACTTCATTTTCCATTTCAGCACTAATTTTTCTAGGCCCTGGATGAGAGCCACGTTTATCTGTAGGTCCGGTGAATTCCAACTTCTTTCTAACAACAGTTTTTATGAATTGTTCCGTTTCACATAGAGTATATCTGAAGCATTTTTGACATACTGAAATTCTTATCCCATGAAATTCTAAAAAGTAATAATTTGTCATAGTTCTAGACCTTGGTTTAAGTTCATTTTTTTGCTTTCGTTCGAAAGTTTTATTTTGTACATTTATTAAAGAAGAAGCATAAGCAAGTCGTAAATTATAAGAGCCTAGCTTCCAGTAATGATCAAAAATTTTATTTTGTTGTTCAAATGAAACTTTATCTTTACACTTTTTTCGGCAATCTTCTAATTTTTTAACTTTTCGCTCTTTAACTATTTTTCCTGCACTTGATACATAACTTTTACCTTTATTCCGTTTAAATTTAATCGATTTTCTATTTTCTTTTGCAAAATTAGTCGTATTTACATTTTCTTCATTTTCAAATTCTTGTTGGTCTAAAATTTCACAGTCGCTCATTAAAATATTTTCTAAAACTTGCCCTGCAATTTTTGTATCTTCACTTATATCACTTTCACTCGGTATAAAATCGGGGTCTTCATTTTCGTTGTCCGCGTTTTCAATTAATTCTAACAAATTAATTTCAGCATTCGACTCTGCGTTTTCATTTACACCATGAATATCGTTTTCTATATGCAAAAACATAAACAAAAGTACATGATATTGCTTTTACATTAAACAACGCGTAGAAATTTATACCTACCATATGAACTTTTATTACCTGAAGTACCCTCTTGGAATTTATTTTTATTATTCTCCATAGCTAGTAATAGTATTTTGTGAGATCTATTCATTTTAGTTTTATTAATGATTTTCAATTTTAATAAAATAACACTTTTTTTTAATATATGACGTATTAACAACTAATAAAAATATTTTATTAGTATAAATATTTTATATCTTTTCAGCTTAAGTATTTAACTGCAACTATATTTCTTTTGACACAGCCGCTTATATTTATATAAAAATATTGTAACGGTTGTTTTGATTTTGTCAAACAAACTTATGTCAATATAAGATTTCAGAATTTGATAATTTTATATGATAAAACATCTTATGTTCACATAAATTCTAAATATTATTTATAATTTCTTTAATTAAATTAGCTTATGTTTACATAAGCTAGTTTAAAAAATTGAAAAATTAAACAAAAATTGGTTGTTTTGCATATAATTTGCTAACTTAAGGTGTTTTGTTAAAATGATTTTTGATAATAAAGAAACATAAGTAAAATTAGGAACATAATATGTTTTGAAAAAAGCAAATTTGTAATAAGTATCATAAGTTATTATGTTTTCTTTATTTATAACGTGATTTTTTTGACATTTTTTAGATTTGAATATATAGAAATAAAGAGAAAAAAATACTGAATTATATGGCGTGTTTATTTCAATTTTCACTTATGTCAACATAAGCCATTATGATTTGTGACCACAGATTTATTTTTAAATATCTAAAAAATAAAATTAAAAAAAATAATATAAAAAAAAAATACAATCAGATATAATATGTCAAACCATCCTACTATTTTCAAAACATTGCACTAAGTTACAATTTTGTATAATACTTTTGGTTTTAAAACTGACAATTGCTTCTAATGTCAGACTAGACCAAATAATTCATTTTATTTATAATTTTTTTACAATTTTTTTTTTTTCTAAAATTTAACAAATAAAAATAAAATTATAAATTTACAGAAAAATAAAAAGAACTAAAAAAAATTCCTATATATAATAATAATAATCTAACATCATGTCTCGTTTATCTTCTTCTTCCCTCTTTCATAGTTGTCTTTTTTTTTTCTTCTATTAATTTTGTGTTAAATTATAGCACCTACAAAATTATATATTATTATTATATAAATTTTCTCCCCCTATTTATTTTTTAAAAAAAATTAAAATCAATTTTCTACTTGTATTTAATTTTGGGATATTTTTCACGAGTTTTTTTTTGTATTAACCTCTTTATATGCGATCAGATCAATAGAACAATTTACAAAATGCCAAATGAAACAACTAACCTAGAAGCCCCCGAAAATAATAATAATAATAATAATAGTACCACATAAATAAAAAAAAAAAAATTAAACAGACCAAACTCTTTAAAATAATTTTAAAAGAAAAATAACAAAAAAAAAAAACCAACTGAAAAAATGCAGAACCTCCAAACGCCATCCATGACGAAATTAATCCATTTGGGCCACATGCTGATTTAAAGCATTTTTAAACGTTTTTCAAAAAAAAAACAAAAAAACAAAACTTATGTAACTTTTTTTTTTAAATTATAAAAAAAAAAAAACACTTTTTCAATTTATAATTTCAATTTTGAAAGAAAACAAAAACAAATTATTTAAAAATAAAAATTAAAAAAAAAAAAACATTACACCAACTATTTGACATTTGAAAATGGACTCACTGCACGTCATTTCAAAACAATTGAATAAGAATAATAAGTTTACAAAAAAAAAAAAAAAGTGTTTTTTGTACACATTTATATAAATATATTTATATAATATATAATGGATACCATTTATAAATATATATATACACATAAAATACATAAATATAAATACTGACGTTACAGTACACGGATGTCATCAATTTCAATCTTATTTTTCATTTAAAGCCAATTTCAAATAAAAGAAGTGGGTAGGTAATATTTAATTTGATGTAACGGATTTGAATAGGGTTGCCAAATTAAAAAAGTTTGTAATGCAATAATTGCCAAATAATATACTAAATATATGACATATTTTTAATTATAAATTGTGTAAGATTAATTGGACTCATTAGATAATGATAACAAATTAATAATAAGTTTGGATAAAAATGGTATTTTGACGTTTTTGTAATTTCAAAATTTTTATATTGTCAAAAGTGACTCTTAATGTACAGTTACATTATATGATTTTCAATTCTTCAAATTTTGCAAATATCCTGAGCTTAAATAAATTTAATAATAAAAATTAATACATAAATAAAATTCGTCAATTTTGGTGCATTATTTTCGAATCTACTCCACTACTATAGTGAATTCGAAAATAATGTACCAACTCTTAACAATGTATCAATGTCCAATCCTTATTTTTCCTCTAAAATATCAATTTAACAACAAAATATTACTGTCAAATTTTATATCCATCAACGTTACCAACTTTCTAGTTGCTTGTTGTCAAAAATTTATATTTAAATTTATTTTTTTGCAACAAAAAAAAACAAAAAACTATAAATGTGTCAGTGAACAGTGCGACGAGAATACAACTCAAATTATTTTTCCACAATTACTCCTCCCATCAGATAGGTCTAGATCCGCCCATGGCTGGACTAAAATAATTTGGTAAGATACACTCCTTATATTTAGTTACTATTAAATTTTAAGTATTAATATTCATATTATTATATAAAAACTTAGCATTTACTTGATATTTACTTAAATAATTTTTTGAATTTTATTCTAAATTATTTGTATTCAAAACCTTTTCTAAAATATCTGTAAACATAAATTGGATCTTGCACATTGGAAATTTTTTAAAATTCCAAATAATTTTGATATTAAGTGTAGGTTAATTGAGAAGATTTATTCATTTACCCTTAATGTGCCTACTGATTCAATTAAATCGCGCATGGCCCTGCATCGATGGGCCAACATAGCAGGCTGTGAAGGCTTGTTTAATAGAATTAAAGGAGCAGCAAGTGGATAAATTTCTGTAATGTGTGACAGCTTATTTTAATAATGTAATAATAATTGCCCCTTCTATATTATACTCATTTATGGCTACTTTACATGTTGTTTTTTTATTTTGTGCCTTCTAAAACACAAATTTTTCGGTTCTTAAATCTTAAAGGCTTAAGTGAAGGTTATCCCTGTACGACATATGAAAAGAAATACAAAAAGCAAACTCTAAGTAATAAAATTGTTAGACTTAAAACATAGTTATAAGCATCTTAGACCTGAGATCCGAACAAGCAAATCTTCTTTAAAATATTAACTTTTTTCAAAATACATTGCAAATCAAATGTAAATTTCATAATATCCTTCAGAAATTTCTTTTACTATTAATTGTATAAAAGAAAATAAGAAAGCAAATAGACATTTACAAGAAAATTCATGATATCTAAAAAGATAGAAAAAGAAGTGTACAAAATGAGGTCCGATAGATTAATTAATCTTAAATTATGACATGTGCATATGATTTGTAACAATTTTTTCATTTTGATAAAAAATTTAAAATTAAAAAAAAAAACTGACATAAAAAATATTATAAAACTCATGATATCTTTAATATAACAATACTTTATTATGCTATTATAGAATTCCACCTGAATTTAAAGTAGCCTTTAAGTAAATGTATTACGAGTTCATTTTCAGTTTTGTGTTTCTGTTACTTAAAAACTATTGTTAAATTTTGATTTCTTGACAAAATAAAATTGATAATTCATTGTCGTGATCATAACGCCATCAATTGTTAAATAATTGTAATATGTATTAATGTAAAGAACTTACAGATCCATCATGATCCTTAATTTTTTTTTTTTGTATATATTTATCATTTAATCAATTATTTTTTTTAACACTGATAAAATATACGATCGTGAAATAAAATTTTTTTTTTTTGTATTTGACTTTTAAATAAAGAATAAGAATAGAATATAAAAAAAAAATGATCGAGTTTATTAATTCCTTTGTTAAAAATATAAATTTTAATTTACTACTAATATACATGATGATTCAGATTGTTTTGGAGGGTTTTTTATATCATTTTGCTGTCAAACATTTAAAAAAAAATTAATGAACTTTGTAGATTTTTTAAAGGAGTTAATATTCTCTTCTTTTAATTGTTTTTTAAGTTAGAGTATACTTATGAATCTTTCTAATTTTTGTATGTCAGTATCTCTCACAATTATTGTCTTTTAAAACACAGCTTATTAAATATTAAACAATGGATACAAAATGCAATCCTGCGAGCCTGAAGCTGAATCATTTAGAAGCTTTAGATATTATAGCTTTGAAGTTTCATTCACCAGTTTCAAGCTGGTACGAGTTTATTGGGTTTAACAGACCCTTTAGGATAACCCTTTAACTAGGTTGTTAGGGTGTATATATATTATTCAGCACACCAGCTTATAAACCACCAGAGAAAATTTTTAATGGAGGAATTTTCCAAAAATCTTGAATATGTCAGTGATTTTAGTTGTAGAAAATCTCATATTTCGACAAAGGTTATAAAATGTTGAGTTCGTTGACAGCAGTTTAGTTTTCTTTTAAGTTTAAGTCCTCTCATAACCAGTTAATTAATGTTTGAGTACTCTTCAAAGTATAAGAGTACGTAAAATATAATTTGGATTTACTTCAGTTTGCTATATAAATCCATCATTTACAACCAAGGCTTACAACCCTGTAATCAATTCATTCATACAGCAATTTTTTTTTTTCTTTAAATTTTCAAATAAATTGAATTTTTCAATTAATAATTTACTGAGGGGCCTCGATAGGTAAGCATTTGGCTTACCAATTGAGGGGTGCGGGTTCGTTTCCAGTACGAATCATGAATTTTTAATTGAAAAAAAATTATTGAAAAATATATTTTCTTTGCAAAGCCCCATGGTGACCAAATATATATAGTAAAATACAAAATATATGATATATAAACAAAATAAATAATATTACTAATCAAATTAATAGATAGTATTATCTACCACGCCTGAAAACGAAAAGCAAGCTTCACTCACGCAATGTATGAGATAAGGGACTATTTATAAATAAATAAATAAAATAAAACTTAACGAAATATCTCGTCCAATTTTTTCCATAAAAGGATTTAATTGTCCATCAGTTAAAACTTCTAGTATTCTGGTCACTTTCTTCTAATTTACTACTCATGAGATTCCCAAGTTCTCCGATTGGAAATATTTAATACTGCCAAGATAATGATAGATTAGACTTAAAGCGTTTAATTAAATTCCAATTACTTTTCAATTATACTACCTACTATACCAAGACTAGTAGATGTCAATATTGAAGTATGCTTACTTATGCTTACATGAGTAGTGTATTCTATGCACTCTATCTTATGTATCCTATCCAGTGTTTATATACTAATTAGTATTTACCAAAACTCAATCCCATATTTGATCAGATATAACCTTAAAAATTATTTCCCAATACAATTAAAATCATTTCTAAATCTAAATAACAAAATCTTCTATAGAAAAATTAAATATGTATTTAAATCACCTTTAAATAAATATCACTATCTAATTATAATAGCCATAGTAATTTCTAAAAATAAAACAATCATAATATTTTTTTTTTAATATTAATTTTCCATATCAAATTAAAAATTTTACATAACCTTAAAAAAAATAACCAAAAACAAATTATTTACATTATACATGTATACAAACAAACAAACAAATGTACAATAATTTTTCATAATAAAATTTGCAGCAGTTGAAATGAAAATAAGTTTAACAACATAACACAACAACAACACCAAACAACAACAGCAACATTATACATTAAAAAATTAAATAAAAAACAAATCATAGAAATTCATGTCTTACTAATTAGTAACGGCCATTTTAGCAAAAATTATTACAGCATGAACCCTTTTTTGTCTTCTTTTTCTTTCTGTTTTTTTTTTTGTTTGTTTTAATTTTATTTCCTTTTCTTTCCATAATATTTTTATTCGGTATGTTCGTATTATCCAAATGTATGTATGAATGTATAAATATAACATTAAAAACTATCCCACGATCCTAGATTCATAACATAAAATATTTGTTGTTTTTAAAATTTTTTGACTTTTCTTATTTTTCGCTTTATGACATTTTTGTTTTAGAGTTGTTTAACAGGTACGAAAGTACAATTTCCTTTTTTTTTCCAACTCATACCAATAAACAGCACCTAATTTTAATGGATTGTAAAATGAATAAGACATGGTACCTATAAATTTACATACGATTATATATATACAGATGCTATAACTATATCCTAATTTCTTAATATATTATATTAATTCAATTTTAATACAATTCTAACCGTATATATGCATATATGTGTGTGTACGAACGGTATAATAATATGCCATAAAAGTAGTTTTTAACCCTCGAACTGAAAACCTAAAAGTTTTTTATTTATTTTTTTTTTTTCTGGTTAGTAAGCGTTTAGAAAATCATTTTTTAATAGTATATTCTTAAAAAAAAACATTACAGTATACTATATAGCAGTGCTATGCAACCAGTGTGCCAAGAAATCGTATTAGGTGTGCCGTTGTCCAATTGCGACAAAGGTTGAAAACATCTCGTATGTACATATTCAGAGACATATTCACCAATGGTTTGGTTCAAGAACCTTTAACACTATTGCAACAAAAATTTGAACACTACTTTCATACAATAAATACTGAGCAATTAAATTGGATTCGAAATCCCTTTCCAAGTAAAGTCGAAAATGCTGTTGAAACACTTTCTCTACAAATTCAAGAGAAGTTTGTGGTGTTAATGGCTGATGGGACTTTAAAACTGCAATTCAACGAAGTTTCATTGAATGTTTCATCCTTAGTTAATCCTTGAATTTCTGACCAGGCTACAGCTGTTTGCTTCCATTCTCGACAACATATCTATGCGAGCCAAGTTTTAAATAAAATATAATAACAGGTCATGCTAAAAAACCCTTGACTAAGGACTTCGGAATGCACTTTCAAATATCCAGTATATAAAACATTTAAGTTCATTGAAACAAGCCCTGGTATGACATTATTTATAATTAATAGTTTTGTATATTTGTATAACAGTTATGTAAGAAAATGTTTATTTGTTTATATTTTCTGTTGTGGTGTGCTCCCAACTTCCTGCAAAAAATTAGTGTGCCGTATGTTAACAAAGGTTGCGAAGCACTGCTATATAAGTACAACCTGGTTACAACCATTAAAATAACGATGAAATTATATGAATTGTTGTGTTGTTCGTCATTTACTTGTAAAATTGTATGTAAAAATAACGAAGTGAAAAAACAAAACCACAAAATAAAAAAAAACTAAGCAAAAATAAAACACCAAAGCAAAAGCAAAGCAAAAATTTTAAAATTATTTCAACGTTGGTTTTTACGAGGTAATTTAATGTCGGAAGAAGTGATGGTGGAATTTTACAGAAAAAGAACCAAAAAATAAAAATAAAATGAAGGAAAAAATAAACTCTAATTTCTTTTAAATTAATTGTGATATGCAAAAATAAACATGAGAATATAATAATTAGAAAACTGCGATACAACTTCTATTTACACCTAACTGTTATACATAACATTTATAAAGTGCAAGTTTTTTATGTTTAAAAATAAAAAAAAAATTTTAGGATATAAGTTTAAAAGAACGTTGTTCGAAATGAAAACTGTTTTGTGAGGCATCTTTGAGAATTATCTCTATTAGTTAGAAAATTTTGGCTTGAATTCCTTACAAAGCCAAATAAATAGTCAAATCTTAACCTTACTTTTACACACTGTCACAAAACTATATTTTGGAAATTCTAAATTCGAAACTATTTCATACATCATAATTTTTATTATATTAAGGAATTTTTACTTTAAGTTAAAGTTTCCCACTGTAGTTATCAATACTAGGAGGATCATTGAAGAATATCGTATTGTAAAATAATGCACCTAAAGTTATGCAAAAACTTGTAATATTTTAATCAATTCCAATCGGCTGAATTTTAATCAATTTTAAAAGGCAATAATTGTTAATCTTTATAAAATATTTTGGGCCAGAAGGTTATTATACCCTTCGAATTGCATGAGCTCTCATACTTTTAGAGGAGAATTAACAACACTAAAGCTTTAAGGCTGCAATACGTGCTAATCCAAATTTCTGACTAATTTTTTTTAAAATTTTCAAATCTCTCTTAAAAAAAATTTTGATATTTTTGATTTTTTAAAAAAATTTTTATCACTCTTAAAACCTTTTTTTAGCCATTATTTTATCAAGGCTTTCTAAAACTAGGTTCAAAACTTTTTAAGGCATGTAAAATATTTTTTAGAGAATAAAAAGCTTCAATTGAGGGTAATAAACCTGTATATACCTATCTTTAAATTTTGGAAAAGGGTTGACATATTACATTCTTATTATACAATTTAATGTAGGACCTTTTGTATAGTACCTACTACTATACAATTTAAACATCAGATAATATGAGGCCTTATAACATGTTGCATCGTATTAGAATTTCAATATTGTAATAATTTTATTAATTTGAATTATAAGGTTTTTCTGTATCTGCGAGTTATATTATTGAATTAAATTATTTGTTGATATTTTGTATTTGTTTTTATTGTTTAATTAAGATATATAATTATTAATTATTGATTAAGCCATTAATTAGAACCCTGTTGAACCGAGTTGTAGCTGAGTCGAGTCCAAGGCCAGATTAAAGTATTTTTTTCCATTTACTGGAATTCGACTAATTGGACATCTCGATTGCAAGGTCGGTACTCTAACTATTGTGTTTATTGATCCTTAGCAACTTGTTAGGAATTTTAATCATTTAGTTAATAAATTATCTTGAACATTTCCAACATCAGTATTTCATTTAAATCTTAAACTATTTTAACATACTCGTACATTCCCTAAAATTGTACACCTTACCTTATGCCACTAAATGTATTTATATAAATGATTCTTTAATTAAACATTCATAAAATCAACAATAAGATTTGATATTTAAACAAAACATGAAAAAATAGCAAAGAAAAAAATTTAAATTAAAAGCAAAATTAAATTAAATATTTTATGTCTTGTATATATCGAGTACTACAGGAAATTGCAACGAAACCATATTTTCTAGTACGCTATAAAATTACTAGATTTTGTAAAAACAAAAACTAGACAAAAAAATAAAACAAAAAATTTTAATCTATATACAAATACAAACATTATGAAATAAATTTTTAATGTTTATGTCCTTTTTTTTATATATATAATTTAATATTATATTTATGTTAATAATAATTTTTATTATAATTAAGGGATAAGCGTGTATTTGTGTACTTAAAAATGCATGAATAATTACTGAAAAAAATACGATTTGAACTAATTAAATTTTTTCTACTCTACATATATATATATATATATATATATATATATATATATATATATATATATATACATTATAAAATTATTATATAAGTATATTATAATATTATAGTGAAAGAGTTATAAGCATTTAAATTAAAAAAATATATAATATATATATGTAATAAAATAAATAAAAAATTACAATTAGTTAAAGTAATTTACAAATTATTTAAGAAAGAAGGCTATGGTAGGTAATTGTAATTAAAAATTGTTTTTTATTCCTTTTCCACTCCTTGGAGGAGTATAGGGCATTCACCAAGTGTATTTAGACTATGCTTCAGTTTCTTTAATCGTTATATTCACTAAGCCGTTGATTACTAGGCTGTAGCTATTGTATAAGATTATGAATACACAAATGTTAATTTTGTGCGACATCTATTATCCTACACAAGAGTTATTTATATATTAATATTAAATCTAATCTTATATTACGATATGAACTATTACGATATAATTAAACAATTACAATATACATAGTTTTAACCTGAGACTTTCCACATGAAAGGCGGTGTCTTTATCACTACTCAATTGGTCACAAAAAAAAATTAATTACTATTTTAAATAAATTGAAAAATTTATTTTAAAAAAATACATATTAACTAAATTTCTTCAAATTTAATGATTACTAATTTTTTCTTAATAATTACCTCAGTTGTGACCAAATTATTTTTTTAAAATTATAGGTACGTATAATAAATTAAAATATTTTAAAATAAATTGTAATTGAAATTTTTTTTAATTACAATCAATTGTAATTGTGTAATTTATTTTAATTGTAATTAAATCTGTAATTGATTACTTCCATGTTCAATTTTTGCAAACAAAATCTCCATCAAATACAAATTCTATGTTATGAAGATTCTATAAAGAATTCAACAAAAAATTTACAATTGCCTCCTTTTCTAAAAAAGTTTATAATAAATCCAATAAAAAAATCAAGTTAATGTTTATTACTTGATTACATACATATAAAAACATAATTTTGATATTTTATTTTAAAATTTTTCCTCCATTAACAGCACCATCTCTAGTTTTATTATATAGTAACAGTTAAGAAAGTAAATATTTTTTTGTACTTTAGCTAAATATACTAAAAAAAATTATAATTTAACTAAAATTTAAATTGGAAAGTTAAGTAATATATTAATTCTATGTATATATATATAATATTTCATGTTACAATTTACAATTTTTTTTTTAAATTTTATTTTAAACGTCGTTTCATCTAATTAAAAACTGGAATAATGATCAAAAAATGAAAGATCAATTAAAAAAACTAATTATTATATATATACGTATTTTAATCTTTGATTAAATTATAAAAAATTTCGTTTAATAAAAGTTAATAAGCAATTAAATTTAAAACAAAAAAAATTTCATTAAAATTAAAAAATTAAAATGGCGTGAAATGAAAATAATAAAAAATTAAAAATGTACTTAATTAGTTAAAAATATATATTGAAAATTTAATTATATTTAGCTATTTAATCAGTAAAGTATTAGCTTAAATAAGAAACTCTTACTGTTACATAGTTAATTTTTTTATTTTAAATTGAGTCTAAAGTCTTTTTAACAGTAAAATAAATTTTAGAAGGAAAAAAATTTATAAATAAAGAGATTCTACTTTTAATAAGGTAGTTTATACAATTGTTTTTCCTTAATTTATTTACTTCAACATAATTAAAGTATATACAGCCCGGGTTCGAAACCCAGTGAAAGTGAAAAAAAACTTTTCTGATTTTCGACTCGACTCTCCTACCATTCGCAGTTGAGTTCAAATAATGGCTTAATCAATAATTAATAATTATACATATTTTTAATAAAAAAAAAAAATTAATATGACAATATAAACAAATGCAAAAAATAAACAAATTATTTAAATGAATAATATAGCTCACAGATATAGAATACAATATAACTCAAATACAAAATATTACAATGTAATCCAAAAAAATAGAATTGTATCTATTGAAAACCTAAGACGTTTCTACATGTTATAAGGCCTAGTACTATCTCATATTTAAATTGTATGTGGAATTCAATAAGATCTATTCTAATAACACGAATATAATTTAATCTAACAGTTGAACAATTAGCGCTTAAAAAAAAGAAAAAAAAAAATATAATCATGAAATATGATAAATGAAAAAAAGTTAAAAATTCATGTCTCTATAATTTATTATTCTTATGAAATAAAACCATATAGGTCCAATCAACAAAATGTTCAAGTGGGAAGCTCCAGTAAATTCAAGAACCTTACCTCATTTTTACAAAATTAAAAAATTAATCTACTTCTTCATTTAATTATTAAAATCTTTTTACACTGTAAAACTGATCACAACGTACCTTATAATTATTTAAAAGAAGAAATAATTTAACACTTTGAGAGCCAGTGTTCCGTAAAATGTCTGATATAGTAGGGATTCTAAAGTCTCTGTGAATTCCAGTATTGTGAACATATCAAGGAGAATATCATTAATCTGTATAGGTTTCACAATACCTTATTTTAAATCTTTGAATACTTGCATTATAAAATCATTTAGCACAACTATATAAGTTATTACCGTTGGCTTGAACTGTTGACCGCTTTTCTTACTTCCGCCCTGCAAGAACTAACACTTTTTAAGTCAAATATTTGATCTCTTTTGTTTTATGCTCTTCCTTTTTGACTCTTTTCATAAGCAAAAAGGCCCCAAAATAAAAGTTTTTAAAAGTCCCCAAAATAAAGGAAAAAAGTACCCAAAGTTTCATACAAATTAGGTGAGTTTTTCATACAGCCGCAAAATTTTCACATCTTCGAATTGTCAAAATCTATGATTTGTCAAAATGAATTACAAGTTTTTATATCTATCGCCAAGATTCTTTTAGGAGTGTTTTATTTAATTTATTAACCGAAATGTTTCTCAAATTTATGTTATTGTAAAAACTTTACTTGAATACAAAAAAAATGGCTGACGATCGGGTGACTTCACAAAAAGTATTACACAAGAAATAACAGTAAAAAGATATTGGTAACATCAAAAAATTTTTCAAATGTAATGAATAAAATTATTTCTTTATCAAAATATGTCCAAAAATCAATTATAAAATTTTTTAGATATTGATACTATAAATAAATTTGTAAAATAAACATTTATGAAATAAATAAAGTTTATTGCACTTGATCGCTCTTTGTAACCCAGAATCAAAGGTGCAAGACTTCAAAAAAATTTAACTTTAAAAAAAATTAGACTGTCATTAAAAGTAAAAAAAAAAAAATTATTAATTGATTTTCAAAAAATTCTATTTGAGTTTTATTAAATTTTTAAACTATTGTTTAAAGTTTAAAAAATGACACGAAAATTGATAGAAACGTCATCAAATCCATCCCCTTTAATATTTTTGGTTTTTATTTTTTTGATCGATTATGTAATAAATAAATATTTTTTTTTAATTAAAAAATTTGTAGGCCTTTTACACCATTCACTTTTTTAAAAACATACCAATATTTTATTCCTAAACAAGAAGACTTTATTAGAACTTTTAGATTGACAGTTCCAATATGAGGTTATATTAGTTTTTTTAAAAAAAAAGGCTGATTCGATTTTTTCCTCTTTTTGTCAATCACAGGTTTTTCATTTAACCTTCATTTTGTTTTTGTAAAAAACAAAAACATGATATCATGTGATAATTTGAATCCCATGGGTTATGATTATTTAACACTAATAGATTATTATTTGTTTATATGCATATATGAGTAGATTAAGATACATATATAACAATGACAATCACAGTTAGATAAAACATTGCGGGATGTCACAAATGATGAAGTTTTTTTTAACTTTAATTTAAATCAATTCTCTTAAAAATTTCAGCTCATCCACTTTACATTTAATATCTACTGATACTTGATAGTTACGATTAGTCTATTTAAATTTTTTTTGTAAGTAATAATTTAACAATTAAGAGATGGTAATCAAATAACAGTTAAATGCATATGGAAATGTTTACAAATGCTGTAATGAAAATGTGATAAAACTAATTGTTACGTTTGCTTTATGAGTTGTTTGATACTAGGATGATTGACACTCAGTTGATTGATAGACGGGAAAGTTGATATTGAATTGATAACAAGTAATTATGCTAATATTAAAAATAATAAAGTGCAGGTTGATGATTAAACTTAATTAAATTGATAAGAAGAAGATGTCTTAATTATTTTTTAATAATAAAAAATCATAATACGAAATTAAAAAAATTAGGATAATTTTCAACACATTTGCATAATAAATTCGTAGATGTAATTTTAGTAGAATTATCTTAAGTCATAGATGCTTAGCCTTCGTAAGAAACCATGGAATAGGATTCTTAGAGTTGTCTGTTCTAAAACAGTTTAATAGAAAAATAAGATTTTTACTTTTCATTATAAACAGAATGTCCAGAACTCGAAAGTCGCGAAGAATGAAGGTGGTAGAGAAATTCATAACCAACAAAAAAATATTCTGGTGAGAGCTAGAATCTATTTCCAACAGTTTCCGAGAAAGCATACCTTCGAAGTAATTTCATAAACTTTTACAACTTACAAGTTTCGTGTAAGAGTCAGTATAGCTAATTCAAGTTATATAGGTGGATTATTTCGACAACTTTGCGAATGACTTAAATTGAGTGATTGACTTAAAAATTGAGTGAATAAATAGTGAAAATCTTATTTTTCTATTAAATTGTTTCAGAACAAACAACATCTAAGAATCTTTTTCCATGGAAGCTGAGTAATAGGTGATTTTAAAAATGAAAAAAAAAATAAAAAAAAATAATAAAATAATTTATTAAAAAATTACAGTTATTTAATAAAAACAGTAAAAAATCTCAATTTATTATGAGTGATAATAAAAAGTTTCGATTTTATTTTGAGTGATATTTTCAGCAAGCTACTGACACTCAAACTTGATCTTCTAAGTTGTATAGCGTCAAAAATGTTGTTATTTCTTTGAAAATTTTACGAAACTCCTTTGAAGTTATCTCGGAAATTATTGAAGACAGATCGCCCCACTCACAATCTTCTGGTTTTCTTCAGTTTACACTGTGGCACGATATTCTTTGAAAATATGTTCATCCAAAAATCTATTACAAATTCTACAATTATTTTATTGGACTTAAACTTAAAAAAAAAACAGAAATTAATTAAGTAATTAAACACAATATCTTAATTATTTAATCATTTTCAAGGTAAACCTTTTAATGGATATAATTGTTTGGAAATTTTGATAATAATTGTAATTATATTTTCTACTTTAACCATTTTGATTATTATGTAAACCACTTGTTTTCTTAACAAACATTTTATCAAAAATTACTTTATATTCTCATATCAAATTGTTCAGTGACTCAAAACATATGCCTCAAGAGATTTAACAATTAAATGACATTATCACACAAATAAAAACACATAATAAAAAAAAGTTTAAATAAAATGCTACTATGTATAAACGCTTCTTCAAACACCATCAAATGTATAAAAACAAAGACCCCCATATAAATGATAAAATGTACTCTTGTTTTAAATAAAGTTGATTTCAGTCAATTGTGACCCCAACAAGAAAACATTATTTTCTTCTGTTTGTAGAAAAAGGGTGTTTTTACAACAGCCTAGAGTCGTTATGCGTACACAGAAGAAATTAACAGAGGAAATTTCCACCCTATTTTTCATTTTTAATTTTCATTGACAAAGGGATACGCTTAGTATTTTGTAGCTTCTGCATATAAATCCTTAAATAAATTTATAATATATATACTATATGAATGTATATTATAATGTATCATTTTTAAAATATCCTTTAAGTCCTTAAATCATTACCGTCATTATTATCAATATCATCGTATTATCATTATCAGAATCACAAACGATTTATATTTAATTTATAGTTTATTAAATTTTTGATCTGTGTTTTTTTTTTTTTTGTCAAATAATTTAAATGATTTCACTTTTTGTCAATTTTTTTTACGTTTTACTTCTTTTCCTGTACAGTCGAATCTAAATTAAATTATACAAATGAAATAGTTTGTATGCAAATAGATTTTAAAGTTTGGACCGGGTTTTGGAACAATATTGGAACAATTTACGATTACTGTTCGATAGCCAGATAGCACAACACGACTTATGGAAATTCGTCCTGGGCTCACCACAATAATGGAACCATATTCCACCAAATATGTTCTCCAAAATTGATAAAGTATATGTGTACGATTTAGTTTATTTAAAAAGAGCATCAACAACTTTCTTCTAAATATCCCATCCCCCTTAATCCAACAATTCCAAATAACCTTAATCAAAATCCTAATATCCTTCCATATTCAAGAAACCATCTCCGTAACCAAAATATACATTTGTATCACAGGTTTCTTCCTAAAATTTGGTTCAAAAAAGGTGTATTAAAGTCGCATACTACCAAAAGGAACAACGCAATGTTCCAATAGGTAGCTTTCGAGCTTTCCCATCCGATTCATAATTGAAATAAAGTTTAAGAACTACGTGTCTTGGAAAACGGAAGGTATGCAATCATGAAGCCGCCGACTTTGTAGTAAAATATATTGGGTTTACCAATGAATAACTCATTACCTTAGAAACATCCAAAATTTCCTACCTGTTGATGCAGTGGTTATATCTAATATTTATGCCCGGGAAAAATTATCTAAGCAGTTGTTGAAGGATTCTTTGCTTTTTCATTTCATTATCAAGTTCATTTTTTTAAGAATCTACTGTTTTTTGAATTATATATTTCAGTGATTACAATTTTATCAATCAAATAAACAAAAGCCAAAAAAAAATAAAAACAAAAATAACAAAAAAAAATCCCAATGTTTACACAAAAATTACAACACGTTAAAAGATGCCCAAGGGAAATGTTAAGTTGAAAGAAGATACCACCAACACCCGATTACAAAAATACAAGTAATTATTGTAACTGTTAAAATCTATTTAGAAATATATTATGGGGGTTGAAAAATCAAAATATTTTAATTTTTATGGGTACGCCGTACGCATTTGTAATTTGTGGCATGAGAAATTTAATCGGATCAGAAGAAAAATCAAAATCTGCGTGTAATTCAAATGAATCTCATTTAGGCAAACCTAGAAATATTACACGAATTACAATGTTAATTTGTGGCGCTACTTACTTGTGACGCTACAAACTTGATTCACAACTTAATAACCCTCCAAAAAAAATAGGTAACTGTCTCCATTACTCCATTATATTCCGAAACTCCAAACGGAAAACAGTTTTCTCCTTCGTTGTATTATAATGAGCGTGTGGACACTACTGCGGCCCGCTTTTCACCCGCTGCTAAGTAATCTTATACCTATATATGAAATTTCTTTACTGAACTATAACAAAAAAATAACATTCAACTATTTCATAATAAACTAATGCCCAATTTTTTAAGAAATGACTTCTTTTTCCTTTCTTGGTAGTTATTGACTTGGGACTTAATTCATAGCACTGGGATAATTCGTAAAATTTAATAAAATAATAAAAAACAACTAAATAAATTCATTAGATTTTGGTTTTAAATGTAATTATAAACATTTAGTATTTTAGTGGTTGATTTTTTTTTTCAAAATTTTTTAATGAAAAAGGGGTATGGAAATAAAAAAATTTCCTAGAATAAATTTAAATTATTTATTCATGATAAAACAGATTGAAATTTTAAAATAATTTTTAATTTGTGAAAATATTCTACTAAATATTTTTTAATTTAAAATTTTGTCTAGGAAAAAAGGGGTTAAATAAAAACGTACAAGAGCGGGTAGAGAAATTTTTTTTTTAATTTTAAACTTGTTTAAGAATGACAGATCACCTTAAACACGTTTTTGAATAATATTATTTTTCTATATTTAAATTATGTTTAACTTTTTATTAAATTTCTATTTTTTTTTCAAAATTATTATTAAAAATTTATCTAACACAATAAAATCGTGGTTTAGAAAGTGGTAAATGGGAGGTAACAGTTATTTAATTAAAAAAAAATTATAATTTATTCATTAATAGGTTTAAAATTAGATCGATAATAAGTTATAATTGTATTCCAAAAAAAAAAAACTAGATTTTATAATAAGCATTCGAGTTTTATTAGCCGTATTATTAAAAATGTATAGTTTGAAGTTTAGAATTGCATTAAGTTCATTAGTGATTCTAGAAAAATTAAAATGACAGGATATGGTTTAAATTCATGTGAAAATTTCATATATGGACTAAGTAAATTACATGCACTAAAAACTGAGTTTAAATTATATTTTTAACTAAAAGAGAAAAAATGTTAAGTTGGTTTTCAATTGTTTTCAAGATTTAAAGGTATATTTTTAATAAATTAACCTTATTTTTAGATTTAGGTTTGCGGCCCTTATACTTCAAAAAATTCCTTGAACTTAATCGAAAATCGCCTTTTACCTTACGTATTTTTTAACATACATAAATATACGAACTCATCATCAAATCTATAATAGAATTCTATTTGCTGAAAAAAACTTGTTTAATTAAAATAAAATTAAATATTAGTTCACACACAAATAACGCAAAACCATTTATTAGTATAAACAGGTTCATAAGACTGACAATACTATCTAATAAGACTTAGGTCGAAAAATTTACGAATTTTCCAAAAATTCTTAATATCGAAAAACGAATAATATTAGAACAACAAATTGTTTGCCAAATAAAAAAAACTATTTTCACACATATCTTCATTTAACTACTTTGCTCTTTTTATATCACATGTCCCTAAAAATCATAATCATCCTTAAGATATATTTTCAACCTATATGTGTAAAAACCTATATATTATTGTAACCTATATATTAATGTCCTTGTTTAATAATACGATTCTATATTTTAAAATATTTGATAATTTAAAATCCTTAGTGTATGCATTAACGAGTATCACTCAAGGCTTTAGATTCAGAGTTGACTTCATTATTGTAAGGTTGGAGGTAGGTACCTGAGTCGTATACAAAATAAGCCGAATGCAACTTAAAAAAAAAATTAATAATATTTTATGTTTAATAAAATTGTTCTAATTAGATAAAAATTGTTATTTTGGAGAATCTGAGTAGGTGTTGGAGTCGGCTTTAGAGGGGAATAAAAGGCGGAGTCGTAATCAGAGTCGGTAGATTTGATTTCCGACTGCGCAGCCCAGAATGAATGTTAATATATTAAATGCTTAAAAATTATAATTTTTAATTAATAATTTATGTTAACAACTTACAATTTTTATCAATTTCAGAATTTTCTTAAATCTGTTCTGAATGATCCAATAAATACATTACAATAATAACGGGGTCTACAATATTTAAACTTTCTCTACATGCGCATCATAGATTCTGCGACATCCAACATAAAGCAGAACAACTTCAGCAAGCGGCACGTAAATTCGGGCTAGAAATCAACCCGAAAAAAACAAAGGTACAGAACAGAATAGAGAACATCAATACAGAAACCATCACAATAGAAGGGCAATCGGTCGAATATGTTGATAGCTTCTCCTACCTAGGTAGCTCACTAACAGAAGAAGATGTCAACAATGGTCTACGTAGAGCCAGAGCCGCCTTTAGTGAATTAAGCCCAATATGGAAAGCGGTAAAATAACAAGGAAAACGAAGCTTAGAATATTCAAAGCATGTGTAATATCAACACTTCTCTATGGTAGTGAAACTTGGCTGACTACAAACAACATCAGACAAAAGCTTCAAGTATTCGCGAATAAATGCCAAAGAATCATATGCAGAATATTCTGACCCAACACCATCAGTAATAGGGACTTATGGCAGCTAACAGGCGAGGTACCGGTAATAAGCCAAATCAAGCGCAGAAAATGAAGGTGGGCAGGCCACACTCTGAGAAAACCATCAACTAACATAACAAGAATAGAACTGAACTCCGAAGGTGGTAGAAGGCGCGGCTGACCCAACAATATCTGGCGTCGAATAGCCACGGCTGAACTAGCAAGAAACGGTCAAACTTGGGAGCAGATCAAGTTGTTGGAGAACGTTCGAGCCCAATGGAAGAGACAAGGGTATGCCATATGTTCCCATGTGGAATAACAGGAAAAAAAACATGCGTATTTAAAAAGAACATAAATAATTTAAATAATATAATTAAATAATTAATTAAATTTTAAACTTATCATATGTTAAACAAGTAATCAAAACCTAAAAAAAACCATTAAAATATTTTCTACAATCATATCAATTTAGTTAAAATAAATTAAATTCGGTATCGAATTAAATAAAAAAACTAAGGCAGTAATCTGTTTACTGCTAAACAATAAAAAGGCACACCTTTTCAATTTAAAACAATAAACTTATTATGAACGTGCTTCAAATATAAAAATAATTTTTATATCGTAATGATACCATTATTGGTGGCCTCATTTCCTTTTATCTTCAATTCTACATACAATATAAAGTATAAAAACACTAATTTAAAAAAGAAAAAGGCTCCCAGAATTTCTTATCAATATAATTCCCATGACATATAATCGTTCATACATATAAAATGTCACTTTAATTTCAATCGAATAAATACAATTTATTTCCCTTTTTTCCGTAGATAAGAACAAAACAAAATAAAACAACAACAATTACCGACAAACGGACTATCAATCAAACAATTAGGCGCTAATCGCTATCCATGAATCAATAATACACAAAAAAAACAACCAAATTGGTGTTTCTATTAGAGGAACAGAAATATAAGATAAAAACAATTTTTTAAATTTGTGACTGTGTTTTACTTTACTAAAACAACAACAAATTAAATTCTATTCCCATCTTCAATAATTGTCTCCTTACCAAAGTTTTATATTCTTCTGCTTCTTCTTCTTTTAAGTGATTCGGTATCTTCAAAACTCATTTATTTTACACATGTTCAACATGATTTTATTATCGCGATAATGTAATCGGTCCAAATGTGTCACCTTTTTTTATTTTATTGTTTTTTTTTTTTACTTTTTATTAATAAAACGTTATAGAGCAATTTTTAACTTCAAATCATTAGGAATAAATTGAGAAATTCCAAAAAATTTTTCTACAAGAATACAAAATTATATTGTTACACTAATTGACTATAATATTAAATTGGAAAGCTGTTTAAATGCTAGACTAATTCTTGTTTTTTGTTTGGAAGCCAACGATCAACAGGCGAGCGTTGAACATGTTAAAAAACTTAACAGTAGTATTTGTTTCCCCGAGTTCTCGCCTCCAACATCTGAAAAACCTTTGACCAAGTATCGATAGGCATCCCGCTTTTTTAAACGAATGTGAGGTCAGATTTTCCGCAGTTCTTCGATTCTAACTTAATCTTTTATTGATTTTTATTTGTAACTTTCTCTCTTTCTCCCTATTCTCGATCTATTCTAGATCATATCTATATGACTTTGCGACGGTCATTCTTCGCTAGTATCCTACAATTTTTTTAAAAGCTGAAAAATGCCACTTCTGCTGTAATCAGTTAGAAATTAAACAAAATGGATGGCTCAATTAATCATAATCTAGAAAAATTAGCTGATTTTGATATGAGAAACAGTGTATCGTTAATATTTTCCAAAACTTAAAGCTGGTCTGTTTCTCCCAAAGCAGATTAATTAATCCCAACTCTGCGATTTCAAGAGAAAATAATAAAACTAGACGAAAAACTAAGCAGCGTAATTAAAAAATTCTGCCAAATATTTCAAAATAATTCCAACGCAATGTTACCAAGCCTTCAAGTGATCAATGCTGCACTTCAGAAATTTCTATACGATTTAAAATTTCTTATACAATAGCAAAATTACTAAACTCACCATAAGATTGTCTTCCAAATAATATTTTTACCTCTGTTAGAAATAGTCCATATTACAGTTTATAATTTTTCAAAAATAAACTGTTCAGATTCGTTTCCAACATTACTTCCAAACACGGAATTTTTCTCCAAGTTCTCTTTCATTCATTCAAACTTACAAAAATTTTGTTTAAAGGACTCGTTTCCTAGACTTAATGTAAGACTCTTAGATTATATAACTTCGATATTTCTTGCGCCACTTAAAAAATCAAATTGTTGAAGCAAGTGGAATTGATGTCCTGACTGTAATCAGTTAGAAAAAACCAATGCTGCCAACTGCTTCTATAAAACTTTAATTTTAAAACAAAAATAACAGACCGTCACTTATAGTAACACTAGACAATACCATTAGATAAAATTTTATTTCAAAATATTCTCACTTATATTAATTTTACAATTTCATATAAAACAATTTTTCTTAGATCCAGATTCTAATGGAATTTTAAGCATTTTCATTTATATTTATATATCTATATATTTTTATATAAAATAAATATCATTTATAAAAATTCTTTATCTCTTTTCTTTTCCTTATAAAACCCCTACAATCATAACTTTACAGTCAGTCCAATTGTCTTTCTATATCATCCGATTCTTGTCATTCTACCAATATTAAAAAACTCTAGTTTAAAACCATTTAAAAATTCTTCAAATGATTATCACCCAAATTGCATTTTATCATTTTATTTCAATTTTTTTATAATTTTTTTTCAGAATTTGTGCTGAACGGACCTGGAACAGAAAATGGAAGTAAAAATAAAAAGTTAAAATAAAAAATAAAACAAAACAACACCAATTAAAAATTCTGGTCACACTTCATAGGATGATAAAGAATACCAGAATTGTCCCATCAGAAATTAAATTGACTTTCAAAGACTGAAGAAAAAAAAAATAAAACATTAAAAATAAAGAATGGAGAGGATAGAAAATTAATAAAAAAGGAAGGAAATATATAAACACAATATATAACATTAAGTAAAGTTTAAAAGAACTCTTTAGGATATTGGGCTTTAGAAATTCTATATATTATATTCAGTGATGAGCTGTAGCCGGTTCGCACCGGTTCTAAATTAATTTTGTTGATACCTAATTAATAGGTGGCACTATATTTAAAAACAACCACTGCTGGTTATTATCAGGCAATCGCGTAGAGAGAAAAATTCTCAATTTTTTTTTAAATAAGCACCAATTTTTTAAATTTTGTATGAAAAATTTTAATTTTTCACCGTCCTTCTATGTTTTGATATACTTCCCGTTAGAAAAATTAAAAAATTTTTATAAAATAATAAATTTTGGAATTTTATCTAACAGCTGCAAAAGAAAAATATAGTGCAATTTATACTTTTCATTGATAAATTAAGGTTTAAAAAAAACCCTTCATGAGAATAACTAACGTGGAACAACCTTCATTGACATGCTAACGCATACTAAAATAAAAAAAAAATCTATTCAAATAAAACGATATTTTATTGAAATAAAACGATTTTTAGTTTTTGGTTTTATAGAACCGGTTGTAAAATGTTTGGCAGCTCATCACTGATTATATTTGATATGGATGCACTCAACTGTTTACAGTAGATAGAAATTTAAAGGTTCTGGAAGGTGGCCCAGAAAAATGCTGAAGATAAGTTACTTAATTATAATTCACAGTTTAGGTTATACTTAAAATTGTTTTATATTTTTTAAATTTCCCTGAGAGATACGTTAGGTCAAGTGATGAAACACTATATAGATGCAATTAGGCGGCGGGGACGTTAAAGGCTTCGAAGAGCCGATGCCGGCAAATTATTTAAACAGTCTACCTATAATTTAAGAAGCTATGAACCCTTGACACTGTTTAAATAAAGCACAAGATGTCATCAAATGTGTACCGTTATCTTAATATATTTTTTTAATTTGTATCGAACCTCTATGTCGAACCGTTGTACATAATGTAAAATTGGGTCAAATGCATAAAACTGAGTTAGAACTCAAATCCAAATTTTAAACCTGTAAACAGTTGTGGGCCTTCATCCATGACTTGTATCCATCTTCTCCTGTCTATTTAGTTCGAATTATTAAGAACAGTTATTTCTGAAGCAAATCTGCATAATAGATTATCAAACCTATCTGGCTACACCATGTTGTTATAGAATGATTAGCCCAATTGAATGAAGCAATTTATATATTCTGTAACGGACTTAAATCTAAACTATACCTAACTGTATATCCTCGATACATTTTCAGGCATTACAAACTTAGACAAAATCCATAATCCTCGTTCCTCATAACTTTTTACTTATCAGTTTTAATTTATATTAAGTGATGTCAAGTGAATTTAATTTTTTTTCCACAATAAGAATAAAAGAAAATCCAAAAGAAATAAATTAGGTGGCCCATGAAATTAACTCAACAGTCCCGATAAGTTTTTTTTGTCGTCGATATACAAGTATTTATACATGTATATTTTATGCAGTGATACTAATATAATACAATGGCACAAGGCTTTTTATGTAATTTCAAAAGATAAAATATTCTACGGTACCAAGAGTTTTTATATAGAAATTTAAATGGATGACACAATAAAAGGTAATTAAATGATTATAATATGTACAAGGAAAGCCATTTGAGATGATATAAAAAAGTAAGTTAATTTGTGGTAACATAATTGTTGAAGATTAAAAATATTTTTTTTTTAGTTGTTATATAGAAAAATTAATTAATTGCATTTGATATTAAGATTGTGAAATAATTATTATAACTAGCAAAAATAGCTATAGGAATAATTTCAAACAATTTATGTTCAGAAAGTGATTGGACTCTTACGAACGTTGTTCTAAGGATATGTACTACACGGCCATTATCCGTTTTTTGACGCTGGAAAAGAGAAGATATTGATTTAGACTCAAGTGTATGGATCGGATTAAAATCGAATACTGAATCAAAGCTATATTACTTAGCTTGTCAGTCCGTTCGTCTGCATGATAACTTGAAATATTTAGCCAGTTTGTTCAAATTGTATATGAACATAACTCAGATATTTAATAAAGCCGGGTATCTGATTGTGAAGTCTCGGTAGCGTATTTATTAAACACGTGACATATTACGTCCAAGTTTAAAGTCTGCATAAGATCGAATAAAAATATAACCAAAATCTTGCAAAAAATGTTGGACTTCAATTCAATATTAATAAAGCCAAAGCAATTAGCATTAATGCCGGCGTAACACTATACATTTAAAAATAAACTGACAAACAATTGAGTATGTAAATAACTTCTGCTACCTTGGCAGCATTATTTAACAACCAGTGGTGGAGCGCAAGACAATTTGGATAACCGACTGAAGGAAGTTAAAGCTGTGTTTGGAAGATTGCAGCTTGTATGGAAAAACTCATAAATCTCCTGAATGAAATCCCCCAGGCTCCATAAGACGTGGTGGGCTGAGTTACATCCGGAAAAGAACAATAATTACGGATCTCAATACATATAACCTGGAAGAATGAAAAAACAACAGCATCCTAAAAGAGTTCAATGGATATGGCTAGTAAGGGTCCTATTCACCTAAGAAAAAAAAATATATATAAAAAGTGGTCGATGAAAGCTGCTACCAAAATAAATCGCAATTAAATTTTTTCTGTTTGAGTAATCTTCTCCATTTCTTTTTTTTCTTACAGATTAATATTTATAATTACAGATTATGGAGGATTAGGATATAGAAAAAAGAATTTTGATAGTGCGCCGCTATCACGTGCTGGAATCCGTAAGAGGCGAACATTCGGTGGCACACCTCCTAGCAGATGGACAATAATGAGGCTTGTGAATAGCTTTGCTGAACTTGGGACAGTCGAAAGATATCCATCATCGGAATCCCTTAGTTAGGGTGCAAGAAACTATCGCTGCTGTAGCTGCTGTTATATAAGTCTCGAGTTTCAACAAGAAATTTGTCTACTCAAATGAATATTAGCAGACAGTCGCTGCAGACTTTGCATAGAGATTTGAACTTATTTTCTTATAAATTGCAACTAACAAGTAAAATAAACCCAGCAGACTTGCAGATTTGCTTGCAATTTCACGGTTATTGGAGACCGTTACTTAAAAATTTTGAGAGAGTTTTTCTATCCAGAACTATGCCGAAAGAGAATTCCTTTCAACTCTGTTTGGTTTCAACAAGATGGTGCAACTGCACACATAGCCGTACCAGTTATGACAGAATTGCAGAAAAACTTCCGCAATAAACTGATTTCAAGAAACTCCACATTCCGTTGCCCTCCAAGATCTCCTGACCTTACTGCACCTGATTTTTTCTTATGGGGTTATTGCAAAGAAGAAGTTTACAAAACAAAACAAACAAATTTGAACGCTTTAAAACAATCAATTCGAACGGTAATTGAGGCAATTCCCGCTGATACTCTACCAGCAGTAATGAACATCATTTTGATTAGATGTCGTACTTGAATCATTGAACGTGGAGGCCATTTAAATTCAATAATATTCAAAACCAATTAAAGAACGTAATAAAAATGTAAAATTTTTAAATAAAAAAAGAAAAAATTAATTTCATGGATTTAACAAAAAGTTATTTGAGTTTCTTAATGTAGCAATATTCATCAGCCATCCTTTATATAAATATGTAAATAAAACGACATATGCTTAAAATAGATCTCCAAGCTTAAACTATTACAAGAAGTTCGATGCATACTTTTTGAAAAACAAACGTTCCAACAGCATCTGCCTTGGTCTCCATTAAAATCTTATGAATATGTATCCAGATGTCTTAATCTAAACCACCCTTAACTAAGTCATTTACATGAAAACAAATCTTGTATGCAGTTATATAAATATTTAATATTCTACTTCCCCCTTCTAATTTAATAAACTTCTTTCTGATAATACTAATTTAACTATATTTGAAACAAGTTTATTTGAAAAACATTATTAGAAATAAAATTTTTTAATTTATAATCATTACTTGAATATTTTCTTTCTCCGTTAATTAAAATGCCAGTTTAACTTTTCCCTTTCTGTAAAATATTTTAAATCACGTCCAGTATTAGTGTCGCAAATTATATATATATATACATATAGTGTAAAATATGTAAGTCAGGTGTTTATTTTCTCAACTTGATTATGTAAAAAAAAGTTGTTTGGTTCTCAATTACTATTCATTCTGTATTTTATACCAAATCTGAAGGTATTTAAATGGAAAAATCCCAAATCATATTAGAGGCAGATAAAGAATATACAAATTAAGTTTCAATTTTAAAAATTTTTAACTTTTTAAAGAGACTATGGGTATACATTTTATAAATCAAAACAGCAAATAAATTACTTAATTTCACACATTTTAACATTGTAATCGGCTTAAGTAAATTATTTTTTTTTTCGTATTCCTTTCTCTTTCATTTTTTTTTTCATTGGGGATTTCTTTTCTGTAAACACTTTGTTTACTTTGATTTGTAATTAAGGTGCTGTAACATATATGATTCGAATACTAAAATGTGTGTTAAGCAGAAGCAGAATGAATCAGAATGTAGTTTTAAGTTTCATGTATTATGTTTCGACTCTTATTACGGGCGTTGATTGAATGAAAAAAACACCTGTGGTGTTCAAAGCAATCTAATAATTAATCTGCTTAGACGTTGACAAGTGCGCAAAAAATTCGTAAGAAATCTGGAACCAGCTAAAAAATTAAGAATAGAATCAGCAGATAATAAGCTCTTCCGATAGGTAAACTAAGCTTCGTAATAATACTAATAGTAATAACTATGACTATTATTGTGACTATTAGAAAACTTATAAAGATACGGAAGGGGAAACAAGTTTAGGCAAGTTGAAAAACGGAGACTCTGGCATGTTAAGGAATTAGCACAATACGAGTTTTAGTCTTTAGTTTCTAATTTTAGATCACTTGAACCATTAATATTATTGAATAGCAGTTTTTAAATTAAAAAAGAGAAATCCTTTCTTGAATTAAGAAGCGAGCCATCCCTAAACTAATATTGCACCACATAAAATGTTGCGGACATTCTAAAATTATCCTTTTCCTTAAGACTCTTCACAGTTAGTTCCAAAGATTTGTAAAACCTGGCAAAAAACCTTACTAATACTTAAAAAAATATTTGTACTAAAATATTTTATAATATATATTACACAACTTCCATATTACGTGTCGGAACGGATACCGAGTTTCAATGTTCTTCCACCTTTAGATTTGAAATGTTTTGTTTTTTTTTGCAATTTTAAAATTTCGTTTATATTTTTTTATTATTTTTATCTTATATTTTTAAAATTTTTCTCAACTGTTGACACACTTCCGCCCTAAGGGCAAATATTTGTCTGAAGGATCATCCAAAAACTCCATTGGAATTTAAAAACAAAGTATATAGAAAAAAAGGTATCCAAAATATTAGCAGAATTATATTCACAAAAGTATTAGTATATGGATGGAGAATTTTTTTTTAAAATTCTTAAAATGTCTTTAAAAATAAAATCCCAATTTTTAGATTTTAAATTTTTTTTTAAGCTTATTTTGTATTTTATTGGATTGGGATTGGATGAAAGATGAAAAACATAAAAAAAAATTAATATAAAATTTCGATCCCTTTATTTAATTTTATATTTTGTTCTGTTCATGTTTTTACATATATTAATAAATATTCTAAATATACAAACACTGCGAAACAACTTTTAAACCCATCTATTAATTATATATTCCCAAAATTCAATTTGGTTTTTTTTTTTTATTTAATAAAATTCAATAACATCAGAATCGATTCATTGCACTCAAAACTATAGGATCGAGTAGATTTTAATTAATGATTTGGTAATTTTTTGAAAGTTTAGATAAAAAGAACTGTAACTTGGTTCGTTTTTGGCCTGGATTTAAGGCTAAACTGAATGTAAATGTTCGACTTAATTAATAACAATCATTTTCAAAACCAACTTTAATCTGTTAAAAGGCATCGCACAAACCTAAAATGTAATGAAACCCGTACAAATCGCTAAAATTGCTTCCAATTGGAGTATTTCCATTTATTCAAGTCCCACTGAAGTTTTATTGAGTCCTTTGAACTGTTTCCTTAAAAGATAAGTGGTGGAATTAGATTATATTCACATATGTATAACAACCCCAATACATGGTTGGTACAGTGATTAGGATATGGAACTCTCATTTGAACTTGCTCTTTTTTGACTTTTTATTGCTAAGATTGGTCATTCCGATTAAATCAATGGCTAACGATTCGAAGTTAAGACATACATTAATTCAAGATGGAATAAGGTGAAGTAATGTTTCACGTAGTGTGATGTGTCCAGTATCTTCCTTCTTGCCCTTATATGTACCTATTGAACATACCACGTAGTGTGATGTGTCCAGTATCGTCCTTCTAGCCCGTACATGTTCCTATTGACCATACCAGATATGGCTTAGTAGCCTAAAAAATAAACATGGAGCTAATTAAAAAAAATTAAATTATTGCATATAACTGCAGGTTTCAGATTGGATCAAATATTGAAAATTCCCAACATCTTGTTCTTTAACCTCTTTTTACATCACTAACTTAACTTCAAAATAATAATACTAATAATTTTACCAAAACTTTATTTAATGATCCTAAAAATTAATGAATTTTCAAATTCAAAGGACGAAAAACCAAAAAAAAAGAGTAAAATTCCTTGGTATTAATAAAATAAAGAAAAATGATTTTTTAATTAAAATCGATGCTCTAATAAATCTTTTTCGAATTTTTTTGATTTATTTGTTGCCTTTTTGTTTTGGGATGAACAAAATCACTTCATTTTGGACATACTTTCTTATAAAATACAAAAGAAATTAAATATTTTAATTTGACGAGATCACATCAAATTAGATGAGAAATGGGAAAGAACCAATTTAAATCCCTATAAAGTAAAACTTACAAATTGATTTAAAAAATATCCCAAAATTAAAAAGGGATACTCCCTTAAAAGCAACCGTTTTTAATCTGATTTATATATACGTTAGCATGTTACCATACTAAAGATTGTATTCTTTCATCAGACGAGAAGCCATAATTTATAGGAATTTTATATACCAGAAATTATATAATATGGTTTTGAAAAATTGATTCAGTGTATTTGACCTATAGAAAACGGATTCGAAATGATGATTAAGACATCTTCCTATGTACATAACAAGAAAGTTAATTAATTTGTTTAGACTTGGAAAATTATAAATGAAACTGTAATTATTAACCTATTTTGGGGTTTAATGTAAAAGAATCCTTCAAATCAATTTTATTTTAAAATTAAATTGAAAAATCACCGACTTGATTGATTTGGAATGTGAGTTGAATAAGAATGAATCGAATTACCTTAAATTTATAAAATTATAACAAGACCATCCTTAAAATAAAAATCAACTTAAAAACCTATTTAATATAATAACTTCTTAAATTAATTTGGAATTTGGAGAACAAAATTTTAAATTCCACAAGTTTTGGGAAAAACCCTTTTCTTTAATGAGTATTAATCTACGGAGGTAAATTTTTTTTTTTTTTTTGTTATTATTAAATTTTTTATTTAATTTCAGATAATTTTACAATAATATATAAAATTATGTATAAGAAATAAAGTAATTCTAAAACTACAGCTTATAACTAACATTTAAATAATAATTTCTATAACTTATGATTTTTTAGAATTTTTCTAAATTTCAAGGTTTTTTTTTTAAACATTTTCAAATTTCAAAGATTAATTTCTAAGATTTTTTACAATTTTTCTAAGTTTATTTTTAAATATGTTTAAATTTTGACTGCTTCAAATTTTAATTTTAAAAAATTACCGATAGCGAGTTGAAAAGTTTTATTGCGCTGCATTTTAAACTTTTTAGCTTCAATGTTGTTTTGGCTTTGGAATTTCAATATTTTTTCCGTTTCTGATTAGATACTCGTAGTTAATATTAATATTCTCCCTGTTTTGAAGTTTTTGTTTTGATTTAATATTATACATGTATTTACATTTTCAAAGTAAATTAGTTAGTTAATATACAGTGTATCAATTATTTTATATAAATTATTAGTCCTGGTTCTTATATTCAAATTAAATGAAGTTTTGAGGGCTCTATTCATTACTACACTCATTTAATGTTTATGAAAATATGAACAATTTTACTCTTTTAAATGTAATTTGATTTTGCAATATTACTAACACTGTATGCTGATAGTTTTAAATTATTCAAACTATCAGTATAGTTAAAGTGAATAACTTTAGTTAGAGTATTAAAATGAAAAACTTACAGCAAACGCAGTGAACCTAATTGTTTATTAAAGCTTTAATATTTTATAATATATTCCACTCTCTTCCTATCAAGTCAAAACTGGTATGAGAATGACTCCAGAAAAAACCAAAATTCTGGTAAAATGGATATAAAATGTTACTGAAAAATTATTCTTCGCAGATGGGTAGAACAAGATAATAGATCTTACTGGAATATTGCTCTACGATCAGTACTGAGAATACATCAAAAAAGTTTTTCATATCACTAAATATAGAGGAGCATAGAAGAGCTACATAACTTCACTAAAAATTATATTAGGGCTCTTATAGGTCTCATGCGAGGTTACAGCATTACATAAAACAGAACTATCTGAAGGTGATAAATGTTGTCTAAAAGACAAAGAAACAACAGAGAATCATAATCTGCGTAGCAGTTATAGAAAAAGACTCTATCTATATATATAAAAGCGAATGTTTGTTTGTTTATTTTTTTATATGTAGCGTATAAACTCCTAAATTACTTAGGCGATTATCATGAAAATTTTTTACCGTACCCTTATTATTATTATGAAGTTTATAAGGGTTTTTGGGTACCGAGAGTGTTTCTAGACTAATAATTTTGCTCTAATGTAGTTGACTCCATTACAAGACTTGTTACACTATGTGCAAATTTTATGTAATTTTTTTCCAAAAACCTCAACTTCAATTAAAAACCCATGGAGAGGAGCGGCAAAGCATACCGGGTGTTAGCCAGTATTATATGAAAGATTTAAAAGAACAATCCAAATTATATATGTATATAATTTGTTTTGATTATTAAAAATACACTACTTAAGATTATTATTTAAAATAGCAAGGGATTAATTTGAGTCTGGAATGTAGTAGCAAATAATGGTTAGTATAATCTAGAAATTAAAATTTTAAATTTTTTAAATTAAAATGTCTTAAAAGTTAGAAAGAATTTTAATTACCTTATCAATTGTATATATTACAAATTCTTTTGTAATGCAATTAAATTCTATTGAAATGTAAATAAGAAAATATTTTAAATATTCCGTCTTAAATAAATAGTAGCATAAATATGTTACCAATATTAACTAAGGCTAGTTTGAATAATCCTTATTAATAGCTACTACACATTACTAACCCAAATTAATCCATGTCTGTATAAGAGATATATAGACTCAAGTTGTTCACTTTTAATAAATTATACATTTATATAATCTTTTTGATAATTACTTCTATTTGAGCACCTTAATTTTATAGTTATAAATCTAAAGGGAACCCTTTTTTTAATAAAAAATAATCTTAAGTTAAAGTTTAAATATACATAAAAACCTCTGTCTACAAAAATTTGTTTTTCTAATCGATTAATGTCACCTCGATATAAAAATAAAATAAATCGTTAGATCGAGTTCTTTTCTTTCAAAATTAATTGAAACCCACCTCTTAACTAAAAGATATTTGTATTACTCATATTTTTTCTCATATAAAGGATTTTTCTTGATCCTTTTCTATAAATTTAATTTTTAATAGTTAATTTTTAAACCCATTCACCGTTTAAAACATTTTTCGAGTATCAGATGAAAGAGACAAACAATAGAATCAAATAAATAAAAAAATATATGTGAACCTAAGTTGTTGTGTATACATGGTGTATTTCATGTATATACTATAAGGATATAATATCATGTAAAATATAATTAATGAGATTATCTTTCAGAATATTCTTAAATATCTAAAATAAAGAGTTTATATTATCTCCTATATATAATATATTGAATAATAAAAGATTTAATAAAGTGAGAAATTTAACTTATAAAAATTTTTAAAAAATAGTTATTAGTGTCCATGTTAAAGATTCTGTCATTTAATAAAAATTTCATCGTATTTAAATCGTATCAAAAAATTAAATTAACATGCCCAATAATGCAAATCGTATTGCAAATAATTCAATAAAAATGTTATGCTTAAAATTTTCAAATGCTAGTAAATATTTCAAATATACTTTTACCAAATATTAAAAATCTCATCTCAACGTCCATTTTCAAAACTTCAAGATTTATTTGAAAAATTTGTTTAAAAATTCATCTATAAATAGTTTTTAAAAACTTAAAACTTTTGAAAGTAAATACTACTCTTATTAAAGGTATTTAAGATTTAAAGAAAACAAATTTATCCAAAAGAGAATTATCTAATAGAGTTTCAATACTAAATGAATTATAAATTTTATATGTTTGAACGGTGAGTTGAAGGAATTTAGAGGAAGTCCTATTCTAAGTTTAAACTTTAGACTTTTAATTAATTTTAGAAATATTTATTGTATTATTATTATTATTATTTCAATTCCAAGTCAGGTTCGAAAAGAATTTTCTGTATTCTGCTGATTTGCCCCGTGGTTCTTGCGACTTTCTCTTCAAACCACTTTTCGTCTTTGTTTTAGTTCTTAATTTGACAATTAATCTCGCGCTTTACTTGTGGACAATGGAGAAGCTACCTGTGCTAATTTTACCCTGCATTATAAGATATTTGAGATTTACCTCTACTACCGTACTCTCGTCTATATCTGCGATCACTATGAATTTTATTATGATTAACTACAAAATAAAGTCTTGTCTATATATATGTATCTATTTAACGTGATTGTATAATCGGTTACAACACCAGGATTGTCATTTTTTCCAGAATATTTACATTAATGCCTTCCGGAAAAAGTGGATATGACAATTTTGTAACCAAAGCTAAAAATTTTATTATTTAAAAAAACTTAAGCATGTGGAGTAAATTATGAAACAAAAATATTTGTATTAAAATAATCCATTAAAATAATTAGGCTTTATTTCCATAAAATAAATAATTAGGCCTTATTTCACTTTGGAATCAGAAATAAAGCTATAATTGGCGAAATTTCTTAATTAAGTAAAATAAGGCTTCCTAGGCTTTATTCGCCCAAGAAATGGAAATTTAAAAAATCACGATCCATCCTAAAAAGAAAATGAATTCATATTCGATTAAATAAAAAATTTCAATTTATGAATAGGTAAGTAGTTTTTATAATTTCATAAATTTCTTAAAAAAAAAATAATTCCAAACTCGAAAACTAAAAACAATCAAATTATTAAAATTAAAAATAAATTATTAATGTTTTTTAATTTTATTTTCTATATTTGATTTTATTTTTAAAAACGACTCATTAATTATTTGACAAAATATTTTAAATTTAACCTTTTTTTATTAAATAAAAAAAAAAATAAAAATAGTTATGATGGTACGGAAAAGAATCAAAAAGCAAAGAACCAAAAAATGACACAAATGAAATATTTATTTTTAACGGCTATGGAGTCCTTGAGAATAAAAAAAATACATAATTCTATGACCTGCGCTCAATATATTTGTATATCTATACTATTTTATATTGATATCATATATATGGTAATTTAGGTCAAACACATACGTACATACACACATGTTCTATATATATGAAACAAGGGATAACCTCGAAACAATAATCTGCGACTCGTCTACCATTATTACATTTTGTTAAGATATTCAATATGGGGTATACATTCAATTCAGTATTATGATGGTGATCCCTTTTGCTCAGGTGTTTTTTATTCTATTGTTTTTTTTTTGATTTTTTTTTTTTGATTCATTGAAAGGTCGTGTAAATCTTTTGAAGAAAATGAACAATGAAACTTCATTTAATATCAAATTTAGATATATGAGGTGTCCTTCTTGGAAGAACTTAATAAATTTTAATTGTTACACCAGAAAATAACAATTGAATTAAATTTTGTTTTTTTTACATTTAACTCTAAAGCCTAAGCTTAATTCAATAGTTTTAACAATTAGGATGCAAATTAAAAAAAAAAAACATTAAACTATGTGATTTAATAAAATGGGGCTATCAATTTTTTTCTTTTTCTGTAAATCGGAGTAGAATATGGGAATGAAAGTAACATGATCAGTGATCAGAGTATTTGATTTGTGATTTCTTTTGTTTTGAAAAGAATGTTCAAAAAGAATTAAGGGGAGTACCTAGTGAAAAATTTTTAGACTTTATATGCCTAACTTATTAATGAGGGACAAAGAATTTAGACTGAATCCATGCCGGTCATAGATTTTTTACGTTGAATTAGTTGAACTATTTTAACAGGTCCTACAGCAATGTAGAGAAAAATATAAATAAATTCTAATCACGGAATCCTACTATTTAAATTATTTGAATAAGTTTCAAATGGTAACGAGTCATCAAACCAATTAAAAACTGCCTGAAGGAGTTAAAGAATTTTGACCCATAAGATTTATGACCCAGATAATCTGTCATAGTTTAAAATAAAAGAATAACTAAATGTTATTGGATTAGAACTGCAAGAAAAAGTAATTTGAAAATATTTAGATTAAGGTTGTTGGTATTATAACAATAATACTTTCGAGCAGTCTTCAAATCATCAGCGTTAATTGCAATATCACAATGTTGTGTTACGGAAGTGACATCGTTGATCGCAAAAATTAATAAAGATAGGCGATTTTAGAAGCTTTGAATTGAGAAGAAGTTGAAATCTAAAATTAAAACATCTCTTCTGATCAGAAAGGTAAGAAATAGACAAAATTTTTAATGTGGAAATTCTAGTTTCTGCAATTCAAAAATAATAATATTGTGATAAAGTAAATCGAATGCTTTACTGAAGTCAGTGTAAATTATATTCGTTTGATATATTCATTCACCATATGTTTTAGAAGTGAAATTACATGCAGCAATATTAGTGGCTGTAGATTTATTCTTTACAAAGCCATGTTGATGGATTATAAAAGGTTAGTGCAATTATCATAAACAGAATCAAATATTATTAATTCAAAAACTTTTTGAATAGGTTTTTTTTATGGACTGGTTTAATAAAAGCAATTTCCAAAGTGATAAAATACTCGTGAAACTAAAGAAAGTAAATAAAATAACATAGAAAAGTGCTGCTAAAAAAAGGGAAAACTTTTTATATTGGGAATACCATCAGTTCTAAGACTAGAATTATCATTCATTTTATTAGGTAATGTAATACTAAATTAGTATCGATAGGATATTTCTTAGCCCTGTTTTAGGGAATATATTTAAGTGGGAAAAATTTACTTTCAAAAAATTAATATTAGAAGATATACTCTGAACATAATTTGAATAAAGATTATGCAGAGCAGAGCAGAGTTCCAAACTCTGTGTATGGAGAATTCAAAAAATTTGCTCAAATGGGGATTTATAGACGGCAACTTCTAATATTTAAAATGCCTTTTTGCCGACATATTATATTATATAAAAAAAAAATTAGGAAGTCTTTGTGCTTAGATAGAAAATTTCAATTATTTGTTTAATAAAATTTTGGAGGTGGCAGCCACTTTTATTTTAAAGAGATATTTATATCTCTGCACTATAAAATAATATTTCGGACATTAAGATATCATATAAAGTTTTTCAAGCTGGTATTTAAACTATAGGGTCGAATACATATAAAACTTAGTTATAAACCAAATTTCAATATATCTAATTCATGATTTTTAAAATTTAAATAAATCATAGCATAAATCACCGGAATGACTTCACAAGAGCTTTCGATACACTAAATAGAGTTGCAATTTGGAAAGCCCTGCAAATAAAAGGCATTCCGGTGAAAATAATCAACATTATCAGGGCCATGTATTTGAACGCGAAAACACAAGTTCTACATAAAGGAAATCACCCTTCAGTATCATTAATGGCGTCAGACAAGGATGTCCACTCTTACCTATCGTATTCAATATTGTAATTGACGAAGTTATGAGGAAAACAATTAATGGACATGGTGTTAGTTGGAATATCATAAATAAGTTAGAAGATCTAGAATATGCTGACGATATATGCCTCATAACCTATGATGATATGAAAGAAAAAATAAATAGATTAAACAGATATGCGAAAGAAGTAGGTCTGCAAATAAATATGACGAAAACAAAGATAATGAGATGCAATACCAATAACCAGAGAGTCCTAGAAATAAATAATACACCAATTGATGATAAATAGATTAAACAGATATGCGAAAGAAGTAGGTCTGCAAATAAATATGACGAAAACAAAGATAATGAGATGCAATACCAATAACCAGAGAGTCCTAGAAATAAATAATACACCAATTGATGATGTAGAAAGCTTCGAATATCTAGGCAGCATCATAAGCACAGATGGGGGAACAATAAAATTGTGATATTGATAACAGACTAGGCAAAGCAAGGATGATATTTGGAAGATTGGGAAATATCTGGAAATTCTCTCAGATCTCAAGAAGTACAAAGCTGAGGATTTTCAACGCCTGTGTTAAATCAATTCTGTTATATGGCAGTGAAAACTGGCTAACCACCAACAGACTTACGAATAAGCTACAGGTTTTCATTAATAAATGCCTTCGAATAATTTGTCGGATACTCTGGCCAAATAGAATATCCAACAGTCAACTCTGGAGTATGTGTCGGGAGATCCAATCGTAATACAAATTAAAAGAAAAAAATATAGATGGATCGGGCACATAATAAGACGACCAGAAAATATGATAGCCAGACAAGCTCTAGATTGGCAACCACAAGGCAGGAGAAGCATAGGAAGACTCCGTAACAGCTGGAAAAGCACAATATTGAAAGAGATAGGGAGAATTAACAAAACATGGTCGCAAGTAAAGGCTATTGCACAAAACAGAAATAGATGGAAAGGGTTAGTGGATGCCCTATGCTCCCTAGGGGAGTTGTAAGGAAAAAAAAAAAAAATCATAGCTACTGCAGTGGAGATACTATCAAATATTACATCATGCAGAAAGATTTTGAATATACGATTTCAATATGTTTTGTCTGACTCCTAGTTTCTATAACGTTACAAATAATAGTTTTCATAATAATATAAACAAAAACTAAAACTCCAAAGTAAAACTAAATTTTGATTAAATTTTATTTCATATTTTGTATACAGTACAGCCTTAATGATAATTATTTTAATTGCTATTCAGGATTTTGAAAATATATGTATGTATGTACTTATAAATTAAAAATAAATTAATTGGAATTTGAAGTTAAAAACTTGTTCAATATAATTAATAAAATCAATCAAAATTGAAATATAAATAATATGCTTAAAGTGAATATAAAAAAATTAAAAATTTAGTTTTAGTAATTTAATAACACTTAAAGTTACATAAAATCTAAGCTTATTTTATATTAATTGTTTTTTTTTTAGTAGTAACCCAATAAATTCAAAGAATAATATTAACACTTAATTAGACAAAAGTGTTAATATACTACAAATACTTAATTATCACTTAAAAAACATTAAGCCAATCATATAAATTAAAAATTAGAATTCTGCTTTTAAGTTTTAAATAACTACATATACATTTCTGGTTTTATATATTATATAAATATATTTATTAAAATACTTAAAATCTACCATTTAATTAAATCTATTAATAATTTTCTACTAGTTTATTATACATTCACAGTTAAAGTTTAGAAAAAAAGTTACTAAATAAATTAATATTCAATAAAAAACAAAAAATAAAATAAAATAGTAAAATAAGTTATAACATTTACGGAATATAAGTTTTTTCATCTTTTGGTTTGCCAATTTTATTTCATATATTATTGGCTAAAAAATTTTGAAATAATGTTTTAAACTTTAAAAAAGCATTATATCTTTCTAAATTCATTATTTGCTAGTCTGAATCGAAAATTTCCAGCTCTTGTTTTGGCACTGTCGTTGTTGCGAACAAACTAAATGGTTGTAAATGTTCAGTAAGTTTTTCTTGTACAAGTAATTCAAGTCTTTTTCTAGTTACAATCTTTTGAATCTCCAATTGAACTTCAATATAATCTCTTTGAGATAAGGTTCTTAATTGTGAAGCTAAACTTTGACAAAATACTTCAATTTCATCAGATTTTTCTAAACTTGTGTTATTAGATTTAAAGCTATGCGTGGAAATATCATCAGATGAAACAATAGATGTTGAAACAACAGATGCTGGAACAATACATGAAACTTCTTTTTTTCTTCTACTTTTTTTTTCTGGATTTTTAACCAAATTTAAAACTTGATTTTCATTTGTATTAAATTGATTTCGCCTTGGATGTACACAATGACTTATGAACTTCATTGAATCATACCAAAAATGTTTAGTAACATAATGTTCTTGTGCTCCTTCATTTACTTCTTTTCTTATCTAAAAAAAAATAACTTAAATTAATAATTTTGCAGAAAACATGAAATTTAAAAAAATTACTCTTTTCTCTTCTTTTATAAACATTGATCTAAGAGTATGAATCTTTGTTTTAACTTCTTCTACAGTAACATTAAATAAATTTGCCATTTCTCTGTAAGAATGTTTTCGTAATTCAGGATTTTTATAATCTCTTGAATTTATATTCCATAAACATTCTCTTTGTCTATAAGCATTTATAAATTCTAACAATTTTTCACTATCAATTTTTCTAGCTCCCATTTTGATCTAAAATTATGTGAATGAATATTATTTATAACTGTTATAAGTTATAACTTTTTTTTTTATTTATTGGGCTAGAGTGGTTTTGTTGACTACCTAATACTCAAACACTTATATATTTACTTTTTCTCTTGTCTCTGCAAATCAGAATATTTTTATAATATTTATTTCTTTCTGATTAATAGATTTTTAAATACACTTAATTAATATTGGAATTAACTTTAATTTAATTTATAAAGTTTTGATTTTATTATTTAAACAATTTTATTGAAAAATATTTGACATATTCTTTCTTATCAAAACTAAATAATCAATCAATTAAATTAATCAAATCAAGAAATTGAAAATGAAACACTTCTGTTCTGTTTCTGCAGCGAATATTGACAACTGACAAGAAAATTGACAGTTGAAATAGTGAACCGTTCACAGCTTCCACATAAATCTAATTTTTAGAAAATAAATAAATAAATGGCCCATTTCACTAACTTTATAATCCAAAATTTTATTCTTTATTAAAATTTAAATGTTTTTTACAAAAACAAAATATAAAAATTATACAATTTGAAATTTTGTCAAAGACCCCTGGTGGAAAAAGTATGTAACATTTACATTTTAAAAATGTAAATTTTACGATATTAAGAAATAAGTACGATGTTCCATTTTAGAACGAATTACGTTCCATATTTGGTTTGTGTCGAAGGTAGAACAATGTCAATTCCTAAAATATGGCAGTATGATTTGTACCATCAAACACGGCTGTCAATCAGGACATGAATTTCTTAAATCATTATTAAAATAACTAACATTTTATAAAAAGAATATTTATTTTAAATTTTACTCAAAATTAACAAAAAACAAGTAATAAATCAAAAGGAAGTCGATATAATCGATTAATTTATGCATTACAAATAAATTATTTAAATTAAATTAAAAAAAAATAAGTGGATTGGATTGGTATATTTTATAATAAAACTAATCCTAAGTTCTAACAAGACCATCAAATAACTTTGTGATGAGGAGAACTTACATCTTACTATAACGTATACATGCCTATACGCTAAAAGACAATTATTGATAGAGTCTAGAAAATGTTGACACTAAAAACTTTCGGTTCCAGTCTCCAGAAACGCCCTTCTAATTCTTTTTAATAATTTTAAAAAAGCTAAAATAATTATCTTACTATGTAATTTACCAATAATAATGTACACTTAAGCTAAACAGTAAAGAAAGAGACACGAGAAAGTTTTTACTTAAAGTAACATGCTGAAAATTTTAGCTTCAAAATTTCTAAAGGAAAGAATAGGTTCCCAAATCAACAAATGTGATAAAAAAATGCCATCTATATAGCATTAGTTGTAAAAATATTTAATTTGTTGTTTTAAAAACTGGCTAGGTAGTGATAATAAACCATTTTGATAGATCTTCAACAAAATTCGTAAAGTTATCCAAGCACATGAAACAAATGTACAAAATGATATAATATTCCGTGATTCAACGAATTATAATAAATTTTAAAGACAATTAATAACTTCCTGATATATTAGAATACTTTTAGAAATAATAACGCTGCTATTAAAATTTGTTAGCTATGGGGTTCAGTATAGCGCAATGGAACCCTTAGGGTTAAAAAGCAAAATCAAATGTCAATTGACAGCTTCTCGAATCTTTTCATAACAATTGACATATGAATTTTTGCAGAAATCTGGGAAAGAAATAACAATTTAAATTTTAATAAAAAACTACCTTTTTTTGCGCCTTTTTGTTTTCAAATCAATACTCTAATTCTAAATAATTAAGTTTTTATAGTTTTAAAAAGTAAAAAAAAGGTGTTTTAAATGTCACAAGTAAAATTTTCAAAAATAGAAATTGTATATAATAATTAAAAATATTTTTTTTTAGGATATTCGTTCGTTTTTCCAACCAAAAAGTGCTAAAAAAACTGTAGAAGTTCCAAAACGTAGAGCACGAGTTTTGGAAAGTGAAGATGATGATGATATTGAGATAGTTAAAGCAACCCCAAAGGAAAGTAAGAAAAGAGAAAGAATTAAAGCTTCTAAAAAACGACGTATAATTGAGTCGGACGATGATGAAGATGAAGTAATTGTAAAATCACCTGTAAAAAATAAAAAACCAAATTTATCTAAACTAATCGATGAATTAGCTCCTAAATATGAAAAACCATCGACTGAAGAAATTGAAGCTAAGTTTGGACATGTTCCAAAACGTGTTGAAAAGAAAAAAGCACCATCAACAAAAAAAGCAGAAACTGGTATTTCTAATGATGATATTGTAATGTTGATTGATGATGATGATGATTTTAATCAATCTATAATTAATTTAAATGAATCTGAATTGATTAATCAAAATAATAAAACAAATGGTGAAACATCAAATCTTTTCCAAAATAAATCACCAAAAAAATCGCCAAAAAAAAATGCAACCAATATAACCCCAAAGAAAAGTAATTCGAATAAAAGCCCTACATTTAAAAAACAAACTAGTACTGAAAAGAAAAAGGAAGAAAATATAAGCAGAAAAGATAAAAATAGAACTCCCACAAAAGAAATTAAAACAAATGGAACTGCAAGTCCAAAAGATGAAAAAATTAAGTCTCCAAATAAAAAAGTTGAAAGACCAAAATCACCAATTAAGAAATTGGAAATAGATGCAGAATCTCAATCATTTTCTAATAAAGTAAATGATAGTAGTAATAAAGTAAACAAATCTTTAGCTGATATAAGTTCCGAAAGTGGACCTGCAAGAACTCCTAAAGCAAAATCATCTAAGAAGGTAGACTTAGATTCAAGTAAGTGCTTTTTTATAATTATTTATTTTTCATCAAATCAAAAAAATTTTATTAAATTTACGGTGCAATATTAACGGTTACGAAATTGATAAACTATTGCAGAAATAATATGTCAATGTGTTCACTTATTAACGGTACGATATTGAGTAATTTTAACTGATAATGAATTGTTGCAGAAATTGTAATACAATGTTATCAATTTTTAAATAGTTATTATGATAATAAAATATCTATATTTTATTGGTCAAGCAAAAATGCATTATGAAAGATAAGAGTCAAGTGCTTTTTTGAGTGTCAAATCAATTTTTTTTTTTTAAGTGGGAGGAGTTCACATAAACTAAAATTATTTTTAAAAAACCACATGTTTCAGCTAACGAATATATATTAGCCCTAACGTTTTTGATTTAAAATTTTTACCTTTTTACTTGGTTCTATTATGGTTTATCCTTTTTAAGAAATGATCAATCTCATTTAACTCTTCAATATATTACTTTCCATTCTTTAAAATTAAGAAAAAAATTATTCGCTTTTTTCTTTATTTTAGTTTATGAACAGTTGTATCACAAAGAACCACAAATTAACCAGTTTTTATTTTTCATAAGGTTTCCTTGATGTTTTTTCCCTTAAATTAAAATACCATTTATCGAAAGGATTCTTTGGTAGTTATGAATAATAACTCCTAACGAAAACAGATTATAATTGAAGAATACAAAATTTATACAGATATGAAACTGCTAGTAATAGTCAAAAATACCTACTAAAATTACACGATCTTAATAATAATAATCAAAAATTTATAAATTCTGGTTTTTGCAATACGATACTATAAGGCTATAAATATTCAGTTAAAATTCACACTAATAACTTTTCCTCATTATTCAGATTACCAGTCTTTGAACAGATTTAAAAAAAAATTAGGCAATTTTTGCGTTAGACATTGATTTGTCTTTCATTATCTTATTATAGGATTTATTAAATTAGTTCTATATCAAAAACTTTTGGAAACTTAGGTTTGACCAGATTACAGGTCCGTGTGAGTGTGATAGAAGGTCATCTTCTAACGCTCTGAAGGTTAATATCAGAAAAGTTGATCAAATTTTATATTAAAACCTTCTGTAAAATTAGTTTGTATGCCAGTAGCATTAGAAATAACTGTTAAATATTTAAAAAGTTATTGTGAATTAAGTTTATTCATATTTTAAAAAACCAAAAAAAAAAAAAATAAAAACAAACTAGGTACTCTCGAAAATTAAAATTTGTCTTGTTTCATCCGGCTCGGTTCAAGACTTTAGTCAGTGCATTCACATGAAAAAATAATTAACAATGTACATATTAGGTTATTGTTATGTAGGGATTAAAAGAACAGATTTATGCATTTTTAAATAAAAAAAAAATTATTCCAAAGAATATTATTGGTCCGTGGCGGAATGCAAGAGTTATGGTGTCCTCTTTCTCGTGTTGTATACAACTTTATTAAACAATTGTTCTAAACTTAAAATATAATCTTAAAAAACATAAGTTTTGAAAATCTTCGATGAAAATATTAGTAAGCTCTGTAAAAATGTGTTAAAATTAATTAAAATTAAAACATTTTCAATTTATTTTGTTGCACTTAAATATATTCATTTTATATTTTTTTAAAAGTAATTTGTTTTGTTACAATATAAAGACAACACTATTTTAATATTAAAAATATATATTTTAAAATATTTTTTACTAATTAAATTACAATTTTCTTTAATATTAGTTTTTAATAATTTTCTTTAAAAAACCTATTTTATTATTTCTTATTTAAGACTTTCTGAAATTCGATTTTCTTTTTTAAACCAGAAATAATCTAAAGTTACATATAAAAAGTATAAAAGACCTAAAAGTATAAAATAATATCCGTAGACTGAGTATTGTCCTATAACACTTAGTTTAAATCCTATATCTTCGACAACAACTAATGTTAAAAATGTTTGTAATAACAAACCACCAACTGTATTTATGCCAAATACTAAACCATAGCTATCTTCTTCTAAATGACGTGCAACTTCGGCACTAAATATTAATGGAAATAATTTTTTTGTTAATATTGTAACAGAAATTTCAAAAATATTTTTCTTTTACCTTGTTACAGTTATTGTATATGAATATAATGCACCAAATATAATATAACCAACATAGGCACAATATAAATTTTGTGTTAAACATGAAAATAGAATAGCACCACCTTGCAATGCTGATAATAATGCTAAAATCATAAAACTTTTACGTGGTGCTAATGTACCAAAATGCATATAACCGGCAACCAATGCAAAGCATGTTCCTAAACCAGTTAAAGCTGCATCAACTGCACCATTCCATAATTCCTTAAACAAGAGGATATAAATATAATTTTTATTATATGTATATTTTATTTCATTGAAAACACGTGTAGTAACTTACCGGTGGGTTTTCATCAATATCATTCCATAGAACTTGAATATAACATATAAATTGTAAATAACCGCCAAGTCCAAATGCATACCATAAACTCCATAATACGACTTTCCGATTTGTATAGGCACTCTTAAATTGATACCATAACAGTTGGAATGGTTGTAAATGTGGTTCTGGTGTTATATTCATTAAATTTTCTTCAACATTTTGTATCGCTTTACCATTATCAATTATTATGGCTAATGGTTTTGGTTTTGGTCCACGATGAAAATATAAACTTGATTCAACCCTTGGTAATCCAAACGCCCAAAATGTTGCAAGAATTTGTGCTGAAAAAATAAATTTATTTCGTTAAAGCTTCAATTACAATTTTAAATTATCTTAAAAGCTGAAGTTGTAAAAAACCCAATTTTGAATATCGAAAATTCAAAGATTCCGGTGTTACTTTTGATGAAAGGAGATGTGGCAACAAGTTAAATCTTATTATATATTAATATCTTAAACTTAAATTACTTTTAATGCTCAACTAAAGTTTTTTAACGTCTTTTTTAAACTTTAAAAAATAGTTGGTCATATTTATAAGAACCAGCCTATAATATTGGCATTATACAACTTTTTAGAAAAGTAGTATATCTTTAAAATTTTTAGTTTTAGCTACTGCTTTATTTGTTCAAATTAACTTTTGATGGGAATTAGAGCACATGTTTTATTACATATTGATAACATTTAGAATAGGAGAGTAAAATTAATTTGTTTCTAACTCGAAAAGTCTAAATTGTAATAATAAATGACAAGAAATTATCATGTTTATTTATGAATCGTTAAATCTTTATTTGCTTTTAATATATACATATACGTATGTATTTTTTGGCTGTGATTTATTTTTTTTTAATGAATTATCAAAAAAAAATTTACTAAATTTTTATGAAGGCAATTAAATAATTATTTTGTAATAATTTAAATTTGTAAAAGTAAGCAAAATTTAATTTATTTTTGAGAATATTTTTGAGTTTTATTTTGGTTGAAAAAAGAAAATAGTTTTTAAATAATTTTTTGAAAAACGGGTTGAGGTTCTTTTTTTGGAGATTTAATTAAATTAAAATAATTAAATTAATAATTTATTTAATTTGTAATTAGATTCTAATTAATATCTATAGTATAACATGATTTTAAATATTAATTTATTGTAGACATCAACAAGTTTTAATATGTATAGGTTCCTAAAGATGTGAAGTTAAGATTCTAGGGGGAAAAAGAAATTAATAAAATAAATTTCTAAAATTTTTTATTAAATCTATAAACCGACACTTTTCTAACAAAATAAACTTGAACTAAACAAATGATTGAAATTGTTTCATTACATCCGACAAGTCGTTAAAATTTACGTTGTATTGGCGATTTCCATTGTATGTATTGTTCTAGACTATGCAAGTACGACTTTTATCACTAATAGCATTTTCAATATAACCCTAAGTTAATTTTCATTCTCTCTTCAGTTTTTAAATAATTTTTCTAAAAAAAACAGTGAATTTGCCCAATAGATACTAAGCCTAAGCTCTTTTTGAACAGATATTAAAGATTTGAAAATATTTAAATTTATAATTCTAAAATATGAATTATCAACAAACTAAGGGACTAATGAACCTATAAATATTTAGTTAAATTTTGGTCATGTTAATCACTTAAATTAATTTTGAAAATTATTTATAAGAACCTAGTAACAATTTTTATTATCTAAAGTTAAACAAAAATTGTTTTTCTAAATTAGTGAATACTGTTTCATATTAACGAGATTTCAAAATGTTTAATCGGTTAATTTTTTTTGCAAACTCTTTCAATTTCATTATTTTTTATTTTGGATTTGATTTTATTTACTTGAAAATAAAAAAAAAGTGTGTTTTGTTATATAATCTCTTAAAATGTTATCAGAATTATTTTAATTTCCTATATATTGAATTTCATACTGTCGCATGTTAGGTTTTTTTTTCCATATTTTCATAACATTAACATTTAATTAGAATTGGAAATTGGAATTAGAGTTACAAAAATTTTTGTATATCAATCAAATTAATGTTAGAATTAGAAAACTTCTAGATGTTGAATTTGCGGAAAAAAAAATGATTATATGACGCTATAAAGGTTTCTTTAGTTTTAAAACAGATTTAAATCTGGCATGGCATTCTATCCTAACACCTAGACATTGTTACCCGTTGTACAATATAAATAAATACTTCATTCCAAAATAATAAATTTAATACTATAATATACATATTAATAGACAAGAAAGGAATTCGAAAGTCAAGTAATTCATTTTTGAGCTAATTTAAAAGGAATGTATGTATTTATCGGGAAGGTAATTAAAATCTATTCCAAAATTTGTATCAATCTCAGAGGCAAGACTTTTTTTTAATAATCCTATTTCTAATATCTTAAAAATGGCTCTTGCAGTGAAACTAATTTAAATTTTTGATCATAGTTTAAATTAAACTTTAACTTAATATATATACTTACTAGCAAATGTTATATAATTTAATTCCATATAATCCATCAATTTAAAACTAACTAAAATTTGTGATGATATACTAGCAACTAATTTACCAGCAAACATTGCTGCTCTTGTATGTGATGTTACTTTTGGATAATTTTTTTTATCAACTTTTGCATATATATATGTATAATATGCAACTTCTGTTGCCATATATGTACCATATACAAATTCCATAATTTGTAATGCTAATAATGATTTTGTCCATATTAATAAACTTGATACAATAATACCAGAAATACCAATAACAATAATCAATGGTTTATATCTAAAAAAAAAATATTAAAAAATTCAAAATTCAAAAATATACAAAAATTTCAAAATAGTTTAGGTTACATAATTTGCATAATTTTTTATATTATGTATTTTGTTTTTTATATTTTATTAATTAATTTTAATAATTTATTTTATTAATTTTATTTAATATTTTAAATATTTACCGTAAATAATCCGTTATTAAAAATACAACAAATGATTGAGCTAAATATGAATACGTTCCAACGGGAAATATTTCACGATTTAACTGAAAAATTTTGTAATAAAAAAAAAATTATGTAATTATTTTCAGGAATTTTATAATTAAATATAATTTACAAAATTATTTTATTAAATTAAATATTATGTATATTTAATTTATAACATTAAGATTAAATTTTTTTTACATTAAAAACGTTTAATGAGAGGTGCATATAGTTAGGATATCTCGTAAGTGTCATCACTCATCATCAAAATTTCAATTGAAAGTTCTGAATCAAAATGGAAGAGTTTTAAGTATCACATATCAATCGCATTAATATAAAGAGGAGAGACACTGATAAGTGATACATATATCATGTTTTTTTAGTGATTATACCTATATAAATTCTTTGTTTATTTTTTTATCTGCAATAAACATTAATAAAAAATTTAAGTTATAACTTCTAAAGCGTTGTACACACTGTCAATTTTTTATTCAATATTTTGGATATTAAATATTGATGATTTCAGTATTAATGATAGTTAAAGGTATTTAAACACTTTTACGTTTTTGCCTTCAATTAGTAGAAAGTTGTGTAAAATAAACAAACAACAGGTCTTCACCTTCCACCAATCTTAATTAATAAAAATCTGACAAAGTAAGTACACACTAGCATTTTAAATGACAGTATTGCCATTCCTGCAAAATATTTAAAAATATTTCGTAATACCGTTAATTTTCTATCAGTTCATCGATTATTTCATACATAAGATCAGTGTTTCCGAAAACTATTGCGAAAGTGGAAAAACTGTTGTGAACACTGATCATGTGTAACCGCTTAAGATTTATTTTATTGTTTATGTTATGAACTTGTTTTTTATCAATTTGCTTTTTAAAAATTTGATTTTAAATTCTGTTTTTAAAATATTTAATTTAAAATTATTTTGAAATGAATTTCAAATTTCATATATTTTTGATTATTTTAATAAATATATACGATAATTAAATAGTTTAGCCGATAGCCTCAGATGCCAGTGCTAGTAATTATACTTATAATAAGTAATTAAAGTTAATTATTATATAAGTTGATAAATAAATAAATAAATAATTAAAAATCTTTAATATAAACAATGATCATAGATCACAATCCAATATATTACACTATTAATAACAATTTGATTTCAATGATTCCAAAATCCAAACCAATCATTAAACGTTTTTAATGTAAATAACAAATAGCACTGATAACAAAATTTAAAAAAAAAACAACTTTGGCACATAAAAGATGTGCTCCACATTGTCTTTTTTGTTTTTATTTCGTAATTTTCCTTTTTTTTTTTTTAATTTTTAAATTTTAATAATACCTGATCTGAAGTAATATTTCTCCATGGTCCCAAAATAAATACACTCATATAATTTTCAGATGGACGAATTTCACGTATAAATCCAAACATACAAAGAAATAATGATACTCTCATCCATTCTTTCATTTTGACTATATTACAGTAGGTTATAGGTTATTATATATTTTTATATTTGTATTTAATTAAATTTTCAATTAATTAATTTTTATTAATTATTTAATAACTTTTGGAACACTGCAAATTAAATTACACTGTTTCAATAAAGTTGTGCAATTTTTATTGAAAGAAAAAGCCTTCTATTTATCCGTTATATTAAATTATTAATTGATATTATTGCGATTGAATTAATAAAAAATCGTTTTTTGTTTATTTATCATTTAGATATGAAAGTATAAATCCACATGATAAGTGACAGGTTCTAAACTACGTAATAGTAAAAACAATGTGTTTGATAATAAAAAATAATAATAATGATAATTAAAGATAAAAAGATTTGTACTTTTTATTAAAGTATTAGTTGTTGTTATATTATAATACAAACACTCTCTTCGATATTAAAAACTTTTTTTAGATTAATAATTTAAGTAAAATATAAATAAAACACGCTTGTCTTCCTCGCCCCGTCTTTATTAGTGACCATATCGCAATCAACTGAAAATTGAAAATGAAAGCACCACTAGTATTTTTTTATTTGTTAAATTTCTCTTTTGTTTTGTTTTTTTGTTTATTTGCGCTCTACTCTACTTCTACTCTACTATACTACTCTGTCTGTATTTTTGTTTAAATTTTGTATTTAATTTTTATTTCAAGAGACTTTTGTTTGTTTGTACATATTATTATAAATATTATATTCTCAACGACATGGAGTATTATACACTCTAAAACTAAAAAAAACAAAAACCCTTCCCAGTGTCAATTCCACAATAAAATTTGTTAGTAGTTTGGTACTATATGGGCAAGAGCATATGAGAAGTATTGTAATCGTGTTGTGAGGAGTATAACCAAACAACTTGTTTAAAAGTTTCTAATCTGACGTGTAAATTCTAGTGATTAATAATTAAGACGGGTACCAAATGGTGGAAGGTCATCCAAAAAATAGATTAGAGACTACTTTTGAGACACAATATATTTTTCTAATTGTAATTTCAGCAGGATTATCGTAAAATTTTTTATTCATTCTTATAACTCACAATATCAGCATAATTATCGGAAAATTTTTAATTCATTCTTGTAACTCACAATTTAAGCAGGATTAGCGGAAAATTTTTAATTCATTCTTATAACTCATAATTTCAGCAGGATTATCAGAAAATTTTTAATTCATTCTTATAACTCACAATTTAAGCAGGATTAGCGGAAAATTTTTAATTCATTCTTATAACTCATAATTTCAGCAGGATTATCAGAAAATTTTTAATTCATTCTTATAACTCACAATAGATTTTTCAAAAATTTGCTTCAAATTACAAGATCAAAGTTATTTTCAATAAGGGTTAACTAGATCTTGACTCATCAGTAAGATCTCAGCATACTGATGAGTCAAGTAGTGATTTAATCTATGGTTTGATCAATGTTCGGATCAGCTTAAAATATCAAATATGATAGACTTGGGTTAGCATCAAAAAATTTGAAAAAGAGTGAACATTATACAACTTGTAAAGTTTCACAAAGAACTTATATAAGTATGTTTCTAATCTAGCCCCCAAACTTTCCTCTTATATCCATCCTATTTCCCTTCTAATTGCTTAGCATCATACCCAAACCTACATATCTTTTAATAGCTTACACAATCCTAAGATTTTGCTACTCCGGAATCGATTATTAAATTATTAGGTGCGTTAACTTTTGAAAGTGGAATTTGATCTGGATATTAAGTTTTATTAAGAATTTGTGTAGCTGACCAGCGTTAATTTTCAGACACGGTTAATTTTCCAGACCCCGGACCATCTCTACCTTTAAAGTAAGGTGTTCCTTATGCAAATAGGGCTCATAGTTTCCGCGTTATCTCAAAAATTCGAGTTTACAAAATTACTTATACTGTTAATAAAGTTTAAATAAAGACAAGTAATTCCATATAGACCATGTTAATAATAAGGCAGGCGGTAACTCTATAAAAAGGGTACTCATATCTAATATAGTCGTCGCCGTGTCGTGTTCTATTTAAAAAAAAAAAATTTAAGTTTGATTACATTATACAAGTTCTCTTGAAATTGTTAATTTGTAAACAATTATATTTACCTGCCAGCTTTTTCTCTTTTTATTTTTGTTCAAAAATTTTATAAGTATTATTTCGAATACCTTTATATTAAAGTATCTATTGTGTATGTCACAGTGGGATATTTATGAGATTTTAAAAAATATTAAAAATCATCAGACGAGCACATGGGTTTTCTAAAGAAAAAAAAAATCAAAAAAGTTTCTTTTGTTCAATAAAAAAATAAATAAAATTTTTTTTTAATTCTCTCGAGCCTCAACTCAACATAAAGATTAAAATAATTTTTTGCCAAAATATTATCAATTTTTATACCCGTATGACTATATAGTCAAAGGGGATAATAAATTTGCCATTACGTTTGTGACGCAGAAAAGGAGGCGAGGTAGATATAGACTCAAGTGTATGGATCGGATCAGAATCGAAAAATAAATCGATTTAGCTATGTATGTCCGTCCGTCCGTCCGTCTGTCCGTCTGTCCGTCCGCACGATAACTCAAAAACTAAAGGAGCTAGAATCTTGAAATTTTCGGAAAATAGTTTTTTTGCAATAGCCGTCATCGCTATTTAAATCCAGCCATTTCGGTCCATGGGTTCGGGTAGCTGCCGTACAACTTCTTTTTTTATATGAGTATTACTCTGCACCTATTACAGCTGCGTGTCTGAAATTTTGCCAAAAGTAGTTTAGTTTTATGGCCAAAGTTTCTGCAAAATTTGGTCGGTCTAGTGGAGTGGGTTCGAGTAGCTGCCATACAACTCCATATTTTATATGAGCATTACTCTCCACCTAATGAAGCTGGGTGTCTGAATTTTTGCAAAAAATTGTTTAGTGTAATGGCCAAAGTTTCTGCAAAATTTGGCTGGTCTACGACAGAGGGTTCGAGTAGCTGCCATACAACTCTTTATTTTATATGAGCATTCCACTACACTTAATAAAGCCAAAAGTAATTAACCGGATGATATAATGTATATGTTACGGTCATACGGGTATCCCAGAGTTGACACAGTCTACTCTACTACACTCTTCCTCGTTTTTTTTGAGTTTAGAACTAATACAAGGTAATAGAAGTGATGTAAGTATAAATTATTTAATCACAAAGTTTATTCAGATATGAAGTGGGGCAAATATATGTCATATGTCTGGAAAGCACATGTTTATTTTAAATAGTAAATTATTGAATAAAATTAAATTTATTTTTACTGTATTTGTAGGTTTGTATGTGGTATTAATTAGAGAGAGATGTAGAAAGAGATAGAGAGCTAACCGGAAAACATATAAGAATGCTGTGGTCTATTATAGGTTATTTTGTAAAATAATATATGAAACAATTAAACAAAAGGGGTTCTTTTTTGTTAATTCTCTTGAACTTTTAATTGAAATTAATTTTAATCAAATCTTTTTAAAAAAAATATAACAATATTTAAGGATCTGGAATCTGGACTTATAATCTTATGAGTTCTGTGAATAAAAATCAATTTAAGAATCAAATTTGAACCTTAGTTTTAGTTAATCTAAGTAGTGAGTCTCGAAATGTAATATTTGTATTTTTAATTTACTAATTGTGGTGGTCATTTTAGAACTGATATCCTTTAATATAGATTATTCAAATTCAAATCTAATATGTGCATATCTGAGAATTGTTAATCTACTATTTAAGATATTCAAAACAGAGATTATATCACAGATCAAACAATTAGTTAAAAAAACCGATCTTTTTAAAGATTAACTATCTTAGATCAAGTAATTGTTTTTTTTTGAGTCTGTTATAAGATCAAATCTTCTTTCTTGAGATCAAATATCAAGTTTGATCTCGTCCTTTTTAAGATCTCGATCTGATCATTGATCTAGATTCTAGATCTAAATGTCTGATACAAAGTTTAAATGTAGGTAAAAGGACGTCAAAATACTCTTATTTGCTTATAAAAATATAAATCAATTATATCAACTATTCAGTTTGTAATACAAGCCAAAATCTTGAACAACTATTCAACTATTTTTAGGGTTATAGTGGAACTGCTAATGAAATTTCTCTTAGACTCTACAAACAGATTAAACGATTTATTATACCCTAGAATATTTGAAAGAATATTTGTTAAATTTGAGTTTGATTTTTTTTTTTGCGAATATTATTATAAAAGAATGAAGACATTTTTTTTTAGAGAGTTGATGAGATTTACAAAATTTATGATACACATGAATAGTTTCCGTTTTGGTGTATGATAGTTTTATAATAAAAGGATTTTTTTATATTTTATATAGTAGCAAATTTAATAGTCAAGGTTTAATGAAAGATCAATGAACAATTTAAATTGCAAATGATAACGATTTTTATTTTTTGTATTTCTAATTAAGATTAAAATTTCTTCTAAATATTAAATGGTTGGTTTTGAAAAATCGTGTTAGGATCATCATATAATCATAATAATATTACATACCCCTTCTAATTTTGAACTTAATTTATTTAAAAATATTAGGTTTAATGATAATACTTAATTCCATTTTAATTTTAAATTAAATGTTATATTTTAAATATATATTTAGAGACAAAGGTCTATAATCACTCATCTATTAATAGAACGTAATAAGATTTGTAGAGTTTAATAGCGTACAATATCAATTTAAAATATAAAAGTTAATTTTTATGGGTCATGGTCAAGTCAATATTTTTATAATTATATTAAAATAATAATTATTTAAATAGTTTTTATGGAAATTGATTAGTTTGAATAAATTATCTATTGCACTTATCATTGTAGTTTTTGTTATTTTATTATTATTATTTAAAATTTCCTTTTTAATGAAGGTTTTTTGTTATTTATTTTTGATAATATTAGTTTATTGATTAAATTTTTACTATTAATATGAGATAATGCAACAGAGATTAATTTTTTTTTAATAATAAAATTGTAAATTTCTTTGCCCTCAACGTAGAATTAAATAACTAACTAAGAAATTGCAGATTTGTGGTAGTTAAGTAGTATGGAAAGTATATATTGTATACTCTATGAAAAAGTAAGTGCTAGGCTATGATAATATTAATCGTTTTCCGATTTGATTTGACCTTTGGACTTATTATTAAATTTTGTAATATTCACTATATTTTTTTATTAGATATGATCCGACCAGGAAACCCGAGACTTTTTGATTGAAAAGCTGCCACTTTACCACTGAGTTATCGGTCAAATTACCTTTTCTATATTATATTTCAATACGAATCGTAATCCCTCTTGCCCAATATTTTCAAATTTCGGGAAAAAGAATAAAATTTTTTTAATATATCAAGCAAACTAATTTTCGACCTTCATTTTACGTGAAGAGCAACTATTTGCGGTCTTCTGGCTAGCAAAGCCACATTTCCCTAAGATCTGGTATATTGTATGGAAGCGAATTCTCTCATATTTTAGCTAATTTTGTTAAAACATATTTATATAACTATGTTAAAATCAATTACTCTCTTTATAAAGTCAATCAAGTTTAAACTTTATCAATATTTTATCGACCCAGACATCTTCTGAACATTGTTGTTCTGAAATTATTTCAGTTACTTTTGAATGTGATCTATAATTGAAAATATCAATTTCAGTTTTGTTTTCTCTGGCTCTCAAGATATGGGGGCTTCTATATTTTTAGTTATGTATTTTTTTTTTTTTTTTTGTAAATAAGACACGGTAAAAAATTCAAACTGAAAATAACTTTGATAGTTATTTTCATGTATAGTTTATAGGCTTTATAGGTGAACATTCAAAGTGGTCCATTCAATATGAAATAGCCGATGAAACTGACATATTACAGGAAATGTATTATAATGTATAATATTTAGGGCTTCCTAGTAATGAAAATTTTAACTTCTAATGATAATAACATCTACATAATATATTAGTTAAATCGTAAATAGTTTTATTGATTTTATAACTGCATCATGTCTAAATAAATCGCCGATACCCAAAACGTACAACCAACCTAAATTAAACTTATTTAAAAACAACATAAACTAAAAGTTTAAAACAAACCATTTATTTAAATTTGAATATATTAACATTTTTACCTTGTATATTAAACATTTTATTAAGAATCTTAATAAATAGAATTGCTGTCTTTAGTTTTAAATGATTCATTTACACATTTTTTCGTATGCTGTTCAGAATTATAAAGTTTTCCTTATAAAACTTACTTATTTATTTTTAAATTCTTATTTAATATTATAATTTATTAAAAATAAAAAAGTTAATTAAAAAATAAAAATTGTTTATTTGTTATATTGATTAGTTTGATTTAAATTTTGTAACTGTCAACATCAAATTGAGAATGAAATTATTTCATTTTCAAATTCGTTTCATTTTCAAATTGTTTTCAATTTTCAAAATAAATAAAACATGAGGCGAATATTTAAAGCGAATTTGCGTAGTATAATGGTAAAGCGAATATCAAAGTAAAACTTGGTAAAACAACTAAAATTGCATAAAAGGAAATTTTGAAATTTATTAATAGTTATTAATCATGTATGGGATTATTTTCAAAAAACTTTCTTCAAAAATATTAAATTTTGAATTTTAGTAGTTAAATATATTAAATTCCTACAAAAGTACTAAAATAAAAATATTTAAAGATTGAAAAATAATTAATGCATTTTTTTTGGAACCATGAGTTACAGAATGTATTCATATAGTATATTGGAACAGCAAATAATCTTGGTACAAATTTTGTTTTATTATAAAAAGATAACTGCTTCTCTTAAATTAGTTTTTTTTTTTCTTTAAATAGCAACCCTTTTTTTAAATAAATAATTTTATAATTTGAATTTTTACCTTTATATTTAGGTGTATTAACAGATGAGGAACGCCATGAACGAAAACGCATGAGCGCAGTTTTGTATCAAAAATTTAGAAATCGTCAGAGCGCAATTAATCCGGGTTCAAAAGAAATTCCGAAAGGAAAACCAAATTGTTTAGTTGGTTTAAGTTTTCTAGTAACTGGTGTATTAGAATCTATGGAACGTGATGAAGCAAGTCAAGTTATAAAAGATTTTGGGGGAAAAGTTGCAAAATCCATTATTAAACGCTTAGATTATATGGTTGTTGGTGAAGAGGCTGGTCCGAAAAAAATTGCAACTGCTGAAGAATTAGGCATCAAAATGATATCTGAAGATGAACTTTTTAATTTAATTCGAGAAAAATCTGGAGAAAAAATTAAAAGTAATGATAAACAATCAGGAAGTCCAAAAGAGAAAAAAATTAAAGAGGAGATAAAAAAAGAAAACGGAGAATTGAAGAAAATTAAAAAAGAAAGTCCAGTTAAAACAAAACACAACAATAAAAGTGATGAGAATAATAAAGAACATAAAATTAAGACTCCTAAAAAACGAAAGCCTGATGATGAAAATGATGTAAAAGTAAAAAAAGAAAAAATTGAAAGTCCAATTAAAACAATCAAAAATGAAGTTACTTCTAAGACATCCGACAAGACTGCAGAAACTGTGAACAATGATATTTTAGCTTGGGTTGATAGATATAAGCCAATGAATTTAAAGCAAATTATAGGTCAACAAGGAGCTGCCAGTAATGTTGTCAAGTAATTTTCTATATTTCCTTTAATCTTGTAAATTTGTTTTAAATCCTAAATTCTTATTTCGTTCTAAAGACTACAAAAATGGCTTTCCAAATGGTACATTAATCACGATGGTAAAAAGAAATTACAAAAACCAAATCCATGGGCAAAAAATGATGATGGATCATTTTTTAAAGCAGCTTTATTATCTGGTCCACCTGGTGTTGGTAAAAAAAAAACATTAAATATATATAAATTTTTTTTTTATATTTTAACTTTTTAGGAAAAACTACAACTGCACATTTGGTTTGTAAGGATTTTGGTTTTGATGTTGTTGAATTTAATGCATCTGATACCCGAAGTAAAAGACTTCTTAAAGAAGAAGTTTCTGAACTTTTATCAAATAAATCATTATACGGTTATTTTAATGGTCAATCTGATACAGTGTCAAAAAAGCATGTTCTTATAATGGATGAAGTTGATGGTATGGCTGGTAATGAAGATAGAGGTGGTGTTGCGGAATTAATTGCATTAATAAAAGAATCATCTATACCTGTAATATGCATGTGTAATGATAGAAATCATCAAAAAATGAGATCATTAGTCAATTACTGTTTCGATTTAAGATTTAATAAACCACGATTAGAGCAAATACGTGGTCCAATTATGTCAATATGTTTTAAAGAAAACTTCAAATTACCAACAGAAAAAATTGATGAAATAATAACGGCGACAAATAATGATATTCGTCAAACTATAAATCATCTATCATTATTAGCCGCTGGGGATGATATTAAAATTGAATTTAAAGAAAAAGACAAAATCGCTAAAAAAGATTTGAAATTGGTTCGTTAAATTATGCATACTTTGGTTTTTTTTATACAATTTTAAATAACATTAATATTATTTTAGGGTCCTTGGGATGTTGTACGCAAAGTTTTTACAATAGAAGATCAACAAAAAATGACAATTCATGATAAAAGTGATTTGTTTTTCAATGATTATAGTTTAGGCCCGCTATTTGTTCAACAAAATTATTTACAAGTGTTACCAGAAGGACCAAAGTAATTCGATAAATATACAAATAAATTTTATTTATTTGACTTATTATTTTTAGAGATCAAATTCCGGGGAAAGTTGCTCTTGCCGCCGATTCCTTAAGCTTAGGTGATTTAATTGATAGACGTATACGATCAAATTCCGCATGGACTTTGTTACCAACCCAGGCAATGTTTAGTTCCGTGATGCCTGGGGAATACATGTCTGGACATTTTGTTGGTCAAATAAATTTTCCTGGTTGGTTAGGAAAATATTCAAAAGCAAATAAAAGAAAGCGTTTGGCTCAAGAACTTCATGATCATACAAGGATTAGAACTTCTGGTTCAAGGTTATCAATAAGACAAGATTATGCACCATTTTTATTAAATGCTATAGTAAGACCATTAAAGGAAAAAGGATCAGATGGTGTCGAAGAAGCTTTAGAAATAATGAAAGAATATCGGTTGTTAAGAGAAGATATTGAATCTTTAATTGAGTTATCAACCTGGCCCGGTCATAAAAGTCCTATGGATTCCGTTGATGGAAAAGTTAAAGCAGCGTTAACTAGGGCTTATAATAAAGAAGTTTTAGCATATTCTTATTCTGCTATGGCTGGTGTTAAGAAAAAGAAAGCTGAAAAAGCAGATGATATAAATGATGTAGATGGTGAAGGAGATGGTGAAGTTATAATTGAGTCTGATGATGAAGAAGATGATAAGTTAGAAAATGATGCATTGATTAAGGTAATCGAATTAGTATTAGTAATATTTTAAGAAAAAATTTTAATATTGTTTTTTCCATAGGCAAAGAAAAAACCCACAGTCAAAGCTAGTTCAGGAAAAGAAAAAAAGGAAGATTCTAAAAAAAGTACAAATAAAGGAAAAGGCAAAAAATAAAAATTACAAATTTTTTTAGTTGTTTAATGTATTTAGTAATCACTCTACAGTTACTATATTTTTAAGTTTATTATTAAACCTGGCTTAATTAAATTAAGAATTTAATATTAAAAAAATTATTATTAAAAAAATTTTATGATTATCATATTTACAGTATAAGTTATTTTTAATTATGAAATTTCAGAACTCTTAATTTTGATGGGTTTATTAAAGTATTATTAACAAATATCATATAATATTTATTAAACGTTTGCTGCTATTTAGTATTATTTTCGCAGAACGACAAATGACACCAAAAGAAACACATCTCGCAAATTTGCGTAGGTATGCGTAAGTAAGAAAGTGTCAAAAAAAATTAGCTATCAAGTGCAAAACTATGGGAGCAGTAAAGTAACATATAAGTGTAAACAAATAAAGTAAATCATAATCAACCGAGCCCAGGCTAATGAACAATGGCTAAACTCCACCGGATCAACTTATACAAAGAGTTTCTGGGGAGGAACAAGTAGCAAGAAAACGAAAAAGATCCTAAAACTAAAAAGGGAGGAACTTAGACTAATGACAGGGAAAAGCACGGGTCACTTAATGCTCTAAAATGCAGCTAAAATAGGTAGGTCAACTACGGGAATATGCAGAGGCTGCGGAAAAAAGGACGAAACGGCTCTCCATGTCCTATGCCAATGTGTAGCCCTAGAAAACCTAAGAATGAGAATCTTAGGAGGAAGTTCCCGGGATGACTTCAGCACGGTAAGGGGGTTAGATCAGGGAAAATTGATAAGTTTCATGAAGGGTATAGAATGGCTCAATGAGGCGCTGTAGGTAATATGAGCGACTCTGAGGGCAGGAGTGCACAACAGGCCGCAAGGCCTAAGTGTGGGGGGGACTCGCTTTCCTCCCGTCTAAACAACAACAACAAATCATAATCAACTTTTCAATCAGTCAACTGAAAGTAAAACAAAAATTTTATTTAATTATTATTTTATTTGATTTTTAATTTTAGTGTTTTAAATAAATATATTTTTGTAATTTTCAGAATTTACCCATAGCAAATTAAATGTGTAAATTTTTTCCATGAGCTTTTGTTACATACATGGTAAGGGTCCAAATCAATTACAAAATCTATAAAATGAACGAAGAACTAATAATTTTTAAATTTTAAAAATAATTTTTTTGTTAACGAATGAATAACAATTAGAAATAGGAAAAACAGAACAGGAAGAAACTGATGCAGAAACAAAAGTAATAATTAATTTAAAAAAATTTTAAATTTTAATTTAAAAAGGATTTGCATACAAAAAAATAAGTAATTATGTTTCAATAAAAACTGTTAAATACATTATTAATATCAAGATATTTTTACGAGCACGAGCATGAAAATTATATGTCCGTAGGACGTTTCATATGGTCTCATACGAAAACGTTTTCCCAAAATCTGTTCCAACCTTAAATGCTAGTTTTGGTCCATTTAATTTTGGATTTATTTTAATTTTTCTTACAATTAATCGTTTTTCAAATTCTGTAAAAGTTTGGGGACGACCAGATCTACTTCTTTTCAATTTTTTCACTAGCATTGTACTTGTATTAGCATTGTACCAAACTTTTACAGAATTTGAAAAACGATTAATTGTAAGAAAAATTAAAATAAATCCAAAATTAAATGGACCAAAACTAGTATTTAAGGTTGGAACAGATTTTGGGAAAACGTTTTCGTATGAGACCATATGAAACGTCCTACGGACATATAATTTTCATGCTCGTGCTCGTAAAAATATCTTGATATTAATAATAAATAAAAAAAGCCTATTGAATATGCAAACACTTAACAAAAATCAGTACATACTGATCTGAAATAACGTTGTTTTCACAGATGAGAGCAAGTATAACATTTTCGGATCTAAAGACAAGAAAATGGTTTAGAGCAAGCCTAATTCTGAAATGGACAAAAAAAAGGTGGAGGGTTACTACTTGTGTGGGGGTTTTTGAGTGGGAATGGTGTAGAAAATTTACATATTTTTCATACTTTATAAATTATTCTTATCTTCAAATCATATATGCACCAACGGCCAAACATATTTAGCAAAATTTTGAAATATCTTATTTTGTTTTTTAACTTGTTTTTGACCGGCAGATGACTCTGTTATAAGTCAGCAGGATTTGCCAAATGTTATAAATTTGACAAAATTTGTTAGTGTGATTTGACATTATAATTATGTGAATTGATTTATAAAAATATAAAAGTGGAAAGGGCTGTAAAAGCTCAGTTTTGTTTAGTATTTTCTTTTATTAATAATAATTTTGTTATTTTATATTTTGAATTTTAAATTTACAAACTTAATTTAGTTCACAACAATTATTTTATAAGTTGAAATTGTTTGATTTTTATTTAATCAATTATTTAGCTATGAGTGCTTCTTTAAACAGTTAAGTATTTGTGTTTTTAAAAATTCGGAGTTTTATTTTTCTCCGAATTTAAAATTCTGAAAATTTTTATTAGATGCATAATGCAAAATTAAAACTTGCATTATGCATCTAATAAAAAGTTTATTGAAATAAATATATAATTTAATTTTCAATTGTTTGTTATATGAATTAAAAAAAAACTTGATAAGAGGTTTACCGAGTTTACTCATAACCTACACTAATCAAGAAGGCCTTGACATTGAAAGAAAAAAAGCACAAAAAAGAACTCTTGCTATTCAAATTTACACGTAGTCTTATGGAAAAACGAGCAATCTTACAAATGTTAAAATAAATCAAAAACTACTGACTTTTTTTAATTGTAATAAAAGGATAAATTAAAGTATCATCTCTTTTACATTATTAGTAAAAAAGAAAATTTTAAATTAAATTTTTTCATTCAGAAGTAAGGATTTAAAAAAAATCCCTTGTGCACACATTTTAATATCAAAACGGTGCTTAGAAACTTTGAAAGAGATTATTAATGTCACGCATTAATGGTCAAAAAAAAGGTTCCGTTCAATGGAAATTTATTGACATTTAATATTGATTAAGTTAATACAATTTTATAATAGGTATTGTTGATATTAATTTAAAATAAGTTAGTACGACCAATTTTATTTAAATAAATTATTATTAAAGCACTAAATTATTAAATTAACTTGGTTGAATTTCAAATAAAATGTTTTAAAAAAATTTTATGAAATAAAAAATATAATTTTATTAAGAAAAAATAGTAAAATATTATTTCCAAAGATTTAAATTCAAATCAAAAACCTTATTTTATTTAAAGGTACTTTAAAATACCTTCACTATACATTATTCGAGTGTTAAAATGGAGGTTATTCTAAATACTAAAAATCGATTTGAAATTATAATATAAAAATTGTAATATTTGAAAATTTATTTCAAAGCTAAAGCTTAAAAAGAAAATAGATAAGAATAGAAATTTTACCTAAAAAAATTTAAGAAACGTCATTTGGTGAGTTTTCTCTCACACACATTAAAAATGTATAAAATATTTTCGATGTCCAGGCCTTCTAAAACAATTAATGTAGGTTTTGGCTCACTGCAAAATTTTACTTTGAAATTTTGGTTTAATTGTCCTTAGTTTAGTTGAAATGGGTTAAATAGCGGTATAGCAACAGATTTTGAAGTTAATATTTATCTTAAGCTACTTACAAAGTTGTTTAAGAAAAATTACATTAACCCTCATTGCTTTTTATTTCTAAATTTTTTAAATTTATTTTTATTATGCGTAAACTTTGCGTTATAAAGTTAATTATAATTTTAATTAAAAATAATCTAATATGTTCTTCAAATGAAATGATATTTTAAATTATAGTTAAATAAATGATTTTAATTCTATTAATTTTAAACTAAAGAATTAATATACCTACCAAATACCTAAAGTTTTGATTTCAATTTTTTTAATGTTTAGGCGGTGTAACAGATGAGGAACGCCGTGAACGAAAACGTATGGCAGCAGTTTTGTATCAAAAATATAAAAATCGTCAGAGCGCGATTAATCCGGGTTCGAAAGAAATTCCAAAAGGAAAACCAAATTGTTTAGCTGGTTTAAGTTTTCTAGTAACTGGTGTATTAGAATCTATGGAACGTGATGAAGCAAGTCAAGTTATAAAAGATTTTGGGGGAAAAGTAGCAAAATCCATTACAAAACAATTAGATTACGTGATTGTTGGGAAAGAACCTGGTGTTAAGAAAATTGCAACCGCTGAAGAATTAGGCATCAAAATGATATGTGAAGATGAACTTTTTAATTTAATCAGAGAAAAATCTGGAGAGACAATGAATAATTATAACCAAGAAGCAAATTCAAAAGAGAAATTAAATACACAAGAAGATGTAGATGAAGTGAAAGAAAAAAAACTTAAAAAAGAGATCAAAGAAGTAATTAATCCGGAATTAAAAATAATTCCACAAGGAAAACCAAATTGTTTAGATGGTTTTAGTTTTCTAGTAACTGGTGTATTAGAATCTATGGAACGTGATGAAGCAAATCAAGCTATAAAAAATTTTGGGGGGAAAGTAGCAAAATCCATTACAAAACAATTAGATTACGTAATTGTTGGGAAAGAACCTGGTGTTAAGAAAATTGCAACCGCTGAAAAATTAGGCATCAAAATGATATCTGAAGATGAACTTTTTAATTTAATCAGAGAAAAATCTGGAGAGACAATGAATAATTATAACCAAGAAGCAAATTCAAAAGAGAAATTAAATATACAAGATGAAGATGTAGATGAAGTGAAAGAAAAAAAACTTAAAAAAGAGATCAAAGAAGCAACTAATCCGGAATTAAAAATAGTTCCGCAACGAAAACTAAATTGTTTATCAAATTTAAGTTTTATCATTACTGGTGAATTAAAATCAATGGATCGTGATAAAGCACATCAAGTTATAAAAAATTGTGGTGGAATGGTTTCAAAATCCATTACAAAACAATTAGATTACGTGATTGTTGGGAAAGAACCGGGTGTAAAGAAAATTGCAACAGCTGAAGAATTATGCATAAAAACTATTTCTGAAGATGAGTTTTTTCATTTAATCAGACAAAAATCTGAAGAATCAATGAAAAGCAACAATTAAGAATTTGCAAATAAAAAAAAAAGAGAAAAAGAATTAAATTGTGAAGAAAAAAAATATATTTGTTCAGAAATTGTGATCAGATTTTGAACAAATTAACATGACATTATTTTAGCTTAATGTTGACCAACCCAAACAATAAGCATTTTATACAAATAGACTTAAATTTTAATGAGGTTCTTTTTCTATTAATTTAACATTTAATATGTAGTTTTTTATATAAAAAAGTTTATTGAATAATATATTGAGCTATTTTTTGTAAAACTTATAATTTTACCAAAAATTGTTCTTTTGTAATTTTATTTATTAGTTTATTTTAGTTTTTTTTTTTTATATATCTATAACCATAGGTACATATTGGAACAGGGGGCCATATATTAGTGTTATTAGAATTGATCTTAAGGAATTTCACTTACAATTTAAACATGAGATAGTACTAGGCCTTTTAACATGTAGAAACGTCTTAGATTTTCAATAGCTCCAATTCTATTTTTTGTTTATATTGTTGTAATATTTTGTGTTTGAGTTATATGGTATATGGTATTTTCTATATCTGTGAATTATATTATTCAATTAAATTATTTTTTTTATATTTTGCATTTGTTTATATTAATGTATTTTTTTTTATTAAAGATATATGATTATTAATTATTCGTTAAGTCATTGATTTGAGGCCAATAACGAATAGTGATTTGAGTCTAATCGAAAACCATAAAAGTTTTTTCACTTTCACTGGGATTCGAACCCGGGCCTTCGCATGAAAAATTAGGAAAGCTCTAACTACTGTGCCACCCAGCCATTTATCACAATTTAATTATTTAGTTAATCACTTTTAAGTTTTTTATTTATTTATTTCATTTAATACAAAAGTAAATATTGCCTGATTATTTTGATGCCTTATAATAGTCTTTTGCCTATTCGACATTTATATTTATAAATATTTTCTAATAATTTCATAATTACAATTTTATTTTTATATTTTTTTAAATTATATTTGGCAAAGGAAATTTGTCAAAAATTATTTTTCGAATTTTTATTTCTATTTTTAAACAACTGTAAATAATAACAGAAAATTTTGACAAACCAATCAAATGTCACAGCAGTACAATTTTTTTTTTTTTTCTATACATCAAAAAAGTACAATTGTTTATGTCAAAATTTTTTTTCATATTCACCACAATAATTTCGTTCTTGAACTTCGAAGGTTGTGTAAGTGATTTGAAATATGTTCAGAAAATTTTTTGTCATTAGAGTATTGACGTGAGACGTGAAATGTTTTAAATAAAAAAAAATAAAATTGTTTTATCGGTGTTCGTACGGTCGGGTGAAAATGCCAAAAAGAAAAAATCTAAAAGTTTTTAAAAATTTTTAACTTTGTTTTTTTATTTTTTTAGTTTTGTTTTTATTTTAATTATTTTAATTTTAATTTTAATTTATAAAACTATCTGCGGGGGAAAAAAAAAATAAAATATTTTATTTAAAATATAATATTTTAAGTGCAATATAAAAATTAATTTAAAATAAAATAAAAGTAAAATTAAATTTTAAAATTTCGAGAAATATCGTATATTCTAAAGAAAAATTTTTTTTCTTATATACATATACATACATACATATATATGTTTTCTCTACACCAATTGGTTAATTAAATATAGTTTTTTGTAAATTGAACGTAATTAAGTGCCAAATTTATGAAAAATTATTATTAAAAAGTAATTAAAGTTTTTAAATATTTGAAAATTATTATAATAAGTATAAAATTTAATAAAGATTTTTAAAAAAACATAAAAAAAATTTTCATTTTTTTATTTTTTTTTTTTTTTTGTACACCTATATGGGTGGAGGTGAAAAAAAATATATATATATTTTTTGAGAGTTATTTTACAACAACAATAAATACATACAATAATTCAACAAAAATATAAAAAAAAAAATCTTTAAGATATTTTCTATCTTTTTTCTTCTAAATGTATTCGAATTAAATAATAAAAAATAAAATAAAACTGGCTGAAATGTGTGTGTGTGCCGTGTGGTGAAAATTATTTGACGGGAGTTATTATAGTATAAGTTTATTTTAAACGTCAAAATTACACGCGATTTTTATCATGAGAAAATAGTTATATTGTAAAAAGAGAGTGAATGAAAATTTAAAGAGAGTAATTTTTATCTCATCTTCTCATATAAGTGTAATTTGTTAGTATTATTAAAAAAAAATCAGAAAAAAAAATACTAAAGATTCAGTTCAACAGAAATTAGAGTGTCCTGCGTATTTTAATTATTGTTTTTTTTTTTTTTAAAAGGATTTTGATAAACAAAACCTGTACGTTTTTTTCTAGTAAATGTAAATTTTATATATATACATAGGTACTAGGTATATAATATATTATATACTAAAATATTTATATACTATTAATATATATAAAGGTAAAAAAAAAAAAAAAATCATAAGTTTCCAATTCAACTCAGCTGAAAAGGATAAGAATAAAAATAAAAAAAAAAATAAAATCATTTAACAAATACTGTTTGTAAATGTTGAGAAAAAAAAAATAAAAACATAAAAAAACAAGTGAGGGGAAAAAACCAAGGGTTTTTAAAAAGCACATTTTTAAAATTATATACGGTTTCTTACTGAGTATTTTATCATGTATTTTTATAAAAATATATATTATGATAATATTATAATTTTGTTATTTCATTAATAATTAATTATATGACTAATAGTGAATTACTTAGAATATAACCCCAATGCACTCAAGAAAACCTGTTAATAAGTGCAAAATATAATGTTGGAGCTTCAATGTTAACGTTTAATTTTGGAAAAACTTACAATGGTGAATAAGTTATTGTTTTATAAGAACATAAAAGTTTTAATTTTAAAGACCTAGTAGCCCTTCAATTGGGAAGGTTCCCAAATTTTTGCTTAGCAAACTTATGATGGATCTGCCCACCCCCTCCTGTCCTCACCCTTCCATTTTTTTCGGTTCTAGGAAATCAATTTTGAACTTCAACAAAATTTGGAATTTTACCTAGAATATTATTATCAAACCAAAAATGGTTAAGACAAAGAACAATTTCTTCAATTTAAAGAGACCCTTTCAAATTTAAGAAAAACCTTTAACGTATGTTGAAATATGATGCTGCAGCTATAAATTTTGCATATTTGTAAAAAAAAATTTGAACAGGTGTTAAAGTTACAGGTGGTTGAAAATAGCAAAATTTCAATTTTCGAGCCCTTATAGCTCCTAAACAGGGGGCGTGACAAAAGAATTTTGTTAACCGACTCCTACTAATTTTGGAGGACCTAACTTCTCCCAAAATTTCAAGACCCTAGGTTGAACCGTTTAGAAGATATATGGGGCCAAAAATTTTGCAAAAGTTGAGTTTAGCTTAATGGTAAATTTTAGTACCGTATGGTAACCCTATACATTTTAACCTTATATTTTTGTGAAGCTTATAAAACCAGCTATCTTTTGCCGTTTTCAGATTGAAAATACACTTAACAAAACGCTTGTTATAATAATTTAAAAATAGGGCTTTTTCCAACTTTGGGGGGCTGTAGCTCCGTAACGGGTGGGGCTACAGAAAAAAATTCTTCTACGAAATTAATTTTTTTGTAATATCTACCCGTGGTTAAAATTTCTTTAATCTATTTCAAACGGTGTAAAAGTTTTTGTAAACATACGGACGGACGGACGGACGGACAAAGTCAAAATTAAGAAAAACCTTTGACACTTATTGAAACCTTCGTTTTGGAGCTTTCAATTTTGTATACAAATAAAAAAAAATTTTAACTGGTATTCAAGTTATAGGTGTTTAAAAGCTAAATTTTTAGCAAAATTTCAATTTTCGACCCCTTACAGCTCCTAAAGAGGGGGCGTGACAAAAAAATTTTGTTAACTGACTCTTACTTATTTCTAAGGATCTAACTTCTCCCAAAATTTCAAGTTTCTAGATTTAGCCGTTCCGAAGTTATGAGGGACCAAAAATTTTGTAAAACTTAGTTTTGAATAACGGTAAATTTTAGTACCGTATGGTAACCCTATACAATTGGTTTTTAAAAATTTGTAAAGCTTATAAGAACAGCTGTCTGTTACCGTTTTCAGTTTGGAAATATACCTTATAGAACTCTAATTATAACTGTTTAAATATGGGGCTTTTTTCGACTTTGTGGGGCTGTAGCTCCGTAACGGGGGGGGCTACAAAAAAAAGTTTTAACATTAAATTATTTTTATTGCAAAACCTACCCATTTCTGATATTTTTTAGTCAATCGTAGGTAAAAAGGGACGGACGGACGGACGGACGGACGGACGGACAGAGTGAAGCTATATAGGCACATTTTTACAAAATTTTTTGAAAATGTGCTAAAAAGTGGGAACAAAAACAAAAAATTTAAAAATTTTAAATATAAAGGTTAGTATAGTATCCTATTTTTTATCTCTTTCCGGCTAATTTATAAATCTGTGTATTTATACTTATAAGTAATGTATGTACTACCTATATAATATTTTTTAATGTATGTATATATTAATGTTATACAACAGCAATAAAATAAATAAATATTTTTATGTGAATGAAAATTTTAATTACAACAACAACAACAGCAAAAACTAATAATTGTGCGTTTAAGGACGAAAAAAACAAATACGATACAAATAATATGTAATAATTATAGTGTAGGTACTTATTTTTTATTTTCCCTGACGAGGTCATATGATTTTTACATTTTTATCATATTGTTGTTAATATTATATGTTATTATTTTTGTTGTTGTTGTAAAAAGTATAATAAGAAAGTATTTTTAAGGTTTCGTCTATTGACTGTATTAATGACAGATTAATATTGAGAATAAGTATGTAATTAAAACTCTTCTAAATTGTATACGCAAATTAATTTAGAATCTCAAATATTTGAATTAAAATCTTAAGCTTTAACTATACATTTAGAAAAATTTACAAGGACCTATTTAAAATTTCTATTGAGAACTCGAAAACTTTGTTAACTATCTTTGTTGCCAAATATCATTTAATGCCATAGTTATCTATTACCGGATATAATATCTTTACTTATAACTGATGGGTATTTTTTATTTAATTTTGTGGAATACCATTTTATAATATTTCATATAAGTACTTGAACCAAATTTTAAAAAATTTATATAATATACATTTAATCTCTATTAATATGAGAAGCTATGTATGATATGTATCAACGAACTACAAAAATATTCAATTGCAAAGATATTATTTTGCTTTTACCTTGTCAATGTATAAATAACTGACAACCAAAATATTCTACAGGTAAATATTATTTTATTTGACTAACTAACCTTTAGTGGAACTTAAACCTTTTTACTTAAAAATGTTTTTTTCGGAACCCTTTTAATTCTTTTTTAATTCCATACATAAATTGTTCGGCGACTACTTAAGTACTTAGTAGACTGCAGTTAAATTCAGTTCTAAAATTTTTTTAATGTATTCAACAGCTAACTGAAGATTTTTTATAGTCTAAGAGTTTTTATTTTTGTATGTAAATTAAATTTTTAAACTAAATAACAATAAAAAGTATTCATTAAAATTATAATGTATGTTTTTTCAATATAAAATTGAGACATGGATTTGTTAAAAAACCATTATAGTTCAACACTTAGCTTTAGCGCATCAAAATTAAATTTTCTCAAATTAAATTACATTGGCGTTTAACTATTGTAAAATTTTGTAACACTTGACTTCTCGGAATTTTTGAAAAAGTGTTATGTTAACAATGTTAACTAATAAAAATTTGTTAGAATATATGTTAAAATAAAAAGTATAATTAGAACTAATCTGTCAAATAGCTCAGTGTTAAAGTGGCGGCTTTTAAATCGAAAAGTCTCGGGTTCAAACCATCGGGTCAGATCATATCTAATAAAATAATATAGTGTATATTACAATAATTCAATAATAAGTCCAAATGTCAATTCGACAAAGGATTAATATTATCATGCAAAATTTACTATTGTCTGGTACTACAAATAAATAAATAAATTAGAACTTATTATTTATACAATAGTTAGTTAGAAAGTTGTTATTTTTAGAATCATCGAAGCTTTCGCATTTTAATTTGAAATTACACCAATTAATTACTTATTTTATCTTTAATATAATTTATTAAGTAACAAGTAGCTAGTTAAGATAAAAAAAAAATCAAAAAAATTAATTGAACTTTGCTTTAGTAAATAAAAAAAACTGGCTGGTAATTTATAAAAAAAAAAATAAAAAAAATATATAGGTGTAGAATCTGTTAACTAACTATAATTACAATTAATTACTAGAAAGTTGTTTAAATTAACATTTTATTCTATTACAAGAAACTTTTTAATTTACAATCTGATATGAATTTAAATGAATGCAATGCACGTTAAGCTTTCAAAGTAGTAAAAATTTGAAACTTTGGTATATGATCTAATATCTATAGATACTTTTAAATTAATTGGAGATTTTTTCAAATATTAAATGAAACTCTTTTTAAAACCTACTATATGGTTAACATTTATATAGGTTTTCTTACATTGACCGGTAATAGTTGGATTTATTCACATTGTTAGTTTCAAATAAATAAATACAAAGTTGTAAATTAAAAGTGAATACACAATTATCGCAATATTCACAAGTCTCTTAGAAAATTTTAATACTAAAATAAAATAAAATAAAAAAAAATATTTTTTTCAATATATAAGGTAAATGGCTATAATTTCGTCCTATGGCGGTTTATTAAAGTAGTACTAGCCCCCTAAAATGTAGAAATTAAAAAATTGAAAGTAGATCTTGGGAATTTTTTACGGTTTTAATTTAAAAGTAAATTGCTGGTAAAAGAAACAATTCTTTAATGTTTGAAAACTTTTAAGCTTAAAATATTGAAAATTTTTATTAACCAAAAATTGATGGTAGATCTTTTGTATTTAAAAGTATTTTAGTATAAAAGTAAATTTCTGAAATGGGCAGTTCTTTTTTCAGTTAGTCTTAGTCCAGTATCTATTTTAAATTAAATACCCAAAATGTACAACACTGTGTTGAAAAGTAGTATTAAAGTGAAAATAAAATTAAGAAAAGTATAAATAAATATTATAAAATACATAGATAGGTTACTAACTACAATTTCTAGCTTAAATATATTATTTTATCATTAAAAAATGTAATTTGAGCTTTTGTTTTTTCATTAGACCTAAAGTATATACATATATGTATTCGCTGTTATTAAATTTTTTTTTAACTATGCAATAAAAAAGTTAACCTCGTTAAATTTATTGCATTACTTAAACCTTTCTTAATTTAATTTTTTAATTTTCTTCAGTACAAAAACTATAATAAATTTTTCAATGAATATCTAAACAACCCCATCCCTGGTACCCCAAGGTATGCATACATACCAGTTACAATTCTAATATATTTTTAAGTATGTATTGTTTTTTTTTAAACAATATATATAAATATATATATATATATATATAAATATATATATATATAAAAATATAAGTATATGTGCATATATAAGTATAAACATATCTATTGTTTACTGTACCTTCTCAATTCTACATTAAGTGTCAATTCACCTTTATGACAGTACAGCCAAAGTCGGGTGGTGGTATAACAATAATTTTAATTTTTTAAATTTTCATGGTGCATGTACATATACATACATACTTTCGAGTACATAAAAGTATATACAATATACATATAATATTTTCTAAAAAAAACCATCAAATTACATCCCTGGGATAAAAACATATTATTTGTAACCTAGTTTTTCTTCAGTCACAAAAAAACAAAAAAAATATTTTCTTTTGTTTTTTTTTTTTTTTTATTTTATTCGTCATTTATTTTATTTTTTTTTTTTTATTTTTCATCCCTTTCATTTCAAATTTTTTTTTTTTTGGTGTTTTTCTTTTTTTATGTGACCTGATTTTCCAATATTCCATACATCCAACAAAAAAAAAAAATAAACATTAAATATTATATATTATATATACACACACATTCAAACATAGATAAACAGCGATTTTCTTTTTGACATTTCATTAATATATACTTGTAGTTGTAAATGAAAATTATATTTCGCATTCTTAAGTATATTATTCAAAATATTGTTAAATACAAATTGTATGAAAGTATTAGTGTAAAAAATACTAGTGGTAGTAAAAAATTTAGAGTACAAAAAATATTTGATGAGATAAGCATGAGAGGGATGATTTTTTTTTTTCTGTATAAGTTTTCAAATTTCATTCATTTTTTTTTAATTTTGCAACTTTTCATCCTAAAATTTTTTCAATTCTAAAAAAGAAGGTAGGAGGCAACACTAAATGTTTATATATGAAGATTATTTTCATATAAATGTAAATAATAATATAAAAAATAAAAAAACAAAATATTTCCCTATTTAAATAAACAAAATAAGCATTTGTATAAGTAATTTATAAATAATGTCATTTTTATTCGGAATATTAAAGTTATGTCTAAACGATTTTAATTTAACGTTTTTTTTTTTTCATATTTCCATAAAAGTCTCCAATATGTCTGTGAATATATTTATAGAATAATTCTAAAAATTATATATTTTTTTTTTATTATTATTATTGTTTTAAAAGTTTCTTTTTATTAATAATAATAATTTTGAATAATAATAATATTTCTTGATTATTTGATTTATAAATAAATTATATACAAGTATATATATACGAAACCAGTTAATTCAGCAGCACCAATTTAAAATACTTGTTTTTCCTTTTTGATTTTCTATTTTTTCTATTTGTTGTTGTTGTTTTTTTTTCTACTAAATTCGTTAACAGATGGCATTAGCATATGTATACTCGTATATATGAATACAAAATTATATGAATTAGAAAATGTCATATATTTTAATTTTGCATTATTATTTATTTGAATTAAATTATATATATATTAATAAATTTGTTCTATTTACATTTATTTCACGATATTTAAATATGTAAAAACAAGAATTAATTGAAATAAATATTATGTTTACTAAAATTGCCAAAATAAATAATAAATTCAGATTAAAAAAAGACAAAATTATAATATTAAATGATAAGGTTAGAATAGTACCTACAGTGGTGGACATAAATATTCGAACAATGTGATTTTTTTTAAGAATACATTTAAAGATAGATTTTATTTGCGTAGGAATACAGTGAAGCCAATACACAAAAAAAATATTTTGTTTTCTTTAAAGGGCTGTTAATTATTATCAAGTTATAACAGTACTTAATAACGGGTGTTTTTTTTTTATTTAATTTCAGTAAGCATTCACAAATTATTATGGAAATACTAACGCCGCAACAACATTAACAAATTGTGGAAATTTATTTTCGAAATCAGTGTTCTATTCGATTTTTTTCAATTTTATTCAATTTTTTCATTTCCATTCGATTTTATCGAAAAATTTTATTGAAACATTTATGGTTGAAAAACTTCGTACTTAGTAAAAATCCTTAAAAAATTCAACAGGTTTCATTGCATCATGAAATTTGCAGCTAATAGTGCGGTTTACACGATGATGATTGATCAGGCATCATCAATCCATATTCCTTGAAAAATGATCCTTGAGATAATGTTACGATGAATTGTACTCGTTACAGATCGATGCTCCATGATTGTTTATTGCAAAATTTGAATCGTATCGATCCGGAAGTGTTTTGCTTCCAACAAAATTGTGCTACACCTCATACTGCTATCGCAAAAACTGATTTATAAAAAGAAAAATTTGGTGATAACGTTATTTCGAGAAATAGTTCAATTAATTGGCCTCATGAAGTTTATGTGACATATTGCTACCGACTTATTTTCTTTGGGGTTTTGTGAATTGATTGGTTTATGCTTATAAACCAATAGAGGCTTTGGTGTCAACTTAACCCGTTTTGTAGATGAAATTAGGCCCAAATTACTTGAAAATTGGTCATTTCGAATGTGGTACAAGATTGGTCTGATCGAATACGGTTCTCCAGAGCTTGTCGTAGTGGACAAATGTCGGAAATTATTTTTAAGATCTAAATGTCATAAAATTATCTTTGATAAATAGACTTTTTTTATAATTTCGTTCAGTGCTGTCAATACTCAGTACTTCATGAAACTAAAATCAAGTTTATAGCCATTTTTGCTCTTAATTAAAACAGGTTGATCTAATGCTTTCCGTAAATCTATTGCTATACAACACCATAGAATACTATTTTTAAAATTTAAATATAAATATATCTATTTTTGAAAAACCTTTGCATTACTGGAAGTTTCGGGTTGTGCTCTATAAATGTAATTATTATTGGAATAATTTTTAATTTTATTATGGGGTAATGAACGTTGGAATGTTAAATCACGCGCTGTCAATTTATGTATATGTAGTTATTTGCATAAATGAATGCATCACTTTTATCATGAACTTTTGTTTTAAATGAAAAGTGATTTTTCTCAGATGAGAGAAATCTACTATTGTCTTATTATCAGTTTTATGAACTTTGAAGTAATGAAACTTTTCTGATAATGGAGATTGTTTTAAAAAGGGTTTAATAGTAATGCTGATCAATCATGAGATAGTTACTAACTTTTTAGCTACAAAATATTACAATTATTTTTTATAGTTTTTTGTTAATTTTAAAGCAATTAATTAAAACTTTACATAACAATGGAATGTATTTAAATTATATTTTATATTACAAAGAAAACGTGACTTTGAAAATAAAATTTATTTAAAATAAAAAAAAAAAAAACAGACATAATAAATTCCATGACGTCATAAAAAATTAAAAGCGTTTCAAATTACTTGCGAATTATATTTTATAACTTATTTATGTTTTTTTTTTTAATTTAATTTATTTTGTGGTCTGTGAATTTTGATTTTTACTTTATTGTCTGTAAAATGTGATTAATGCCAATTTAATTAGAGTATTTTATTAGTTATAGCAGCTTTAATGGCTTGATAGGAAATCCTAAACATTTTTTCAAATGCATATTTTTTTTTTTTGATATAATTCATTAGCTAATGCCTAGTTAGCAGTTTCATTATAATATTTAAATTATTCAAATCATGTTTTCAGGTTTATTACTTTTTCACTTTTCATTGCAATTTTTGTTTTTATTGAGTTTTAAAAGAAAATTCATTCAAAAGTGAAATGATTTATAAATGAATTCCATTCTGATAATATTAATTGATTAAAATATTTTACTGGGAGATTATGTAATTAAATAAATAATTATATTATTGATTGATTGATTAAATTAAAATGACTTCATTAATACGCTGATTAAGCTTCAACATAACTTTGGTATGATGTTTGAGGTAACAAAAACGAATCGAGTTAGAAATGAAAAGTTTTCTAGACAAGCATCACTTTCTGAGACGATTAATTAATGTTTGTTCGCTCCAGAAGCTAATGAAGAGCAAAAGAAGCCAAACTCCAGAAGCTAATGAAGCTTTCCTGATAATTTTTATTCATTAGATCATTAAATAAGAATAAAAGCAAAAAAATATCCGAACATGGCTTTGGTTCCTGGATATTTCTGAACGAATCCAAAGACAAAGGGTATATGTCCAAAACCAATTAAATTATAGAACGTTGATAGAAAAATTATCTACCTTATTTACTTAATTGCTCTGAGATGGACTGAAGTACGTTTCAGTGAAAGAGTTTCAAGCAGATGCCACACGCCTTCCAAGTCTTACAAGCATATCTTCAAAATTAATGAATACATAAACTTAATACGATTCGAAATTCGAAATGAATAAGAAGGAAACATTTTGGAATTAAAACCGGGTATTGTAACTGTGTACAAGTGTATTTTGTCCGGAAATCACTTTTATGATTATGAAAACTGCAGAATTTTATAGCAGTAGCAGTTCGGATTCCTTAAAAAGAATATCTCATCACACGGTCATATTTTTGTCAACTATTGTAAAGTAACAATGTGAAGCGCATAATAGTTACGGAAATTTGTAATTAATACTCTTGGATTCTTCTTCGAGATATGTATACGATCAGAACTCTAAGTTCTAAGTCTTAAATTCTTAGTAAAGCAAGATTCTTAATTTTTGAAAAATTAATAAAATTGTTAGTATTTTATAATATTTAGGTAGTATTTTATAAAAAATTATATTTTAACATTTGTTTTTTAATTATTATAAAATGATTTAATTGACTGAATTAATTAATTTTAACTCATTGCGAAATTTTCAGGTAACTAAAAATGAAATACATACATAAAATTAAAATTAATGTTCCGTATTGTGCATAAAAGATCCGAATGTGCAATCAATAGATAGATATTTAGAATTGAATTAAACATGGTTATTTTATAATAAAAATTCATTATAAATTTGGCGACGCCAATGTGATCTCATACATGTGAGGATTTACAGTTATTTAAAAAAAAATCTATTCTTAAATAACTGTAAAATAACGAAAAATAGAAATAATGATGTCATATAGAAAAGTTATAATTCATTTTTAAAATAATTATTTTAATAATGTTTTATATGGTGTTATGAACAATAGGTTTCAAAAATTTGGACATGAGAAGAAATTAAACTATAGAAACTGTGATTAGTTATTTAGTCAAATATTCCTGTTTTTTAAACAATGTCACCATTTTATCAATGCTTCCATACAAATAAATCCTTATAGAGTATAAAACTCAGTATAATATTATAAGAACTCATTTAAGACCTATGTTTACTTGTAATCCGGGTGATCTTCTAAAGGGTTCGATCCCTTCCTATGTTCTATATTATTCACTTTTATGATAAAATGATAAGTGATTTCATAAATAGAGGAGATAACGCCATATCACATTTATTTATTCTTAAATCTAATATAATAGGAATATCTTTAATTTAACAATTCGTAATTTCAATAAACCCCTTTTTTACACTGGAAAAGATTAAGATATACCATAAGAATTTTAAGTAATAGGTGTTAATCCATTAATAAACCCAATTTTTTTTATAAATAAATAAATTTATTTAAAAATGAAAAGAATTTTTTCTAAATTTTTTTTATTATTTTGCTTAAAATTTAAAAATAAAATCTATGAGGGTAATTTAAGTCTCTTTCTTTGTTTTTTTTTTCTTAATTTTTAAAGTTATTGTTATACCAAGATCAAATTCTTGTCTATTCATCAATTTAATTTCCTCAGAAAACCAAAATTCAACCTTAATTTAATGTTCTCAACTCTAAAACTTCAAATAACCACAATTGAATGAAACAATAAAAAAAAGAGTCAAATTAATTAAAAAACAACAACATTCTTTTCAGAACAAAAAAAAAAATATTTTAGAAAATCCCACAGCATATCAAAAAACTGATCAGTGATCATATATGTAGTCGGGATCGGGACATTATAGAAAAGCGATATAACCCATTAAAATAATTTACGTATCTAATTTGATATTATTTCAAAAAAATTTTTTTATACTTTACCATAACCCTAAAGTAAAAGAAAAGACACAAAATACTAGATGGATATATATATACAGAATTAATCCATGCATAAGTCAAAGACACCGAATGTTGTTCCAAATTTATTTTATTTTTTTTCTTTTTTAGCTCCAAAAAAACAACATTCTTTTTTTCTATCCAATTTTTTTTTTGTTTTATTTACCAATACTTTTCTATTAAAAAAATCAAACAGCCAAAAAAAACGAAGAAGGGAAGCACAAAAAAACTGTATATCTTCCCTTTGATCCAAATTGAGTAATCCAATGTTTATCGGTCCTCTGTATACACTAAAGAAATTAAATAGATTTGATACTGAAACGAAAATTTATACATTTTAATAAATTAAAATTTAAAATAGAAGAATATGCATTCATTAGGGTTGCCAATTGTTAAAAAAAAAACAGTTTTTGTTTTATTTGAATTTTATTCTTTGTGATTATCATCATCTTCAAATGTTAGAGATATAAGTCAGCTTGAACCTTTTCTACCACCGGGATGGATATCAATCCGCGTAAGGGCATAGGCTTTCTATTTGGCATCTAAATTTCATATGGTTTCCAAATGTTGTTATTATATTTTCCCATGTGAGATTCTATGGGTTTAATTCATTTAGTACTTTGCGTTTCCAGGTATTCTTTGTATTGCGTTCTACTTCCTTGACAAGTTGCATACCAAAGGCATGTGACTTATTTTGCTATGATATTTTATTAGCTTATGGTCTATCAAGCTCCACTTTTTCTTTCTTCGTTGCCTTAGCATGGGTATATTTTCTGTAATTTACCATAGAGTACCTTTTCTGGAACAATCAACGTATCAAAATCTAGATCAGAATAATCAGCGTATGATGTGTAAGTATCTTTTAAGGAACACTTGCTGTTTCTCTATGATATTAGATATGGGCCATGTTTAGCTGCCAGCACAAGCACGAGTTTTACACAAACATTGAAAATATTTGATTTTCTGAAAATCTGATTGTTTCAAGCGCCAGTTTTTTCAGTTGTTCTGTGTGCTAGAAGTACTACATCGTCTGCATATAGTCTAAATCTTCAAGGTGGCGAATGAAACTTAAAAAATATCCATTTTTCGTTTACAAACTTTGGACATTATATCGTCCAGAACGGTTCTCTGTTTAACGCAATATTTGTCTAGAACCGTTTATTGATATTTCTGCTGTGAAGGACCGCCAGTACGGAGTTCTCTAAAAATTCGTTTATTATCCGGATTAATTTTAGCATGGCACGCCTTTATCATTTACTGCTCCTCATATAGCAACTCTTTTTACAGTGTCTCGTTATCTGACTCCACGTTAGCTGCTACAATCATCTTTATGGATCGCCTTATGTATTATGGGTATTGAGATGTACAACCTACTTCAAAAGAATATAATCGGTGTATTTAGCATCCTTCCATTTCAGAATATACTAAAAAATATCATCTGCACTTTTTTTTCCATCTATAACTCTGGTAACCCTAGAATAAATGTTATACCCATAAATCTTAATTCATTCATAGTTTAAAATAAAGCATTAGTTTTATATTTATATTTAAAAAAGAATAAAATAACAAGAAAAAAATTTAAAACTTAATCCCGAAAAATCTTAACTATACCAAACAATATTAAACTTAGGGCATATAACACAACATAAATATTCATACTATACACATATACGATACACATTTATAGCATGAGATATAAATTTGAGTTGTATTTTTTTTTGTATTATTTCATGACATATATTTCATATAGTGGCAAGAGTCAAAACGCGACCACAGACTTTTAAGGTTCTATATTTTACTATATATGTATTATATGCTTCTCATATTTATATATATATGTATGCATACATGAATACATACATACATACGCTATAATTTTTGTATGTTATTATTTAATTTTTTATGGGATTTGATTCATTTTCGAAAAATAAAAATATAAAAAAAAAAAAATGATAATGCAGAAAATAAAAATCTGATGATTCTGAAATTGAAAAGAAACCAAATAAAAAAAAAAACAATTTTTTTTTTTATAATTTTATTGTCCTAGTTTTTTATTTCATTTTAGTGATGGGCTTTTTTGTGTGCATCCAGCATCATAGACAGAATATTATACAAACAAACATACTAAAGTATATATGTACCTTCCTAAGTATATGGTATAAGTATAAACTGATACAAAAGTTCTATAGATTATTTTTATCACGTATATTTTAGAACTGTCTGATTTCTAATCATTTTAATATTACGTGTTCTCAGCTCTCACTAAAGGTTTCCAAAATTTTTTATATTTAAGATTTTTTTTTAAATAAAAGATTCTTAAATTACTTGATAGATTCAATATCCATTCTATAGTCACATATCTATACCTACAATTTTATATTATTGTATAGTACTTATATAAAAGATTTCAAGCAAGCAGTCATTCATTGACTGACCTCTCATGATAATTGGACCCAAAAAAATACATATAATGATAATGTGATAAAGTTCAATAAAATCAAAAAAATAAAAAAAAAAACAACAACAATAATAACAAAACAAAAAAATTGTTTTTTATATTAAAAAAATTGATCGATATTTTGAATTAAAAATGCATTCATCGAATCATGGAATGCACATTTGAGTGATGATGAAAACGAATTGGGATTGAAGTTATCAGAATATTGAAAAGTAATAAATAAAAGTTCTATAAATAAAAATTCCATACTTATATAAAATAGATCAAGAATTTTTTTTCATAATAATTACACAATATAAAATTTTATATTTATAATTTAATTTTTGAAAAACTTTTTTTTTTTTATTAATGAATAATGGCCGATTTATTGGTATTTTCCATTTTTATTCAATTTTTAATCAAAAACTATTTTTGAAATGCAAAGTTTTATGATGATAAGAACTTATCATTAGAATTTTTTTTAAGATTGTAAAAAAGAAAGAATTTTTATAATAAATTAATAAAAATATAAAATAAAATATAAAAATTGAGAGCAAGTATGCAATTATTTTAATTAAAAACTTTTTTTTTAAAAATTTCTATAGTTATTGCAGTTTAATAGATTGAATTTGGGTTTTAATAAATTTTTCAAATTTTAAATAGTTATTTGGGAAATAAATTTGTTAAAATAGTTTAATAAAACTTGTAGTGTTTTTTTTAGTTTTAATAAGTTCTTTATAATTCTATACTTAAATATACAGATTATGTGATATTAAAAAATAGCTAACTATTCAAAGTGCTCTCATACCCTAAATAACATAATGAACTTATTTATATTAGGATTTATTGATATAATCACAAAGATGGTTTTATTGGCCTTTAGTTACTCAGATACAGATATATTAATTCTTAAACCAAATTCGATTTTACAACGGATCCTGTACACCTGTTCTGGGTTTTTTTTCTATTTTATGGTCTTTCTATAAGCTATCGAATCTGTAGCTTTCCTAACTGAATGAATAATATTTGGATTTGATATATACGTATACAAAAGATTTTAAATACATTCTTAACAAATGATTTAAAAATATTCAACCAAAAAAAATATAAAGCGTTTTCTTTAGCTTAAATGAGTCGATCTAGATTGATTTTAGAAGCCTATACGCAAACAGTAGTCCAGTGGATGGTGATAATGTTATAATTTAATCTTTTGCAGTCCTATCAAGAACCGAAATTAGCTTTTTTTTACTCTTTCAAATTAAGTATAATTTTAAGAAACCGAAGGTTAAAATGGGATATATTTGAAATTGATATACGGTACTAGTTGCATCTATTACGTATGTATATCTTATAAAATGATCTAAATTTTAGAATCATTTAATCAGTGATATGTAACCTATTTTAAGAGGCGGATAAGTTACAATATTTGAAATAAAAAATTAAAAACGAGTAGTTTCCTTTTAATTTCACTAAAATTATTTATTTTTACAAATACCAATATTTCGCCTATGACATGCAAACTTCTTCAGTGCTAGTACTCGATATTTACAATATTTGTTTTTAACCTGTACAGATATTTACATTTTGCAGCGTCCATCTTTTTTTAATTGAATTTAAAATAAATTTCATTTGTGAAAATATTTGTCTCCAGTTTTATGGAAGCAAAGACGATAACAAACGCACATGCAAACTCTTTTTAGGCAGGACAATCTTGCTCTAAGTTACTGCCTATATCCTACAATTTTTCCAAGTTTTCATCTCCTTATATTTTTCTCACAAATACTTGAGCTTTTAAAATCATTAAATTTACGTGGAAATTCTCTACTAAGCAAGTAATTTAAGAAATTTAAAATAATTCAGATTTAAATCTTTTTCATTCATTGATTCCGAGCATTCAATCTTACTTTTTTCTACAAAAACGAAAAATACAAAGTAAGGGTGCGTTTATGTTGGAGCTAACATATGTGATACAGCATAGCGGTAATAAATTTATACTGTTTATCGATGATCAAGGCGATGCTCCAATATAAACACCTCTATTTAAATCATATATAATGATTTCTATGCTATGTTCTTATCAACGCTCTTATCACATAGCACTTATCGCAGCTCAAATACAATATAAACGCACCCTTAGCCTTCATAGGATTGGATTATTGAAAATGGGTCTGTTGGTATGACTGAAACATGTTCTTTTATCACTATAGTCAAATAATGTAACATAAGTATTTTGATTTTTCCCTAAATAAATCCTAAAGAAGTCCTTTGTAATACTATTCCTTGAGTCCTTCAAAGGTTTTAGGATTTTCTTTGAATTTTATTATTTGTTCCGTTTTTTATTTAAGATAAAGGGGTATCACAACGGGCCTAATACAACCTAAGTTTGCTCGCAGCAGACCCGTATTCCTACCTCTTCCTAACTATTTAATATAACTATTACATTACAATTAGTTAATTAATGATTTTAAAGTTAATCTTCGCTGGCTTTTTTTAAACCGCTTAACAGACAGCTCAATTTCAACGGATTATATAAATAAAAATAAATCTTGCTAATAAAAATCTTTGTCACTAATTTACCTATCAAACAACTAAAAATAAAATGAATTATTTGCTACTAAAATCATGTTAATTTTATAATTAAAGTCAGCAAAAAAAAAATTAAATAAATATCATCAATTAACATATTGTGAAAATGATAGTTTTTGAAAAGCTAATCAAGCTTATCTTTAAAAAAAATCATTTCATTTATATTTAAAATTATCTTAAAATAGGTTTATATATATATATATATATTAGTAAACCTACTTATGTATATATGTATATTTGATAGAGGCAAATAAACTCTACATTACACCAGTTTTGTTATCGTAAAATTTATTCAAATTTTCAATGTCAAATCAATATTTCCATTTTAAAATAAATTATAAAATATGAATAATATTATTTTATTAGTTATAAATTGTTGTTTTTTTTTTTAACTACAAATATACATATATATATACGAATAAATTACATGACGTGTCAGTTCAAGTTTTTCTTTTTAAAGTTTAGCGCAATTCAAAAATTAAATTTTTTACCTATAGGTAAGCCCCCCTTTAAACATTTATCTGTACCTGTAATACAGGTAAACATTATTTTAAAATAGAAAAATATACAACAAATGACTTAAGGGACCGGTATTTGTTATAGGTACGAGTATATACGTTTACTAGTAAATGGTTATCTGATTTTAGTAAATGTATGTGTGTGTCAGTGATTTAACTATTGATAAAATTTAAAAAATTTTTTTTTTTAAATTTTTATATATAAAAAATTAGAATTCGATTTTTTATTTTTAAAAAACAGTTAAAAGAAAGAAAGAAAAAAAAACACCTCAGCCTACACTAAATTCAATAAATTTCTGTTAATATTGATTTTTAAATGCGGGGAAAAAATTAAAATATTAAAAATTAATGGCAGTATAACACCTTAAACTAAATTGTTTAGCTTTTAGTTTCAGATTCGAATATCTGATAGGAAATTTTATGAAATTTTTTAATTTTTATTTCGGAAATAATTAAATAAGCACGAAATAATATTCGAGTTTGTATAATTGTATCTATAAAATTATTTAAATTAAATGAAATACAAATGAAAGTTTAAATATATGTAGTACAAATTATCTATGATGATGTGATAAGGTCTTGTCTAATATCACTTAGTATTTTTTGGTGAATATAATAAGAACAATTCTAATAAGATTTTTATGTTTGTATTCTAGTATAGTTTAACTTCTTTAGGTATATTATATCATAACTTTGTTTTTCATTATATTTATTATATCTTAAGTTATTTTAAAATTTACTATGCTTAGGACAGACTTACCATTTCCTTATTTTATAATTTTTGAAACTAAAAAGTTAAACTGTAAATACAGTTACCCAATTTATATACGTATAATAACGTATTAACCTATTGTCAGTCCTGGCTTTAATTTTTTTTAGTCATGGCTTGCCGTATAAATGGTTTTTTAATTGATTAGTAGTTATTTGAGTATTAAATGTCATGACTTTAATTTTTTTTAGTCATGGCTTGCCGATTAAATGGTTGTATAAATTGATTAATAGTTATTTGAGTACTGTTTGTCCTGGCTTCAATTTTTGTTAGTCATGGCGAATAAATGGTTTTTTAAATTGTTTAGTAGTTTAATTGAGTATTGTATGCCTTGGCTTTAAAATTTTTTAGTCTTGGCTTGCCAAATGAATGGATTTTTAACTGGATTGGAGTTATTTAAGTTTTGTATGCCCTGGCTTTCATTTTTTTATTAGTCAATGAATGGTTTTAAGTACTTTAAGTATATTTATTAGTTATAAATTGATTTAAAATTTTCTATATAGCTATGTATATAGTGTTTTGAATCGTATGATAGTTCTATGAATCGTCCTGCATTTCAAATGATAAATAAGGATTGTTCAAAAAATTGTTCTACATTGGGTTAAATAAGTTATTAAAGTTTCTGAATAGTTAATGAGAAGTAAATATTTAAGATTAATAAACAAAATCCTAATATGTTAATTTAATTTCTTAATGGAATATTTTTAGATGAAATGAATTATATGTATACATATTGTAAATTCAAATATTTAATTTTTTGAACAATTACTTTTTTTTTTATAAAATTCTAACAGTCGTCAGTAGACAGTAGGTCATTTAAATATTTTTACATATTGTAATTGAGTACAAATTATTTTTTAAATACTTTCTTTAAAAGATTTCTATTTAAGCTTTTGTTTTCAATTACAATAAGTAATCAAAGTTTTATATAACAATTAATATTGTTAATTTATTTACATTTATTATTTATATAGAAATTGAAGCACTTATAAGTATCACGACTTTCTTATATTATTAAAATAAATATTTAATATTGGTATAGTTAGTATTACTATATTAATAAATTAATTTTGGCTTTACAGTAACGTTTATACTTATTTTGGTATTCAATTTAATTTTTGTACTTAATTTCAGTTGTCAAACAGAATTAATTTAAAATAATATTATAATTAACTAATTCGTTATTTTTCTAATTCTAATTGCTCAACTAATAATTAATTTAAAAATAATAAAATTAATTTTTTTTTCAATTTGGATAACTTCGTAATTCAATTATGGAAAAAAAGTTTTTTTATATTTCAATAAAAACTTTCTTTTAGATAATGTGATTTGAATTTTAATTTTATACTCGAATTTTTTTCACCTTATCAGTCATTCCAAATTTTTTTTAATTACATCATTCTGATAACTTTTTTAAAAACATTTTTTTTTTTTAATTTTCAAGTTTAATAAAAAAAAGTTTTAAAATTGAATCATACTTTTAATAAAAAAACGAGGAAGAGTGTAGTAGAGTAGACTGAGTTGACACGTATGACTGTAATTGGATACACGTATGACTGTAATATAAACATTATATCATCCGGTTAATTACTTTTGGCAAAATTTCAAACATACAGCTTTATTAGGTGTAGTGTAATGCTCATATAAAAGAAGAAGTTGTATGGTAGCTACTCGAACCCACTGCAGTAGACCAACCAAATTTTACAGAAACTTTGGCCATAAAAATAAACTACTTTGGACCAAATTTCAGACACCCAGTTTCAATAGGTATATACAGTAATGCTCATATAAAAAACTAAATTGTATGGTAGGTACTCGAAACCGTGGAGCAACTGGCTGGATTTCAATAGTGATTACAGCAGATGCATAATAACGAATTTGTAAAAAATTCAAAATCCTAGCTCCTTTATTTTTTGAGTTATCGTATGCATGTCCGTCAGCATAGCTAAATCGTTTTAATTTTATATTCCGATCCCATCCAAACCTTTGAGCCTATATGTACTCCCCTTCTTCTCTGCGTCACAAACATAATGGCAAATTTTGTATACCCGTTTGACCTATAGTCATAGAGCTATAAAAAACGTTTTCATTTAGATAAGTACAATTTTTCCCTTTAGATATGCTTATATAAACATATAAGTAACTATTAAGTACATACAAAAATTGTTACTTATTGATATTGATAACATACGTTTCATATTTTGCTTTGGTTTATTAGAATAGGTGCGCCATGCGTTCATATTACGATTTAATCGCTGGCGCATACTGTAACAGATATTATTAAATATTTTTACTTTAAATTTTTTTCCAATGCAAATAAAAACAAAATTATTTGACCATATTTTAATATATGTAGTCTGAAGTCTGTACTCTGGACTTTTTTATTATATATAAAATAAATATTTATAAAAAAGTTCAGATAACAAGAAGATTGTATATTTGCAAATATGTTGAAATTTTTTAAATAGCGCTTCTTCTTCACCTTTTTATTTATTTTAATAAGTAACATTGGATGTACATAGAGTTGAGTTATTTTTCAATTATTAAATATTTGATATTGAAAAATCGATTTAATTTTATCTACTCTTATTTTGAAAGTATAATTTTAGTTTTTTTTTCAGACCAGGAAATTAAATATTTAATTTCTTAACATGAATTCTATACAGCTATTCATTTAGAAAACTGATGTATTTATTTTGATCAAGATAAAGATTTTCTTTTTTTTTTAATTATTTTATTAAAAGAAATTCTTGCAAATGTTTTGACAGCAGTTATAAAGTGAAACAGCGCGTTGAATAAGCAGCATATACGCGGCCGGCAACAGATATACGTATAAAATAAAGTATTCGTTTAATAAATTGATGAACGAATTTTTTTTTTTTTTTATGTAGTAATCTGACAATCTCACCGCCTGTCTAGTAAAACTAATTTTTTTTTTGTTTTTATTGTTTTGTTTTTTTTTTTAAATCTGGTTGAATTAATCAAAAAATTGCTTCCTACGTAAAAATAAAGAACAAAAAACAAAAATTGTTAAAAAAAAAAAAAATAAACAAATTATATAAAATGAATAACGCTTTAACGCTACGCTGTATAGTGTTGTATACCTATATATACACGAAAATACCTATAAAATATTAATATATTTATGATATTTTATTATTATGTTTGTATTTGTTTTTGGGTTTCACTTCATGACATTTCTTTTTCTTCTTTTTTTTTGTTTTAAGTTAAACTTTTGGTTTGGCGTGTGTTAGTTGTAGTGTTGTAAAAATGTAAGCGCCATTCAAAGTAGGCGATCGATAATATAAGATCAACAAGATTAGCTGGCATCATGCAGGGTTGAATGGCGTCATCAACTGCAAAATATTAAGTAGTATGGATAGAAAATAAAATAAAATGTTTTTAAAATTAAAAAAATAAAAATAAATTAATAAGAATATGACTGTTTAATTCTTTTATATTTATAAGTTGTTTTGTTTCATTTTTTTCGTGCGGATGTTGCGCGGAACGAAACATAAGATCACTTAATTTTAGTTTTTTTTTTCTTGGGTGGTGATCGGATTTTAAGTCAACAGTGTTTGTTGTTTTTTTTTTTTTAATGAAGAGATCAAATATGTTTGGCTTAAAAATATCTTTATTATGATAACATATTTTTAAGTCAATTTTATTTAATTCTATATTTATTTATTAATTTGTAGTATTTATTTACAGTAAATATTGCCTGATAATATTAATCCTTTGTCAATTTGGCATTTGGACTTCTTATTAAATTATTGTAATATACACTATATTTTGTTATTAGATATGATACGACCAGGGTTTGGACCCGAGACTTTTCAATTGAAAAGCCGCCACTTTACTACTGAGCTTTCGGTCAGATTAAATTCCATATGTTTATTAGTTTTAAATTTTAACGAAAGTATTTTTTTTGGAAAACAATGTAAAATTGAAAATTCTCTAGTTTTGTTGATTAAATATAAAGTGATGGCAGTTCATAAATTTTTATTCAAAAATTAAGTATACCATAGGTACCTACTATTATAAATCAGGTTATATTTGAATGGTATGATAGTAGTAAGTAGGGATTTTTATGCAAAAAAAGAATGCCGAATAACCTGTATTACTATGTAGAATAAGTTTTATGTATCTAAGTAAAATTCCAGTTTTACTAACGTTTATTTTTTTTTTTTTATTTTGAATCTGCATAATATTTTATTACAACGGTGGTGCGTACAACAGCCGCGTGTATATATTTGTAGATTGTTTAAAAGAAGTTAAAAAAAAAACTAGAAATTAAAGTATTTAATAACAAGTTTTTTAATCTATTATTATTTATGTATATATATACTTATATTTTATTATAAGTAAGTAAACACAAAAAGGAAGTTTAAAAATAATTTCAATACTTACTTACATAATATAATTTGCTAGATATTTGTATATTATTAAAACCCTAAGGGCTTTTCTATTTACATTCAATGTCAAGAAATTTTTTTTTATTTTAATTTTTCGAGTTTAATACAATTTTTTTTTGTAACTAAAGTTGTTTGAGGGAACTGTCAAATGTAATTTATTTACTTTGAAGTATTTACAAAGAAATTTGTTATTTTTGTTTTTCATTATTTTGCAAAAAGTATTTAAAAGTGTTGCCGTTTGGATAATATTTGATTAATTTTATTTATTTAAAATATTTTGATTTGCAATTAAAGAAAAAAACTCAATAATGAACAATGAGCATTTTTCGATTATTAAAACTATTTTCCAAAAAGCTTTTTAGAACATTTGGCTTCCTAATTTGAAGTTATAACTTACATAACTCCTACATTACTTGAATTGATTTAACTTTTGTTAGGTACTTATTTTTTTTTAAATTGTAATTTTCAAATTAAATGTTTTAAATTAAATATGTATATATGAAGAAGATTTTAATGTGCTACAAAGAATATGATACAAAGTCAGAAATAAAAGTTTTTATAAGAAAATTGAAAAAAAAACTATAAAGGAGCAAAAACGAAAGTTTTAAACGACATCACTTATAAATTTTCTATATTAAGCAGGTTCCGGATTTACTTATTAAAACGGTGAATAACATATCTTATTAACATTTATAAATAGAGATCGGATTTAAATGCATAGAAACACAGGTAGTTTAACCGAAGCATCAGAGAAAATTAGTGTTACCGTTATGAAAAAAAATTAATCGAAAAAAAGGTGATGATTTCCAAAATGTAGAATAATAAAAATTTAATACATATTATTATGAAAGTGATCTTGAGATCGAATATTATATATGAACGTAATCTAGAATTCAAATACTTCCATCTATAAAAAGTACACAAAGTAACACTTTTATTATTAATGACATTATGTCTAATAAACTAATTTTCTACGCATTTATTTATTTGTTTTTTTTTAAAGATAAACCAACAAATGTACTTATATAACGTACTCGTTTTTTTTCTAAATGTATATACATATATATATGTATTATCAAGCTTTTACATAGAAATTTTCATTATCCTTTTATGTATTGAGGATGTCAATGGAAAAACGGAAATACTGAACTAGACCGTGACTAATTAATTATCATTGACACAAAGAATTGGAAAAAAGTAGATGAAAACATTCTTTTTTGTAACAATAAAACAACATGATCCGGAAACTAGGTGGTGGTTGTCAAATAAAATTTTGCAAAAAAAACAACAAAAAATAAAATTATAAATTATCCTTCAAAGTTGAACATCAAAAAAATCTTCGCCGAAAAGGAACAAAATTCATTAGAAGGAAAACAAGTAATTTCCGGGAAATTTTTTAACCTAGCATTCCACCCACTCATTAATTTAATTCTTTCCTTCTCTATAAAGGGGTTTCCTATTTTTTCTGATAGTTTTTAAGATTTTCAAAAATTAATAATAGGATACGCAGAACTGCTTGAAAAATAAAATGGGTATGACTGGGATGAATCTTTATGTCCTTTATTTATGTATATACTTATGTATAACTTGAACTTTAGTTGTATATTGAAGTTATTAAAATTAAGGGTATTATAACTATATTGAAAGTTTTGGTAAATTATATTCGAAATTATATATAGAAAAACTTTTCAAAATAACTTTCCCTATTTAGTTTTTATTAATATTTTTAATTTTTTAAGTTAAATAATTTCGATAATTAGTTTTTATTTTTGTAATAAACTTTGAGTTTCATAAGTAATGATAAATTTTTTGGAATAATTGTATATAATTGGAAGTAATTCAAAAAAAAATGAGAACTATAATTAATGTTTTATTTAGATTTTTATAATGTTGATTTTAATTAGAGATTTATATTATTTATTTTTGATTTATTTTTATTACAATTATAATTTGCTTAAAAATTCATAAATGATCTGGAATAAATTAAATTTAATAATAAATTTATTAATTAATATTATTTAACTAAATAGTAATATTATTATAAGTTGAAATGAAATATGCTAAAAAACTCGACAAGTAATCTTCTTATAGCTCGGATAATGTTCATATAGATATAAAAACGTAGAAATAAATCCAAAATGGATTGTATAAGCTTTTATTGGCAAAAACTTCATAGCGTTCTAATGCCCAAACAGGTTAACCATACTCAACAAAAATTTGTTTCAGCCTCTCTTTTGGACTGCAAATGCACCCTGTAAAATTGGACACAAATCGGGAACAAAAGAAATGTTTTGGAAGCCCACCGAGCCGAAATGGGTTAGTACATTCGAACCAACTTTATACAACAAATTCAGTTAGCTAGTTCCGTTACTCATTACGCATTTCCGAAAAAATGGGATAATTTTTGTTAGGACGAACCAAATTCTATGTTTCTTTTCACCGATGAACTAATAACCTTTTCGCGCACTTTCAATCGATGATCGTCCAATATCATTTTGTGGACTTTCTTAACCATTTCTGGCGTAGTGACCACAGTCATGGAAACCACTGTGGAGTTCATCGTGACAGCTCGTATGGCCTCTTTCAAACTCTGCAACCCAATATTTCACAGTTGTAAATGAGGGAGCAGACTCCCCTAGAGTAGAATTAAGTTTACTTTTGATATCGGTTGGACTGAGACTTTTTAAATAAAAATATTGAATCACATAACAATAACCTATTTTCTCCATACTAAAAATTTACTGAAAACGTTCACTATTAATAGTCGAAAAAAAAATTTAATTTCACAGTTAAGCTTTATAAGTATAAGGCTTTCAGCCATGCTTATTTTTTTTTCAAAATTTTTGCGTTTTCTTTGTTAGGTCGGGTAATTCTGGGACAACCCTCGTATATTTGTTTTGATTAAATAAAATTTTGTAGTTATACACACATTGCTTTTAAGATGTATTGATAAGGTGGGAAAGTTTAGGAAAATTCAATTGACAACTAAAAACTTAAGTAAGAATTGTAAATTTAACCGATCTAGCACTTATTGGATATTTGAATCTTTTCCCCTCTTTTTGTAAACACCTAATCAAATTTCTTCTGTTGAAACAAAGTTGTCGGTGGTGATTTGAAACTCTCACACCTGGCACTTTGAAATAAATTTAGAATAGAAAAAAACTTCGTCGATCATATTTTGCCCGTAATACCAGGTTTAATTTATTTTTCAATAAGTAGTTGTTAATTTAGATTTCGCAATAAATATGTTACAATTTCTCAAAAAAACTATTCGATATTATAGTTTGAGCTTTAGGACCTCATTTGATGACATATAACTGAGAAATAGTCAAAAAAAAACCTAATATTTATATCACAATATTAATATTTAAATTAAATTACAAATGATAATAAAATTATTTTATTTCAATTTATTTTAATATAACATTCAATATATCCGGAAATAATTTTAATTAAAATTTATTCCTTATAATAAAATTACAATTTTATTATCATATGTTTTAATTCCTTAACAATATATTTATTTATATTTAAGTCCATAATAATTTTCAATGGGTTCATTGAACTTGAATTTATAATCATCATTTAATTCCCACAAATTTTATAATTTTACACAAATTCCCAACTATAAATATAAATTCTAATAATAAATAAAAAAAAAATATGGAATAAAAAAGTAATTAAAAAATATTCTGCAAAAACTATATATAAAGAAAAAATAAAAAAAAAACGAAATGAAATCGAAAATTATGTATAATTCCCAACGGATAGTGTAAATTTTATAAATTATATGCACATTCTATATTTATATACATATATTTGCATGTTAGACGATGCCAAAAACTAAAAAAAATATCAAGAGTATGTAATAATTTTGCTAAAGGAGATCATAATAATATTTGCATACATTTTACAAAATATTAAGTACATATTTATATTTATCAGAAAGTTTATTGAAATATACTCACATGACATGCTTACATTCACTGTATACATGATTTGCAACAAAATATAAGGGACATCTGTTAAGCAGTGTTTTAATTTAAATTATGAATAGTCCCTAAATATAATTATGGTGATTATTTTAATTTTGAAGTATGAACAGCCTCAACTAGAAGCCTGATACCAAATAATCAATTTTTATAATATATATTAAAAAGATTTAGAAGAATCATTACTGCTATGGATGCCAAATATTACAAAATATTTTTACTTCATTAATACCTTTGGGAAGAGACCTCAGGAGGTTAGTGGGTAAGCATTTGGCTTGCGAAGCAAGGGGGGTCCGGATTCGATTCCCGTACAGGTTATAAAATTTTTAATTAAAAAAAAAGATATCAAAAATAATTTTTCTTTACAAATCTCCTTGGTGACCAAATATAATTTATACATAAAAATAAATAACGTAAACAAAATATATAATATTACTTATAAATTAATAGAAAGTATTGTTAGTGGGATACACAACGGGCCGCAAGGCCTACGTGTTAGGATGGCACTTGCTATTCTCCATAACCAACAACAAAAACATCAATCCCTTAGGGAACACAGATGCTTTAAGTATCTCTCCATCTTTTCATGCAAATAAGATTGAATATTAATAATATAAGTTCTTTATCTCATCCGGTTTCCTGCTGTTGTTTTTGCATTCTCCCAAGTGAGGTTGCACTGATTGAGCTCGCTTATCATGGTGCGCCTCCAGGTGTTATTTGGACGCCCGCGTATTCTGCTTCCTTGTGGGTTCCACTCCAAGGCATACGGATTATGTTGTTCTGATTTTTTCTTAGCGTGTGGCCTATCCACCTCCATTTCTTCTTTCTTAATTGCCTTAGTATGGGTTCCTCTCCTGTAAATCTCCATAGGTCTTCGTTGCTTATTCTGCTAGGCCAGAATATTCTGCAGATTATGCGCAGACAGTGGTTAGTGAAGACTTGTAGCTTCTGGACGATGTTGTTGGATATCATCCATGTTTCGCTACCATACATTAGTAAGGTTCTTTCGCAAGCATTGAATCACCATCAGTAAACCTGTTAAGTTTAGCTGCATTATAATTTGGATGTGTTAGTTCACTTTGTATTTGTATTACGCTTGACTTTCTGCAAACTTCAATTTAAACGCTATTCCAATTATGGGTCCGACATTTTTGCTGTGCTAACTCTAATCACCTGCATTTTTTTATCTTTATTTTATTTCTTGCGTTATTTGAGGATCTCCCGTTATATTTCATACATATCCATTGCACTTGATCAGATTGTGTTACTTATGATACTAAAGCTATTTATTTATAAAAATTCTCTAGACATCTATAAATTCCTGTTGATTTAAAATGTTTCAGAACTTTCAGCTGTTCCCAGAATAGTGTAATAATCTATATAGAAATATAAAAATATTTTCAGAATATGAAATTTTAAAATTAAAAATAACTTAAAAATAAATTTCAATTTACATTAATGTAAAACATATTCTAAAATATTGCAGGTGCATTTAAAACTATTTTTTTCATTAGAACTGAAATACAATAACCAATAATTGTGAATTGTTTAAGTACTCATATTTAAGTACTCGTTTTAATTATCTGAATAATTTATATTTAAATATTTTTGCATTATTATAAATGCATGTTTTTGTATTTTTGGAACCATATCAAACTGTAAAATGCATACATATTATATATATACATATTATTTATTTAAACGAGGAAGAGTGTAGTAGAGTAGGCTGTGTCAACTCTGGGATACCCGCATGATCGTAACATAGACATTATATCATCCGGTTAATTACTTTTGACAAAATTTCAAACATTCAGCTTTATTAGGTGCAGAGTAATGCTCATATAAAAGAAGAAGTTGTACTACTCGAACCCGTGGACCAAAATGGCTGCATTTAAATAGCGATTCCGGTTATTGCATAAAAACGAAGTTGTGAAAATTTCATAATCCTAGCTCCTTTATTTTTTATTTATCGTGATGACGGGCGGACGAACGGCATACATAGCTATATCGATTTATTTTTCGATTCTGATCCGATCTATACACTTGAGTCTATATCTACCCCCCCTCCTTCTCTGTGTCACAAACGTAATGGCAAATTTATTACACCCTTTGACTATATAGTCATACGGGTATAAAAATTGCTATCAGCTAATGTATTTGTGTAGCTATCATGTCATGTATTACTTTAGTACTCTTCCATATACATATATGTAAAACAAAAGTACTTATATTATAATATTTCGATATATCGTTCTGTTGTATTTTATATTTTTTGGAAGATAATACTAAAAAAAAATTTGCATGCGACATCTGTTTACTAAAATGAATTGTTTCGTTTTTTTTTATTTTTTGCTTATTTCCATTTATATTTATAACATTGTTTAGAGTTTTTTTTTTTTTGAGAGAAGATTAGCAGAAGGGTAACAAACAACCGACAAGCCATTGAAATTTAACCATTGAAGCGACATTAAAATCATTTTGAATTCACAAAATGTATTCATCAATTTATATAAATAAGAGAAGTGTACTCTCGAAAGACAATTCCCATTAAATGAAAAGGATCACATCCTAATATACTTACATATATCTGTATATATAAGTTTGTATGATGATATTAGGATCTGTGCATGAAGTAATAGCAATCAGACCTTAAAATTTTTATGAGAAAGGGGATTTGCCAGGATGAGTTACAAAAAAAAAATTGCAAAAACAATAATACATAATATATTACTATACTGTAATATATGCTATAAGTCTTATATCAAAGGTTTTTATTTTTTTGATGACCATGTATTCTCGAACAAAACTGAATTTTGTCGTGGTGCCTTTTTTTTTAGTTGTTTTATGTTTTTTTTTTTTACTCACTTTTAATTCATCCTCCTGAAATTCAACATCAAAATTTTGGTTGACTACCGTAAATAAAAGTTACTGTTAAAATTGACTATTTTTTTCCCAGGTACTAAAAAGGGAAAATGTACAATGAATAGCACGTGTGATGTTCGTGAAATGTTATAAAATACATTGAAATAAACAGGATTGCCATATATAAGTTTTTATTTTTTGCGATTTTGAATGCGACTATTTGGTATCTACATAGTTTTAATGAATTACAAATTTTTAAAGGTACTGATTTAACTTCGCATCGCATCTAGCGTAGTTTGACATTTGGATTAAATACAAATACTTGGAAATGGTACTCGTGATTCAAAATCGCGTAGCACATTGCGTCGTTTGAATGGGACTTTCAACGCGACTCTTATGTACCTACATAATTTTAATGAATTATAGGTACTGGTTAACTGTTGTTTCTCATCTAGCGTCATTTGACATTTGAATTGAGTACAAATAGTTTAATATGGTACTAGTGAGTAGTGATTCACGATGATGTCGTACCTTGCGTCATTTGAATGCGGCTTTGAATTCGACTGTATGCAGCTATGCAGTTTTAATTAATTACAAATCTCTACAGGTATACTGATTTAAAGCCGCGTCGATCGCAGCGTCGTTTGACTTTTGAGCTAAATACAAATTGTTTAAAGTACTACTAATTCTAATCAAATTTGACGCGTTTTAATTATACTATTTCTAAGGCGTCCAAAATATATTAAATTTTGAATTTTCACGGTAATTGGTTTTTACTATAGGTAGTGATCATTACAAATAATCATGATTCTGGGTGTTGTGTTTATAAATAACTAGACTGTGATTGAGGGGACTGTTTTAAATGTACGGAGAAAAAAATCGACATAAAAAATATCCTGTTTTAAAATTAAGAATAAATCTAGTAATATTACACACGCACATTAAAAATAAAATGTAGGTACTAGGTACTCATTAAATTTTTCGAGAATAATATTATCCAGGTGTTTGCGTACATAAAAACTTATGAAATTTATATACCTACGTTGAATCGAAGCGTGCATGTAAGTTGAATCTAAACAGAAATTTGTTTTTTTTTTTTGGTAATCAAAGAGAAAAGACAAAAAAAAATAAAATAAAAAAGTTAACAACATTTTTTACATATTATATACTCGTACATCACTATTTGGTGTGGTAAGTAATTGGGAGAAGGAATCGTAAGGATATACCTAAATTTTTCCTGTAAATGTTAGAATTTTTTGTAATTTATTTGTACTGGTCAAAATCAGTGGATTGTGAAACACAGAATTCAGAATTTCTGGAACATGTATTTCATCTTAACTATATATATATATAGATATATATATATATTCAATTCATATGGAAACTTGACATGAAATATTTTGAAATTGAAACTAAGATTAATGTTAAAACATAATTTTTTTGAAATATATGAGTACTGTATATATATATACATGTTATATGATCACTTTTGATGTTTTGGTCAAGGATTCTTTACGTACGTGTATACGTGTATGTGTTATAAGGACGAACGATATTTATGAATTTATTAATTTTATGTTGTATACATTCTATGGAAAGGTAATCAATTAAAAATGAAATCATTTGGTTGTAGTTGATTTTATTAAGTTATTAGATGAATTACGGTTTCATATTGAAGTAGCAGGTTTTTGAAAGTTATCTTTTAGGTTTTATCTGGAAATATGATATTATTATTTATGTTTTGTATACGTATATATATAATTATGTGTAAAAAATCAAGGTAATTCTGTTAATTATTTTTTTTTAATTAGTAAGATGTAATTAATGTTTGAAAAAATTAACAGTGACTTGAATAACTGAATAAATAAAGTAATAATGTTTTGGATTCAATAGAATAGAGTTTATTGTCAAACTTTAGGGTTGTGTTGGGTTTAAAGATTCAGATAACTAAGAAATAGTTTATGCTCTTAACATAGGATAGGTAAAAATGTTGTATTAATTAAAATTAGATTTTTTTATAGGCATTTTTCTAAAACGTCAAAAACGTGCCCAATTGACGCTTGAATCAGAAACTCAAAAATTATTTTACTGTCAAAATTTTGACAATAGATCAAAAATCAACGCAATTCCGCAATTATTTTATTTCTAAAGCAAAAATCTCCAACAATTATTTATGGCATTTGATTTGAATCAAACAATCAAAAGCCATGAACAGATGATTGTCAAATTATTGACAATTTAGAAAAGGGCCATACTTATGGATATACTGGTTGTCCAGTGCTAGAGCATCAAATAAATATATGATTTAAGGAATTGTAATTTCTAAAGAACCGATTTTTTGAATCGAAACAATTCGATTGAACACAAAATCGATTCAAAGAAAAATTTTATTCAAAAAGATCGAACTGCGTAAAATCATTTCAGTGAAGTTTAGATTTAAATTTAACTTTGTCAGCTTGTCATCTATGTCTGATCACTAGGTTTTTAAAGATTGGCTTTATACTAAGGAAATAAAAAATACAATAATTTATCAGGAATATAGATAAAATGTGTTAAATTTAATGAATTTAAAAAACAAGGAGCGATGGAAATGACATGTAAAGAACTGCTTTCACAGTCTTCTTCCATTTTAAGAAAAACAATGAAGAGTGTTGAGTACAGAGTAGCAACTCAAAGGTACAAGCAGCATACTTTTTGTTTTTTTTATCGAAATCTAACAGCAAGATCATTAATGCCGAATTAAAAAGATTTAATTTAACGGTGTTCTTCCCAATGTAACGTCAATGTCTAATGTAATTGAAAATATATACGTACATTATAGTTCAAATTTCAAAATATTTTATAAGTCCGTTTCACTTCTCTTCTAAAATGTTATTACAAAAGTTTTTTAAGAGAAAAACTGATTCTTTAAATAAATTTCTTCAATTATTAAGAGTATAAAATAAAACTTTTTAATTGATTTTGAATTTTAAGAAAAACTATATAAAGAAAATTAATCGAAATAGGTCAAATTTACAACTTTTATTTGTTGCTGGAGGATATTCGAAGAAACTTTTTATTGACTATATGTTTTCTTCTTCTTCTGTTTTTTTATTTAAGTGAAATAAAACTTTGAGAAAATTTCAATTTTATTGAAAATCTAAACTACATATGGTTCAATCATAAAAAATCAATGATCAAATATATTATATATAGTTTGAGTTTCGATGGAAAATTTTATTGATTTAAGAAATCTATTTTGATTTGTGTGTTTATTTTAGTGTTACTTAATTCGACTAAAAATTTTTTTGCTCTTAATTTTATATGTTTACATTTCAAAATGACTGTGTTTTGAAGGAAAATTGATTAAATAAAAAAGTAAAATATTATTGTTTATTCAATTCGCCCATTTGATCATTTTTCTTTTACACTTTTCTTTTGAAAGATTTAAGAAGAAGAATTATATGTTCTCACATTTTACTAAAAATTTGACATTATGAAAGAGTAATTGACAACTTGCTGGAATGACAGGAGAAAATTTTTACCTCAAAACTTTTGAAAATGAGACATATAATAACTTTGTCCTAGACCTAACTATTTCTATTGTGGCAATGGTAACGGCAAGTATTTTGGCAGTAGTAAATGTCATCTGATAAGGCTGCGACATATAATGTCACTATAGGACTTCAACATTACATTCTATTTATTTTAGAATTTTTTTCAAAATAAACTTTTAATAATTCAATAATTTTTTTAATTTTTGTCATGCACTTTTGTTAATTCACAGAAAAACTTTACATTAACTTTTAAAACTAATAATTAACTAATTAAAATGAAGTTGAGTAAAAGTGTTCTTTTTAGTTTTTTCTTAATCAATTATAAAATCAATTTAAAAAAATATCGATAAGTTATTTTAAACAATAGAAAATAATTTTAAAAGAATAAAAAATTAATTAAGAATTATAATCTTTTTTATTAATAAAATTTTGTAATAGAAAAAAAATGGCCAATATTTTTAGAGTAAAATTATACAGATATATATATACACTTCAGATAATTAATTTTTATTGCTAATTTAATAAAATTTTATTATTATTTCGAATTCTATGGGGATGAAATTATTATTAAGAAAATTTTAATGATTATTGTGAATTATTTATTTCAATTAAATATTAGAATGAGACAAAGTAGAAAAAGTTCTACTAATATTATTAATTCTAATTATTTAATTATTTATAAACTGTCCCTTACCTCATACAATGTGATAAGGGAGTGGTGCATGCTTTTCTTTTCAGGCGTGGCCGATTATAATATGTATTAATTTTATAAATAATAATATATATTCTTTTTCAATTTACATTTTATTTAAAATTGCAAAATTTTTACATATTTTTTACTAAGTATTTTTTATTCGGATACTCTCGATTTGTTAAGAATTTGAAAGCTATAATATTATATTCACTCAAATATGTCATATGTGTTATATATACGCTCAAAACCGTCATTCATTCAAGTGTTACCCTTATTAATATGATAACTGCAATTTTGTATGAAATCTTTTGTATGAATATTTGTTACTAAGTATTTTTTATTCGGATACTCTCGATTTGTAAAGAATTTGACAGATATAATTTTATATTCACTCAAATATGTCATATGTCTTATATATACGCTCAAAAACGTCATTCTTTCAAGTGTTACCCTTATTAATTTGATTACTGCAATTTTATATGAAATCCAATATTTCTTGTGTTATATACGCTTTAAAATGTCATTCAAGTAAAACTCTTAATAATTCAAATTGAATTGTTTATATTGTGTTTATTAGAAGTTTGGAAATGTTTGGGGGCCTTGGTGGACTAGTGGTTAACCAATTGATTGACTAAACGAGGGGGTGCGGGTTGTTTGATTCCCATAAGGATCATGAGTTTTTTTATTTAAATAATTTTGCTTTACAAATCCCCATGGTGACCGGTGAAATATATATCGTAAAATTTATGATATAAACAAAATAATTAATATTGTAATTATAAATAAATTGAAAGTATTTAATTTAAGAAGCCCAAATTCAATCAAATACTTATATAATAATAAAATGAAATATATTTAATATAAACTAAGAAAATAATTTTACATTTATAAATAACTTAATAAAAATCAAAAATAGTACTCAAGCTATAACAACTTTAATAGCAAATAGAGTTAGTAATAAAATCCTACGTAATTTGTATATAATATTAATATTTCAATGAAATTTATAAATAATTAATGAATTTAAGTAATTAAAAAAATATTAATTCCAAAATTAATGCATATATTTATTAAAGAGTTGGCTACAAAATCAAGGGTTTCAAAATCTCGTGTGTCAAAAACTCGCGTTTTCAAATCTCGCGTTTACATTTTAATTTAGAATCTGACACATCCATATATTTAAATAATCTGGGTAATGCGTATTAAAACCCTAAAACCAACTCTAAAAACGTTTCTAATTATATTTCCTACATAAATATAGTATTTCAACAAAAAAATTATAAAAAGCGCTAGATTTTGGAACGGGGGATTTTGAAACACGAGATTTTGCTACCCGAGATTTTAATTCGCGAGATTTAGATACTCTCCCGCGATTAAAATTTAATTCTCAATAAATTCAATAAAATTTAATATTTAAAATATGAAAATAATTAAAAAATGGTTATTACAAAAAACTACTTTTATACCCGTATGACAATAGGTCAAAGGGTATAATAAATTTGCCATTACGTTTGTGACGCAGAAAATTAGGGAGAGGTAGATATAGACTCAAGGCTATGGATCGGATCAGATTCGAAAAATAAATCGATTTAGCTATGTATGTCCATTCGTATGTCCGTCCGTACGATAACTCAAAAAATAAAGGAACTAGGATTTTGCAATTTTCACAAATTCATTTTTATTCAATAGCCGTCACCGCTATTGAAATTCAGCCATTTTACTGCAGTGGGTTCGAGTAGCTGCTATTCAACTCCTTCTTTT